>OY992893.1:87344020-87539020 GCA_963921405.1 Cepaea hortensis
TGCCAGACTCCAAGAGAGGAAGCTCATTTGTAACATCACATGCAGGTAACATGCCAGACTCCAAGAGAGGAAGCTCATTTGTAACATCACATGCAGGTAACATGCCAGACTCCAAGAGAGGAAGCTCATTTGTAACATCATATGCAGGTAATATGCAATATGTTGCCACCCTGTCCAACCTTCATAGGCGAGCACATTTGTAACATCACATGCACCCTGTCCAACCTTCATAGGCGAGCACATTTGTAACATCACATGCACCCTGTCCAACCTTCATAGGCGAGCACATTTGTAACATCACATGCATCCTGTCCAACCTTCATAGGCGAGCACATTTGTAACATCACATGCAGGTAACACATACCCCTCCCATCGGAAGCCAGCACGACCGAATGGATGTGAAAACTCGTTCTTAAACATCCGCTACGCTGATGCCGAGGTAGGGGGTTCGACCACTACACCAGTAAGTTGGACTAAAATGTTGACTTTTCGTCCTTGACTTGGGGAAGTTAATTACAAGTATCTTTGAAGTCGGGGAGGGTTTGCCTGGGAATGTTTTGCATATCCTTTACAGGACATCGCTGTCAACATCAGCATTTTTCAGCTGATTGTTGATTTCTTGGCAAGATTACGCTCAGTAGTTTGCCATTGCTTTCTGAGCGACCGGCTCCATACTCTCATAAGTCACTGGCGCGACTCGAACCGCTTCCAATTCTCGTGCGCTCACGTCAACCACGAGAGTATTTGGGGTTACGGAGAAAGCTGCTAACTCCTCGGCCAGGAAGCGCGGTTGACTGGGAATAGGGAAAGCTAATCTACACGCCTAAATCAGACCAATACACAAGAATTTGCAGCATGTGAATGGACAACGCTTAAGTTCAAGGTCAGTGAATGACCCCCCCCCCCCCCCCCCCCAAAAAAAAAAAAAAACCCTCCCTGCGACATTTACACATTTACTGCCAATATAGTGCCATGCTTGATCTATTCCATATTCTTCTAGAGCTTTAATCATTTCTGTTGTGGTGTTATCTGCACCGAGGGTCTTGCCAGCTTTCATATGTTTCAGAACATTTCGAATCTCATCTTCAAAATTGGCGGTCCTTCATTATTAAATCTAATATCATACTGTCCCTCTCTGTTATCATCATAACGGTTTTTCTCATAATCTGTCCATATATGTAGAATCTGGTCTTTTTCTATTATGATTTTGCCATCTTTAGTTTATAGATAGCCTGCTGATGTACTTGTTCTTTTATTAGTAAGTTCCTGAATTCTTTTGTGCACTAATTTGGTATTTTGACTGTTGTGTTGTTTTTCAATTTCTAAGCACGTTTCCTCAAGCCGTGTTCTTTTGCCTCCTTACATAATATTCTGACTTGTCTGTGAATCTCTTCATATTTGGCAGAATTATTTTGTTGAATCTTCTTGTTTCCATTAGGTGTAAAATTTCTTCAGTCATCCATTTCTTACGACCCACCTTCTTTAATTTTGGAATAGTTCTTTTCTGCAGCCAAACTGATTGAATTCTTCATTTCCCATTGATCATCCACATCCTGGAATAGAATCTTTAGATCAGACAATATATCAAATCTGTTCTGCACTTCTATGTTGAATTTGTTTGTATTTCCTTGTCATTACTCAATGTATCAAATCATGTTTAGTGTTTCCTGTTATATACTTGACTTTCTTCAACTTTATCCGCATCTGTGGTCACTATAACAATCAGCACTGGAAACTGTTTTTGCTATTGTTAACGCGTTTCTAAATCTTCTGCTAATCAGAATGTAGTCAATCTGGTTTCTAATCCTGCTATCAAGACTCCTCCATGTCCATAATATTCTAGGGTGTTGCTTAAACCAGGTGTTTCCTACAATCAATTCTCTACATTAAAATCGATAAATTCGCATTTTAGCATTACACTGCGAAGGTCAAGGACTGTTTACAGCAATAGAAAATTAGTAAAACCTTTTACCAAATATGTAAAAACAATCGTAACGGTATATGAAATTCTTTAAAATTCAACAAAATAATGCAAAAACGTAGTAAATTTGTTTTATTTCTAAATGCCCTTGAGGGCCGCATAATATCAGTTGCCGGAGCGCATGCGGCCTGCGGGCCGTAGTTAATAAGAATCTTTTTTTTTTTTTTTAACGTTAAAAAAAAAAAATCTTTTGTTGGAAATTTTGTTTCATAAAAAAAAATTTTACACGCAAATATTTTTTGTAGAAATTTCTTTTTTACGTAAAAAAAAAATCGTTATTTTTAAAAAAAATTTATTTAATTAAAAAAGAAAGTAACGATTTTTTTTTTTACTTAAAAAAAATTTCCACAAAAAAAACATTTGCGTGTAAAATTTTTTTTTATGAAACAAAATTTCCAACAAAAAACAAAACCAAACGACAACAAACGAAAAGAAAAGAACAAACAGAAACCTAGGGAGAGAAAGAAAGAAAGAAAGAAAGAAAGAAAGAAAGAAAGAAAGAAAGAAAGAAAGAAAGAAAGAAAGAAAGAAAGAAAGAAAGAAAGAAAGAAAGAAAGAAATCTAGGAAGGGGCCTTGCTTAGGTCCCTTCCTAGATCTCTCTCTCTCTCTCTCTCTCTCTCTCTCTCTTTCTTTCTTTCTTTCTAGGCGTTGGTTATGAAGCCCCTCCTGAGGATTGGCGGTCTTACCATTTAGAAACCGGACTCGAGTCACAGAGATTGTGCAGGGCGATCATGCAAAGTGCAAGGCATGACTTATACGCCAAATCTGCTGCTCCTCTCCTCCAGCTCTAGGAGGACAAACCAGGGTGACAACTACTCGGACACAAACTCCTCCTGATCGGCTCCGAGTGGTCGGGCGTGCGTCAGCAGGCGGTCCTGGTCTGCTGGCAAGACAGTGTCCTTCTAGAAGTCACCATCTGAATTCATGATGGCCGGCTGATGTCCGAGAAACATGGACATCCCACACTTTTTTAATACTAACATTTAATGTACTTTATTGCCGTCAGTCACTGGAGGGTTAGTGACTGCAGTTTCATAATTACAAGGCATGTTAGATCAAACGGCATCACAGCCCACCGGGAATCCCCATGCATGCTCAGTCTTTCAGATGCATATGCTGGGGGAAGGATCTGAGCACCTATGGACCTGTCCGGGGTGCAATGAAGATACCCCAACTGATAACTGATAACCGATAGTACCATGCGGTGTATGACAGGGGGGGGGGGGGGGTCTTGAGCCTGAGGAATTAAGGCCGCCTGGCTAGTGCAGTCGCCGCGAACTGTGCAGGCTAGAGGGTTCTTTTTGCCCCCCTCCCCCCACAGAAAAAAAAACACTCCACACCTTACCGAGGATTCGAACCCGGGTCTCCAGAAGGAAAATCAGGCATTCTAGCCACTCGGCCAGCCGCTCCTGGGATTTGTTAGTAACGTTCTGATAAAAGATCTCTTATGTATCGTTCTTGTGAACAGATAAAGTAGCGTTACGTGCGTGACAAAGCGCGTATACAGCATGTTTACCTTGTAGCTGACACGACAAGAACCTATCAGATATCAGGATTTCATGCTTTCCCTGGGTTTGTTTTCATGCATGAATGAGACAGTTGAGTAAAAGTAATGAAGTGTTGAAGAAACTAAAGCCATTGGGTACGTGATGTTGTTTTAATCTCTCTAGTCTCTCTCTCTCTCTCTCTCTCTCTCTCTCTCTCTCTCTCTCTCTCTCTCTCTCTTTCTCTCTTTTTCGCTCTTCTCTCTCACTCCCCCCCCCCCTCGCTCATCTATTTCATTCTCGCTCACTCTCATTGTCATTCTCTGTCACTCTCACTTTATCTCATCTCTCCAACTCCCTCTCTATGCCTCTCAGTTTCTCTCATTCTCTCCCACTCTCACTTTCTCCCTTATTCTCTCTTTTATTCTGTCTCTCATTCTCTCTCTCTCTCTCTCTCTCTCTCTCTCTCTCTCTCTCTCTCTCTCTCATTGTCTCTCACTTCCCCTCTCATTCTTTCTCTCAAACTCTCTCTCATTTTTTTCTCTCATGCTCTCTCACCCCCTCTGTCTCTCTTTGTCGCTCTTCTCTCTCACTCTCCCCCTCGCTCATCTGTTTCATTCTCTCTCACTCTCATTCTCTGTCACTCTCACTTTATCTCATCTCTCCAACTCCCTCTCTATACCTCTCACTTTCTCTCATTCTCTCTCACTCTCTCATTCTCACTTTCTCCCTTATTCTCTCTTTTATTCTCTTTCATTCTGTCTCTCATTCTGTCTGTCTGTCTGTCTGTCTGTCTGTCTGTCTCTCTCTCTCTCTCTCTCTCTCTCTCTCTCTCTCTCTCTCTCTCTCTCTCTCATTGTCTCTCACTTCCTCTCTCATTCTTTCTCTCAAACTCTCTCTCATTTTTTTCTCTCATGCTCTCTCACTCCCTCTCTCTCTCTTTCTCCCTCTCTTTCTCTCTCTCCCTCTCCCTCTAGCAAATACTGTAAGAAGTGTACATAGGAAGAAAATAAAACAGCCGCATGTGTTACATCACTGGTAAATGGCACAGGAAACAGACAAACAAAATTAATGACTGCAGATTAAGAGAAGAAGTGGGATAGAGATGTCAGACTTACGTTGAAATACCTAAGGCAAGAGACGCAAAGTTATACAGAAAACCGTGTGCGTGGAAAGTTTACATGGCTGGGGAGTAAACAAGAATATAAACAGCTCCAATTGCGTCAAAGTATCAAATGACATTCGTTAGAATGCAACACCATCAACTGACAGCGCTGTCACCACATCAATGAAGATCAGATACGATATTAAGAGGGCTCCCGAGAAGTAAATGGATTGACGACATTAAAGACGTTGTACAATCACACGAAAGGACACTATTCAGTTCTACCCATCAGGCGCTGAAACGTCAGTTATTCATCCCATCGACGCTTGAAGGCAAAGTGAAAGATGATGATAATGATGATGATGATCAAATGACAGATTGGTGATGGCCAATGTCTGGCACAGAAGTGGAAAAGAAGAAAAATGCGTTCCGTATTAAATACACAGAACTATCAATCGCTGACGAATCCATGGGGACACTATAATTTTTTTTTTTTTTAATTCGCATATCCTTTACAGGACATCGCTGTCAACAGCAGCATCTTTCAGCTGTCTGTTGATCTCTTGGCAAGATTACGCTCAGTAGTTTGCCATTGCTTTCTGAGCGGCCGGCTCAGTTATCCCGCAAGTCACCAGCGGGAGTAGAACCGCTTCCAGCTCTCGCCCTCTACGAGACTCTGATAAACGGGATTACGGAGAAAGTGTTGTAACCCCTCGGCCAGAGAGACCGGCGGACACTATAATAAGATTCGAAATAACAGGTATTGATTGAAAAAGGTTCGGCCATATAACAAGGCTACCAACAGACAGTATACTATAGGAAGCAATGATATACAGACCAAATGGAAGCAGAAGAAGAGACCGACCATGCAAACGATGGATTGAGGGAATAGCAGAGTCCATGGGAATCACGATATATGAAGCAAATAAGCGGGCAATCTCCCGATGTTTATGTTTCACCTCGACACCGCCAGGTAAAAGAGGAACATGATGGTATCAGATTATTTTTTGGTGATCGCTCGCTTTTAACTCAAGCGTAGTTCATACACGTGCTATTAATTCTAGAGCACTGAGCTTCTTCTTCTTCTTCTTTTCGTTCATCCGGAGTGTTTTTTTCAGATGTGATTGCGGTGTGTCTGTTATGCGCCCTTGGGCCGAAACCCGTAGGCCAACACATCGACTTTAGCGTGCTTTTTTGACCAGGTAGCATTCCTGGGAGACTCTCACTTTTGTGGTGCCATCTGCAACCATGCTGGCCAAGGTTGAACGGTCGAAGACAACGGTCATCCCTCAAAGGAAGGCAGGGATAGTCCATAGCAATTTCCGCCATCCAAGGTTGCTTCCATAGTTGCAGGGCCGACACATAACGCCCTGGATCTGGGCTCACCGAGGGAGATCGTCACGTCCTGCTCATGGCTGCTTTAAATCCTCACTTCAATATATTGGTCATTTCGTTTCCCCGGGTCATTCCCGCACAAACCAGACAGGTTTGCAGACGGCATCCACTCAGCGAGTTTTCGGACATGTGCTTGTCGTTGCGTCCATCAGAGCTTTTCCAGGCACAACAGACATTCGGAAAACTACCCAGTCAGAGCTGTTCCGAACAAGAGCGGCATTCGGAAACTAGGTAGTCAGAGCTGTTCCTAGCACGAGAGACATTCGGACGAGACATTTCACTCGGACGTAATTGCGTAGTGTCAATTTTTAGTTTGCCACCCGTAGGACGACACTTCCGACTTCAGCGGGCATTTTTTAATGAGGTTAGCCTTCCTCTGGTTTCGAGACACGTTGGACTGTTGTGATGTCGCTAACATCTCAGCTGGTCATGATAGAACGATGAACGACATCGTGGTCGGCCCTCAAGGGAAGGCAGGGGCAGACCATGAGCATTCCCTCGCTATCCAAGGAGGCTTCCATAATTGCAGAGCCGGCACATATTGCTCTGTGACTGGGCTCACCCGAGGAGTTGCCACGTCCTGCTCATGGCTGCTTTAGTTCCTCACTTCCATGTGTTGGGCAACTCGTTTGCCACTGATCGCTCAAGCACACACCAGGGACGGTCAGACTGCAAGCGACACCCACTCGGTAAGCTTTTGCTTTTGACTTCGGACCACGCAATAGGTTCGCTAGCCGTGCGTTCCATTTTGCGTCATTGAGACGTTCTTCCACTTTTGTCTACACTCTCTATGAGTTAGATACAGTTTTCGCAGCCATTTTCTTCGACTGGGGCACTTTTTTGACTTTTTGTACTCGCTCACGAGGTAGGCTACTTGTGCTGCCGGCTCAGCACCTTACCTTCGTGCAGCGGTGAACGAGAAACGGCCTGGCCCTATCATCCGGGAATCTCTCATATCCCCCAGCTGAGAGCCTTCGAACTTGTATCAGACCTGAGCATGTAGCTTGCTCAGTATCACGCCTTTATTTTTCGAAAGGTGGCTATCGGCCCGGCTCTCAGATCCGAGGGTTTGTGGCTTAGAGGCGTTTAGCCACAGCCCTCGACAGGGAGCCTTTAGTGTTTTGTCCGGACCAAGAACTTCTGCCTTCGTGCGCCTGATTTAAATTTTAGACTGCTATCCTCAGTCTCACCTGCAGAGCAGCAGGTTGTGTCTCTCTTAGTCTGGTCCCTATCCCATAAGCTGTCCGATATGTAGTTTTTCACCCATCGGCAAGCACATGGGGTCGATGGGACACGCAAGCTCCCCCATCACGGCAAGGTGGAGACACATCGGGGGAGGAGCACTGAGCTGATATTTGCGTGTGGGTTAACTTTCCCTATTGCCAGTGTCCCTCGCCATCAGACGAAGCCACTCCGACTTGAGAGGTATGAGATGAGATGAAATCAGATGAGATGAGATGAGATGAGATGAGAAGAGTAGAAATACCTTAGAAATATGCATACACAGAAGGAGTTAGTTGCATATCCTTTACAGGGCGTCGCAGTCAATACCAGCATGTGGTGATGTTCTGATCTCTTGGCAAGTTTAGGTTCAGTAGTTTACCATTGCTTTCTGAAAGATGGGCACTCACACCATTTCGTTAAAAAAAACGCAATGCAGTCTGGTGAAAAATCTCCCGCAGCTGTGTTTCGAACGCGGGAATGCGGGATTACGAACTGCGTCCATAACCCCTTCGCTATGGAACCGGAGAAGATAACAGAAGGAGAGATAATATTGAATGCCCAAACAACAATTATAGAATAGCCCTAAAGAATATGGGCATTAAATGAGAATTGTTGTAATAATTGGCAACTTCTTTTCATGTCCTTTACTTGTCGTTGCAATCAACCTCAGTATTTAATGGCTGTTTGTGTTTCACTAGGCAATTTTAGTTCAAATGATAATGGATGGAGAGTCATCAATCTGGCAGAAACCGAAGGACTGCAGATTAGCAGTACCAGACTACAAAGAAAGGATATACACAAACAAACTTGGAAATCATGTGACAAGAGAACCTATAATCAAATAGATCACATTTTAATTAACAACAGAAATGCATCAAACATACAGCAAGTCAGAAGTTATAGAGGAGCTGAGTGCCACAGTGACCACTTCCTCGTTGGAGCAAAATTTAAAATAAAACTTAAGAGAGCTTTCTATACTAAATTACAAAGATTACACCAACATATAACAGAGAAAAACTGCAAGACATTACAGTCAAAGAGAAATTTACAGATGAAATAAAATGTAAACTTGAAACTCTGCAAAACCCTTCGGAGGAAAGCGTTGACCAAACTTGGTTGAACATCAAGAATACAATTCAATCTACCGCAGAAGAATGTCTCGGTGTGTTAACCACGCATAGAAAGAACAGATGGTTCAATCAAAAATGTGAAGAAGCAGTCATTAGGAAAAAGAATGCCAGACATTTATGGTTAAATGACACCAACAACATCCAAAAGGAAGAGCAATATAGAAATGAATGTGAAGAGGCTACAAAAATAGTTCGACAGCAGAAGCGAGAATATATGAGTAATATAATCAAAGATAAGGAAACTAATCACCAGAAAAACGAATCCAGAAAGTTTTTTAAAGAACTGAAGTCAATGAAACGAGGGCACCAACACAACACATATGGTTTAAAAGACAAAAATGGGAATATGATAAATACCAATGAGGAAATGTGAAAGACATGGAAAGAATATTTTGTTGAATTACTAAATTGTGAAGCTCCAAGTAATACCTTCCCACGGGAAGAGGTTCTAACGTGTGAACCACAAATTAAAGAACCTGCATTTGAAGAAATCCTATATGTAATCACACGACTTAAAAACAATAAGGCAACTGGGGATGATGGAATTGCTGCTGAATTTATAAAGACAGGTGGCCATGTATTACATCTAAAGCTATACGAACTAATAATAAAAATCTGGAGGACATAAGAATTACCCAATGACTGGAAAGAGTCATTATTGATACCTATCTTTAAGATAGGAAACAAGTTCCAATGTGAAAATTATAGAGGAATATCACTACTGTCCACAAGCTATAAGATATTATCCGCAGTATTACTAAATAGACTAAAACCATATTCAGAAGACATATTAGGTGACTACAAGGCGGGTTTTAGACAAAACAGATCAACAATAGATCAGATATTTATCTTACGACAAATAGCCGAGAAAAATTGGGAATATAAAAGAGATCTCCATAACATTTTTGTGGATTTTAAAAAGGCTTATATTAGTGTCCATAGGAATAGTCTATGGAATGCTATGCAGGAATTTGGAATACCAAGGAAGTTAATCAACATGACCAGACTATGCATGGAAGATACGTATAATATAGTAACATATAAAGGCAGGAAATCAGACCCTTTCCAAATAACATCTGGCTTGAAACGCCAGCTACTCTTCAATCTGGCTCTAGAGAAAGTTGTAAGGAAGGTAAAGGAGGAATGTGATATTGGAGGAACATCCAAGCTGCTTGGTTATGTAGATGATATAGATATTATAGGGGAAAATGAACAAAAGACATTGGAAATATTGACTCACTTAAAGGAAAAAGCCCAACAGATGGGGCTGGTTATCACCAAGATAAGACAGAATATATGGTAATTTCAAGAGAAGGAATGGCTAAAAATCCTGGCCACATACAAAAAGATAATATGACCATTAAAAGAACGGAAACATACAAATACCTGGGTACAATCTTCACTGCTCCAACATCATAAGGGAAGAAATACAAACTAGAATCAATTCTGGAAATAAGATATACTATGCACTACAACATCTACTAACATCAAATGCGCTATCTCGTAACACCAAAATCAGAACATACAAAACACTGATCAGACCAGTTGTGCTGTATGGCTCTGAAACCTTGTGCACAACGAAAGGAGACGAAGCCTTGTTAAAAACCTTTGAGAACAAAGTTTTAAGACGCATCTTTGGACTCATTAGGGATACACAAAATGGAGAGTGGAAAAGAAGAAGTAACAAAGACATTTATGATCTGTTTAAGTCCCCGATAATCACTGGTATCATGAAGGCTAATAGACTACAATGGCTGGGGCATATAGAAAGAATGGAAGATAATAGGGAAACAAAACTAGCTTACACTCAGGAGATAAATGACGGTAGACCCCGAGGTAGACCAAGAAGACGGTGGAGAAATAATATATATATACAGACCTACAAGCACTTGGAATCAACGAATGGAAAGAGAAGGTCAACCAGAGAGACGAATGGAGACGGATTGTATCTGCAGCAAAGAACCTCAATGGATCGGAACGCTGAAGAAGTAGAAGAAGACTTTGACTTTGTTTTCTGGACGGCTGACGCATCATAACATTGAAATCGCTGCAATGCGACCTGTTTCCAAATCGCCCACGGCAGATTTCCAACCCTCGGTTCGGTACGTCGGGGAATTCTGAAACTGCGCCTCATTATCCCTCATCCCCAGCGTCGATTAATACTTGGGGGAAAAAGTTATTTGCATATCCTTAGCAGGACGTCGCAGTCAACCCCGGCATTTTTGGCTGTTTGTGATCTCTTGGTAAGTTTACGTTCAATAGTTTGCGGTTGCTTTCTGAACAACCGGCACCCATACCATTGTATCAGGAAACCAACTCAAGGCTGTCTGCTGCCAAATCGGTCGCAGCTGTGTTTTGAACGCGGCATACGAGATTACGAACTGCGTCCGTAACCCCTTTGCCACGGAACTGGCTAAAACTTGAAAACGTAGGCAAATTATTCATTTCTGCTACATTGAAACGTAGGCAAATTATTTATTTCTGCTACATTGAAACGTAGGCAAATTATTTATTTCTGCTACATTAAAACGTAGGCAAATTATTCATTTCTGCTACATTAAAACGTAGGCAAATTATTCATTTCTGCTACATTAAAACGTAGGCAAATTATTTATGTCTGATATATTAAAACGTAGGCAAATTATTTATGTCTGCTACATTAAAACGTAGGCAAATTATTTATTTCTGCTACATTAAAAGAAAGGCATTACGGCAAAGGCATTACCGAAACAATTCGTAATCCATGAATACGACGTTCGAAACACAGCTGCGGGCGATATGGTAGTTGACCGCCTTGCGTTGGTTTTTACAAAATGGTATGAATGCCGGTCGTTCAGAAAGCAATGGCAAACTCATCATCATCAAGTGCCGTGCCGACTGGCGTAGGCGTTCATGACTCTCAACGGATCTCGGTCTTTGGTTTTCTGGATCAACTCTGCCGTTGATATTCCTCCATGCCACCGTCTCAACCCATCCAGCATCATTTCTCGTGGTCTGCCTCTGCCTCTCTTCCCCTCGATCTTTCCAGTTGTTACGATGTTCTCCAGCTCCTCTCTTCTAATCACATGACCAAAAAAGCTGTTTGTCTCTTTCTTATTAATGTACATAATGTTCTAGTTTCGTTAGCCTCTTTAAGGCATTAGTTGTTAGTTACTTTGGCAGTTCCAGGAATTCGCAACATTCGTCTAACTACTGAACGTAAATTTGCCAAGAAATCACAAACAGCCAAAAAGTACTGTAAAAGATATTCAACTAACTTTAACATTAAAAGAAATTAGAAGTTTCGACACATAACACTAGACTGAAAACGTGAAGGCAATCGAGCAAGAGGAGTCCGCAATACAAGTTGTAAGATTACATCAGCTACACGTATGGTGTAGTGTAGCATGCTTTTAGTAGTATATTGTAGTATAGCCAGAGAGTGTGACGATTAATACCTGGAGTTCCAACGCAACCGACATTCATTTCGGAGATGGCGCTCCTTTGATATTTAGAGTGGTTGATTGATTGATAGACCACCAAGCACTTTTGTTTATTGTTGCATGGTAAGTGATTCTGTATTCACTGTGCTATTCCCATGGACACGACAAGACATGCATGTCCTACATTTATAACTTGCAACCGACGCGTAAGGGAACTTTCACATTTAGAATGTTATGTCCCACCAGGGGATTTAACCCGCGCGAATGGTTGGGTGTTTATTTGGTTCCAATTTGTCTGTTAGCCAGAAATGTTAAATGGTATTTAATTATGCAGTCTTTCAGAATTACAAGACCTTTACTCGCTTCTCTTTTATATGTCTTATTTTTATTTTTTCCTACTTCGATTTCAGCAATTTGAATTTCCTGCAGTGGAATTCGTTAAACGTAATTTCGAATGCAGACACTGGAAATACCGGTTTGTCTTTGCAGTGTCTTTGTTTTGTTGTTTTCTACCAAAAGCATTCAAGTGACCAGACTTGATCTGACGTGACATCGTTTAATGGTTCCGCTCGATTTGATCTCAGGCTTAGTCCACACACTTTAAATAAGTATTGGCTGCACTGGACTGATTTTTGTGTGAAAGTTATCTTTCCCCATTATCAGTGTCCCTCGCCTTCAGGCAAACCTCTCCGACGTCATATGTACTGGTAATTTACATCACCAAGTCAAGGACGAGAAGACAACATTTAACTCAGCTATCCGGTGTGGGCAAAGAAACCACTGGGCCACAGTCAGCACATACAGTTTCAGCGTGTTAGACCTCTCAGCCACGCCAACCATGAAATCCGCATCCACAAGCCTCGCATCTCTCATAACTGTGAGCTGTAAATTATAGCTTATAGCTAATAGATGGGAACCTCGACAGATTTATGCTAGCGAACGTTCATTTCGGCTGGGGAAAGGGGGAGGGGGGGGGGGTGATATGATTTCCCCCCCCCTCTCCTCAATGGCCGTGAAGTACGGACGGCCAAGGCTATCCTCGGCAAACTTCGTTTGAATCACGGTGTATTTGTTTTGTAGACGTTGATGTGTTTTCTTTTAACACAATAAGGAGAAAAGGATGGTATAATCCACGCCAGCCCACCCTCTACCCTGAATTAATTGACTGGACGTTCAGCCTTCTCAGCGTCCATCAACTTGCCTTGTGCAGTACTAACCCACCACCGCCAACCCACCACCGCCAACCCACCACCGCCAACCCTCCAACCACCCACCCACCCACCCACACACACACACCCACACACACACACCCACACACACACACACTTTTAACAGTCTGTCTACATTAAATGTCCTTGACTGCTAAAGATTTCTAGACATCTTTTAGACGCATATCCTTTACAGGACGTCGCAGTCAACTCCAACATGTTTTGCTGTTTGCGATTCCATGGCAAGTGTACGTTAAGCAGTTTGCCATACACAGTTGCATGAAAACCAACGCATACCATTGTATGCAAATCAACGCAACGCGATTTGCTTCCAAATCACCGGCAGCTGTGTTTCGAATGCGGTATGCGGAATTACGTATCGCATCCGTAACCCCTTAGCCATAGAGCTGGCCTATACTGACATCTGTATAGAAGCTGATGTGAAACTGCGCTCCTGATTTCTCAATGATCATACAGGTTGGTGACCGCAGCCATTGCCTTCAGAGAGAGAGAGAGAGAGAGAGAGAGAGAGAGAGAGAGAGAGAGAGAGAGAGAGAGAGAGAGAGAGAGAGAGAGAGAGAGAGAGAGAGAGAGAGAGAGAGAGAGATCCTCTGGCTACAGTCGTGAAATTTGAGTCCATAACCAACAGCTGCCTGTCGGCTGCCCTCTTAATCAATCCCTCGTATGTTAACTGATTCAGTGCCAGAGATAAAAGCAGGCTTGGACCAAACATGGCGCACGATCAAATAAAGACGTATTATCATGTAAATGTCCATTCATTGAGCATTAAAACTGCGGAAGACACCGCGAAAATAAACATATAACATGATGAGCTTCGTGTGTCGATATATCGTCCTTCTGTTCAAATGGTAGGTCACATTTGGCGATATACTTACTTTCCTTAGGCATTGAATCAGTTAATATGGTTTCACTATACCTGTTATGTGTGTGTGTGTGTGTGTGTGTGTGTGTGTGTGTGTGTGTGTGTGTGTGTGTGCGTGCGTGTGTGTGTGTGTGTTGGGACGGGGGATGAACCGATACCACGCCTACTGGTGTCACATAGGCTTGGCCTTACTTCTCCCTTGGTAGGCAATACCTTCCCAGCCTTCTCACATACGGGTGAAATATTGGTGGCTCGCGTCTGTACGTTAAAAATTGCATAGCGGTTGAGAACTGCATAGAGTAGGCGCATATTGCAGAGTCCCTCACTAAATGTCCAAACCAGACAAGTATATCTTTAGCATATGTGCTTCTGGTATACGCATACGTTTGTATCTTTGTCGAAACTACGGCGTTCGTGAGCTGTGATGAGATTCTCTTTGTGTGATCTATGATAGAAGACTGAAACCCTTATGGAGATAATCGTGTGCATTGAAAGTGACTTATTACAGACGAAATCAAACTTAAAACAGCTGCGTTTTGTTTGCTGGAGACTAGCCTTCAGTGGAAAGTTGAAGGCAAGCGGTCAAAATTGTCAACAAAATATTGTTTGGATTGATAATTTGCAGGCTTGGCCTGCCGGGATTGGCCATGGGAATGTTATTCCCGTGGGAGCCCCATCATACATTACCATGGGATGGGATGGGGCAGAAAAATATGTCCCTTGGACAAGCCTGATAATTTGAAATAATGTATATACCGCAGCTAAACCACGCGGTAGATGGGAGGTCACAACAACTAGGTTTTAAAAACGCACAGATGAAAGACACAGATAATGAGAATAAATCCAGTCAATGATAACCTGATCTTCCTCGGGGAAACCTCACTTCAAGAGACAGAACCATACACCTACTTAGGTAGCAATGTAATCAAAAGGGGTGTGACAGATCAAGATATCAGAATCAGAATACAGAAGGCTAGATGACCTTTTATAAGACTGGGACATTTACGGAAGTCAAAAGAAATTAAACATAGCACAAAACATAGAATAATGAGTTCTAAAGTTAAATTATTACTTTCCCCGGGAAGGTTAACCCGGTCAACAAATGCCCGCAGAAGTCGGATGTGTCGGCCTAACGGCGCAAGAACGCAGCTCTGCTGTAAACAGGCACAACGCAGTCGCATCCGAAAAAAAAATCCGGACGAACGAAGAAGAAGAAATTATTACTTTTGTATGAATCAGAAAAATGGAGACCAACGAAAACGATTACAAACATTCACTAATGTGTGCGTCTCCGCACAATAGAAGGAATACAATGATATGACAAAATCACCAATGATGAGCTCGTGGTGTGAACTAGACAAATACCGATGAACCTAAAGGTGAAGAAAAGATAATGGCGCTGGATAGGCCACACATACAGAAAATTGTGAAAGGTATAACTAGTAAGTCATGGATCTGGAACCCACAAGGCACAAGAAATAGAGGAATACCTAAATAACCATGGAAATGAGAACTTACAGAAATGAACAGTATGGAAAGAGCTGCCTGGGGTTGCTATAGACAGGGGGTTGCTATAGACAGGGGGTTGCTATAGACAGGGGGTTGCTATAGACAGGGGGTTGCTATAGACAGGGGGTTGCTATAGACAGGGGGTTGCTATAGACAGGGGCTTGGCTTGAGTACGTTGATGGTCCGTGTTCCACTGAGGAAGATACGTTAAAAAAAGAAAGAAGAAATGCCAAGAGGCACGCCTGCTGGCCCGGTGTTCATGGGTTCGAATCCGCATCTATGATGATTTTATTTTAAACAGACCTATACACACAGGTCGATCAATCCTAAAATGGCCACCGGGAAATGTCTTGTGAAGTAAAGGCGACCGTCATAATATTGACCATATCACCCACCGAGTGTCGAGTGATTAATAAATCACATGGATTTCCAACCAGAAACAAAATATGCATCAATAGTAGCCTAGCCCTCTCAACGACTTCTGATTGAATTCTGGAGCAGGCCTCCTGGCAGCAGGACTTCACTTTTAAGATTCATCAATGAAGTCATTAACGTTTTAATTTTCGATGTCAGAGTTGTGCTCATTGTAAGTAAAGTGAAGTAATATAACTAAAGTCAAGTAATACAGAGTACAGAAAAGTAGTTGCAAGGTAAAGTAATATAAAGCAAGGTAAAGAAAATTAAAGTACAATACAATACAGTACAGTACAGTAAGGTAAAGTAAAGTAAAGTAAAGTAAAGTAAAGTAAAGTAAAGTAAAGTAAAGTAAAGTAAAGTAAAGTAAGGTAAAGTAAATTCCACTTTACTTGCGTTGAGGTGTATTGGCATTTAGTACGAAACTCTTATTTTTATAGACCATTCAGTCTCCAGTGCCGAGATTTTCATAACACGCCGATTGCCTATACTCCCAAGACATTCCCTGCTACACAATTCTTTGCCTTTAGACCTGCGACCAAATTTTAAACACCCTCTTCTATGCAAATTCGACCTCCTAACCACCAGGATGGCGGGTAAGGCTCCAGCCACTCAACTGCCATATCTCCCATTGTAAAGAAACTCCCACATTATTTGAATGTTCGGGAGGCACTCAACTATAACCAGACACGGAAACCAGATATAACCATGCGACAGTATATAGAATGTATGTATGCAAGCTAGAACGACAACCATTCTCTGCGGCATATGTTTACGTCGTAACCAATGGAGAGAGAATCCATATCACGTAGACCGCGAAGAATTTGTTCCGTTGGGCTTATTTTTGGTTACCCATCATTTTAATTTGCAGAGAATTTAATGTAAACCTATTCTCATGTTTTGTGAATTATTAAAAGGCATTTGACTGTGTACAACATCAGAAACTTTAGGAAATCATGAGGAATATGGGCTTTTCATCACATGTAGTACAACTCATAAAAATGCCCTATTTAGACCAACAAGCAGCGGTTAGAATAGATGGCGAGACATCTGATTAGTTTGGCATCAAGCAATGAGTCCGTCAGGGCTGTGTGCTGTCACCCTATTTGTTTAACGTGTACGCCGAAAATAGAATGAGAAATGTCAGAGATGATATAATCAGGGAGCAGTATGATGTCCTAAATATCGGTGGTCATGAAATACCAGAGATTCGATATGCTGATGACACAGTATTACTTACTATCCACATCACAGTATGGTATAGAAAACTTAGTAACCTCAACCCAAAGAAATAGTGAAAATCAAAACTTATATCTTAACATAGCAAACACAAAGATAATGTATACAGATAAAACTACCATGGAGAAAGAAATATATGTTACTGAGGAAAGATTGGAGATGGTGGAAAATTTTGAATATCTTGGGTAATTGATTACCAACAATGGTGACACAATGAAAGAAATTAAACGACGACTATCAATTACTCTTCAAGAACTAAAACAATTGAATATGTTATGGAGTGGGACAGATCATCATCATCATCTTCCACTTCTGCCATCAAGCGTCGTGGGTAGGAATAATTTGCGTTCCAGCGCCTGGTGGGCGGCACTGGATAGTGTCATTCCGTGTGATTGTACAATGTCTCTGATGACGTCAATCCATTGCCTTCTTGGACGTCCTCGTGGTCTTGTCGCGGATGATCTTTGATGTAAGGTCGGTGTTGGTAGTTGTTGGTGTTGCATTCTAACCAGATGGCCAAACCACATGATCTTCTGTCTTTCAGTAAATGTGGCACAGGGTGTTGATCCCACAGTCTGTCTGATAACAGCATTTCTTACTCGGTCTGGGACAGATAGGACTAAAAAAAAAAATAGATTTTTAAGAGCATGCATCGTTTCCATTGCAACATACGCCTGTGAGACCTGGACACTTACTAAACAAGCTGAATGTATCGATAAGTACTTGCTCTCTACTATAGTGTCTTGAGAGATATCACTTCTATAGTGTCGTCCCTGGAGTGAGCGGAATGAACACCCACATTTATTTCAGTTTCAATATCACTATTCTGGAGATATCCGCCAGACTCCGTCCACAACACTCCCTCAGTCCAAAGACACCTTCTTCTCACTCTTGCTCACCCCTGGATCATGCCTCCTCTCATTCTTCTCCAACATAACATACTTGACAACTCTAGCCTCAACAAATGGATACAAGAAATTTATTAAAGCTAAGAGTATATGTGGGAGAAATGTGGGTGTGTGTATAATGTGTAGAATGTGTGTCGTATATTCTAAGGTGTATATGTAGAAATCAGACCACAAAGCTCCGGATCACAGTTTGATCATCATTGTACGAGTTACACCACATCATCACGGGTCAGTAAACAACAACCTCACCACACGCCGTGTCCCTCTCGTTCGATGTTGACTCTCTCCGGTAGCCCCTTTGATAACCCAGATACCTGGTCACCAATCACGAATATAGTCTGATACTGATCCGGCAGCGATCATACACCCTGTTAATAAATGTCTATCTGGTTCCGAGACATAAACCTTCCTTGCCTAGTGAAAACAAGTAACACTGTCACTTGATATAAATGTCTCATTCTTACAAGTCCTACCGTTTTCACTATTACACTGTTCTCGTTCTTTGAATTAATTCCTATTAATATTTCCCAGGTGGGTGAAAATGTTAAAACACTCTAATGTTATTTCACTTGTAGTGTGAAAAGCAACACTCTAATGTTATTTCACTTGTGGTGTGAAACACAACACTCTAATGTTATTTCACTTGTGGTGTGACATAATAACACTCCATTATTTCTTCCACGAGTGGTGTGACATAATAAACCCTTTTCTCATGGGCCTACTGATACAGTGTAAAACTGGACTAATATATCAGTGGGTATTGATTGGCTTCTATAAAATACAAGAGGATCATCATCATCATCCAGTGCCTTGCCGGCTAGCGTGGGTGATCATGCCCACAAATTGCGATCTCTGACGACATGGATCGATCCATGTGTAGACTTCCTCCTGTGCCATGACACAAGACTGTCAAGCGTGTTCTCACGCTGTCTTCCTCTATTTCTCTTTCTGCAAATCTTTCCTGTTGTCACAGCATGTTTCGATCCTAGACCAGTTACCGACCACGACTTAGGGCCTCGTCTGCCTGCCATGACATTTAGTCTTTAGGTCACATTTTCTCGCACTAGGGTAAGGCTTGCACCCTCCTCCGCCCGAAGCCGTTGGGATAATTTAGAGTGTCAAGTTTGGTGAGCGCCGCCCAACATTTGGCGCTAACAGAAAGCATGTAGTAGCGTCTACTGTCATACGGTAGCTCAGTCATATCTGACTAAGACCTGGCTTATATATATATATATATATACCCACGCACGCACACGCACGCACACACACACACACACACACTGGAAGGCCACGTTAACATCTGGGTTTCTTGGTTATGTTCTTGGAAGACGCGACTTTAAGTGCAACTACGTATTGCGAAACACTATTTCCCATATAATAAAATGAAATACAGTGTATTAAGTAATGTTTATTTTGATGGTTGTTGATATTTATTGGCTAAATAGAGGTGAGTTGGAGGGCGAGTTGTAGAATTATTGGGACGTAGAGGCATTAAAACCACCTCTCGCTCCAAAACTATCATCAGCACTAGTAGTACTGCTCTGACCCTCTTTCTTAGATAGATCTTCATAGAGAGACTTTTCTTTCTCTTGGATAGCCATCTTGCTCACATGCATATTCCATTGGTTCTGGTCTTCAATCCAGACTGCCAATAGTGCTTCCATATTCTCCATAAGAGTACTTCTGGTAAGAGTAATCTTGGAAGCACTCAAAGGGGTTACGTTTTCAGCACCCTCTTTGATTTTGTCAGCACCTGTACGAATTGTCCTTACCGTATTTGAAGGTAAACCATGGACTTTCCGATACCAACAGCCCGATCGGCAGCCTCAAAACGACGTAACACATCTAACTTCACCTCAAGAGTAACATTTTTCCTGGTTCTCTTAAAACCAGACACACTATCAACACTTACTGTGCGCTTTGAACTCATAATTATTGGTGATTACACGATAAAATCCTCGAAAAACTCATTGCACAAAATGTAAAATGGCGACGTTAACGCAGCATAGCAACTCAGGTGACGATGTTATAGCGGAACGTAGATACGTAAAGTGAAGTTATGTCCCATTGTGACAACGACTTTATAGCGAAACGACGTAAACCGAAGCACAACACGTGGCGTAGATCACAGACATGACGTAGGTCACAAACATGGCGCAGATTCTCTGACACAACTTATGGCTAGAACAGTCCCTAAATGCCTTGACTTTATGCTAATGTACATTTACATATGTTCACATTTTTTCTCCCACCTTCACCCCCGTCCCAACCCCTTCCCGGACAATTAAACCTTACCATTTGACTTTCATTTCTCCACACGCGTCACTTGTTTACTTGTTGACGCAATGTTAAATCTTCCATTTTTGTGTGGTTCATCTGCATGCGTACATTTGGTATCGATTTTTCGATATCTAGCCAGGATCAAATTGAAGCGTTCGACGTGGGCTCCGATAGATGAGAATTAGCAGTGTCATGGTAGGAGAATAATACAATCAAAGAACACATACGAGCAAGATTGAAGAAAATATTACTGAATTAGATCAAGATAGGATAATTCAGGGTGAGGTTAGTCAAGAACCGACATTACAGCATTCGGGAAATTACCATACGTGCTCCGTCCTTATCTGCAATAGCCAGCGAATAGTCGCAATACTAATGGTACCAGTAGAAGTCTGAGTCCATCTGGTTACTCCCTGCAGCACGATTCTCTCCAGGTCCTGATGATCTATCTGTTCCTCCGCATTATAAAGAAAACATGTAAGCAACATTTCTAGAGGAAACAGAAATGAAGAGATTACAACATTTACATGCCATGATTACACCCTTTCCATTACAGGCCACAAATGCTGATTCGTCGCTCTTTAAGAGTTAATGAATTAGGTATTGAGGTTGAGCCAGCTACGTGGCGAAGGGGTTACAGACATAGTCCTTAATCTCACATACCGCGTTCGAAACGCAGCTGTGGGCGATTTAGCATCAGATCGTCTTACGTTGGTTTTTGTTTTTTGAAATTGTATGGGTACCGGTCGTTAAGAAATCAATGGAAAACTACTAAATGTAAACTTGCCCAGGAATTACGAACAGCCAAAAATGCTGGGGTTGACTGCTACGTCCTGTAAGGGATATGCAACTAACTTTTTTTTTAAATTGAGGTTGAATCATACACCTGTTTAGGTTGTAATATAGAAACAGATGTTGAGAGAAATACATATATGTAAATGAGAATACAAAGGATAAGAAGAGCTTGCAAATCACTAGGACATTTGAGGAAGCCAAAAGAAATTAAATCTAAAAACAAACTGAGAATATTTGACTCAAATTTGACATCAAAACTTGTGTATGGGTCAGATATGCAGAGAACAACTAAACCATTTACTACCAAACTACAAGGATTTTCTGGTGCCTTCAATAAACTGTCAAACATCTGGAAGTCAAAGACACTCAGCAAACACACAAAACTTAAAATCTTCAACTCTTGTGTGATTCCAGTGCTAACGTATGGATGTGAAAGTTGGAAATCAAAGGTAGCTTTAGATAAAAAAAAATAGATAATTTTGAGAACAAATGTATTAGAAGACTTCTAAACATCCACTGGACAGACTTCAGAACCAATTCGCAAATAAGACAAGAGACTAAGCAAGATACAGTATCCAATTTCATAAGAAGACGCCGTTGGAACTACATCGGCCATGTACTCAGAATTAGCAAGACAATGACTCCCCTACCAAGCCCTCATATGGTCACCAGTAGGGAAAAGAAAACGGGGAAGACCAAGAGAGACCCTGCGTAGAACCATCATTAGAGAAGGCTCATTCAATGGCCAAGTAAATATCCAAGATCTACAACAGGTAGCAGCGAACCGCCAAGCATGGAGAGACAGGACTTCTGCCCTATGCGCCGCCTTAGGCTCAAGAGGAAAGACTAAGAAGGATTTAGTAATACCGTGTGCCTGTGTAGAATGGGTAATTAAAATGGTATTTTTTGGGGGGTGCTTTTTTATATTTGCTCGCCTTGAACTCAAGCATAGTTCATATTCGTGGTACTGCTTCTTGTGCACTGGACTGTGCGATTTTGTTTAAGGTGAGCTGCGCTGTGGTAAACGCTCACAAGGCGGCCAGAGGTAACGCTTAACAGACACTCTGAAGATCTCACTAAAATCTTTTGGGATTCATCATGACACTTGGGAGACTGCTACCAAAGACCGAAATTCGTTGCGTACGTCATTACGTAAGGGTATAGTCACTTAACAAGCAAACAGAACTACAAGTGGTGCGGGGGAAAAAAAAGGATGGACAAAAACACCACTGCATCCTCCTCCTGGGACATCAAGCATTCTTTGCCCACATTGTCAAAGAACATTTCGAGCCAAAATAGACCTTTCCAGCCATCTTAGAACTCACGGCTACAAACTTTCAACCCCACAGGATGAAATGATTGGTCATCATCATTCTTGATGGACAAACAACCCCACTGGATGAAATGATTGGTCATCATCATTCTTGATGGACAAACACCCCTGCTTCTTGTGCACTGGACTGAATTTTGCGTGTGGGCTAGTTTCCCCTATTACCGGTGTCCCTCGCCATCAGATGGACCCACTCCGGCTTCAGGGGTACTTGTAAGTTACGTCTCTAAGTCAAGGACGAGAAGTCAACATTTTAGCCCAAATGACCGGTGCAGGGCTTGAAATCCCTACCCCGGCATCAGCACACCGGATGTTTAAGAGCGAGCCATCCTGACCTAAAATTGTATGGACAATCACTATTACAGAACTTAGGGACTATACAGATTTCCGCGAATCAGGTCGAAGTTAATTGCACATCCTTTACGGGATGTCGCAGTCAAACCTAGCAATTTTTGGCTGTTTGTGATTTCTTGGCAAGTTATTGTTCAGTAGTTTGCCATTGCTTTCTGAACGAATCAAGAGATGAAATTAAAACACTAGCCCTGGACACAGCGCACAATGGGGAAATGATAATAGTATTACTAGAAAGTCCTTTCTTTCAAACCCTCTGGCAAGCGAAATAGAGGAACATCTGAACCACTTGGAGAAAACTTGATAATACGAGGGGGCTTCAAATGAAAAGCTTAAATGTTTTCTTTTATTCCTGTAGACAAAACTTATCTTGATCGCGTGTGTAACCACTCACGCACCACCTGCTGTACCTATGTCGCAGAAGTCACGCCGTTTTGAAACTTCCTACTCCACTAATACACTTGCTTGACTGACAAGCATGCATCACCATACTGAACCTTCACTTGCCGATGAAATTCTATAGGATTCACCCCTTCACCGATCATAAAACTGATAACAGAACGCTGCTCCTCTCTGGTGCATGTCAAAAGTTGGGCGGTTATCTTTAAACTGTCCTTATGATGTCATCGTGTTCGTCTGAACCGTGATGTCACGCGCTTAACACTCTTTACATCCTTAATGGCAACATCGAAGGGAAGAGACCAAGGTTAAGACCGAGAAGTAAATACCTGGATGGCTTGGCCGCATGGCACGGTCGAGACAGGAACACGGAGCTGATCCACGACTCTGGTGATCGAGTGAGATGGCAGAACATGACCGCCCACCCTTATCTGCATGGCACATGATGGATGCATGGAATAGCAATATTGACAGGCTACAAGACAATGGCATTGTGTTCATAATTTCTATCACACTTTAAGGTTTTCATTTTCATTCCGTGGCCAAAGTCTTGCGAACGCGTTTCGTGAGCCACTTACCAGGCGTTCGAAATGCAGCCGCGACCGATTTGTGCAGCAGACCGTGTCGCGTTGTGCTACAACGTGTTGGTATGGGGAGCCGGTCGTTCAGAAAGCAATGGCAAACTACTGAACGTAACATTTGTCTTTACATCAACAGCAGCAGGAAAATGCTGGTGTTGACTGCAGCGTCCTGCAAGGGATATGCAACATAAAAATTACTAGAAAGTTCTTTCTTTGGAGCCCTCTGTCAAAGGAAGTAAAGGGACATCTAAAACACAAGGAGAAGAGAATTAGAGATATATATGAATATTATAACAATGACATAGATTTCAAATAATGGTACTTTTCGCATTCCCGTGTTTCGGAGTTAATTCGGAGTGGAAAATCAAACCAGTTTCTATCATTTAACTGATTCAGTGCCAACCAAACGTAGGTTTGGACGAAACATGGTGCACGATCAAATGAACATGTATTGCAAATTTCTATTCACTGGGCATTAAAATTACAGAAAATACTGCGAAACAAAACAAATAACCAGACGTCCTTAATGTAGCGATACACCGCCCTTCTGCTCACATGAGAGGACACATTTTGGGATATTTGATTTTTTAAAAAATGTTGTATATCCCTTACAGGACGTTGCAGTCAACACCAGCATTTTTCAGCTGCTGTTGATGTACTAGGCACGTTATTACGTTCAGTAGTTTGCCATTGCTTTTTGAACGACCAGCACCCATACCAACACGTTATAACACAACGCGACACGGTCTGCTGCACAAATCGGTCGCGGTTGCGTTTCGAACGCCTGGTAAGCGGCTCATGAAACGCGTTCGCAAGTCTTTGGCCACGGATACCGGTCTTGGGAAATATTCAGGGATAAAAACTCCGCAACGGAGCAAGCACTGCAGTGGGTTTCTGATCGTCAGCCGTGGTTCCCCTTCTCAGAATGTTTATTTCTTCTGCACTGAATCGGTTAATGGAGGAGATTAAATTCTTATTATTGTCTTATTTATGTATCAGTATTGTGCTTGAGTGTTTGTTTACTAGTTATCTATTACTGTTTCTTTCACAGATTAACAGACACATGAGCTAAACCGGAATTATTTTTTTAGCAAGGAAAAGAGGACGTTGCATCCTTCCAAAACAAAGAAAACATGGCGGACACAATAGAAAATCAAAGGCGACAATCTGTTCTTTCGGTAAGTGTCAGATATAAGTTGTTCTGTTTGCATTCGTTTAACAGGTAAAGATACATGATGTATTTTTAACGACTGTGCAGTGTTTGAAAATATTACCTGTCTAAGTTTTGTATTTGCCTATTATATTGCATGAACTTTACAGAGGGTGTATACAAAACTTGGACCGGCAATATTTTCAAACACAGCACAGTCATTAAAAATACACCCTTTAGTTCTATAACAGATACTGTCGTTGGAGCTTAAAGTTTAACATATTCTAGGCCATGATATATGAGGTAGGGTAGTTAGTTCCTTTCCTCGTTGTATTTCCTTCCCAGAAAACCCCCAGAAACTGCTGAACGTAAAAATTCCCTAATAAATAAGACTACTACAATTTCTGACAGAAGAGAGTATTAGAAAGAAAAAAACAATAACACTTCATAGCGTGATCTTTTATTTAAACAGTGCGCAATGTATGTGTTTAACAAATGATCATAATTGAATTTAGGAATTCACCATCTATTTCCCAAACAGCGCGATGTGGAAGGGATGACATCAGGCCCCAACATCAGACGGATGTCCAGGATGGATTCCAGGCCAAGTTTCCAGTACGGACTCAGTGGACGGCGCATGTCTCAATTTTCACGCAGCAGTATTTCCGGTTTGAGTTTTGGACTCCGTGACTTCAAAGCTCCAGTCCAGGTTAATATTATTTTCTTTATCGCATAGTTATAACTTCATTAAATGCCATGGGATGATCAATCGTCTCAAGAGATTCCCATATCTGCCACGGCAGTTTTTTTTTTTTTTTTTTTTTTAAGGCAAACCCCTTTTATTTGATATATAATACGACATGCCTGGTGCCATATTAACAACTATTAAGTCCTAACTGTGACACAACCCTACTTCCCACTCTCCACCATCCGTTTTTTAAGGTTCAAACCTACATTTTGTTTGGTACTATATCTGTTAATTACTTTTATTAAACATTAAGAAAATATAAACACCGGCCATGTCAAAGTTACACCTTGCCACGAGTGTTGCCTAATGGCCTACCTCCTCTTGTGTAACAGTTACACATTGCTACAGGTGTTGCCTAATGGCCTCTTTCCTCTCGTGTAACAGTTACAGAACACATACCGCATGGGGCCCAACCCGGGACAGACTTTCCAGCCCCGCAAGGCCGAAGACGTCATGAAATCAGTCCTGGAGTCCTACCTGGGTGGAGAGAAGTACAGCACGGGCATCTGTAGTAACCTGGTCCAGCAGATCTCCGACGTCATCAAAAGCAGAATCAAAGACCAGGGTTTCAGGTAATCTCACTTTGTCACAGGTATGTGTACCTGGATCGGCGTCTCTGACTTAGAGGCGGTGATCTCGCGGTTTCCCAATCCCGTTATACCTGGTTCCGTGACTGCCGCGGGAAATTTTTGGAGCAGATCGCTTTGCGTTGATTTTCACAAATTTATGAGCCTTGGTCGTTCAGAAAGCAATGTTCAACTACTGAATGTAAAACCAAAAAAATATCTGAGAATTAAAAATGCTGAGTAGCTTGCCATTGTTTGCTGATTGACCTACTCCAATACCATTGTTACAAATCAGCACAAGGTGATCTGCTTTCGAATCATCGGCGGCAGATTTCGAACCCTCGACGCGGTATCTCGGGGAATCGGGGATTGCGTTCACTAATCAAACGCCACAGAGTCGCCTACTTGTAAGGCGGTAATCTAGCTACTCGATATTATGAATAGAGACATCTATTAATGACGTTTTCATATGACATTGTTAAGTGAAATTATATTGATGTTTTTGATTGAGAAAACGTATGAAGCTTATGAAAAGAGACAATTACGGTTGACGTTGTTTAGTTGAGATATCTATGCAATTTATTAAGAGAGACAACTCGTATCATTGACGTGTTTAGTGAGATATTTATGTGACTTATAAAGAGAGACAACTCGTACCATTGGTGTTTTCAATTGAGACGCCTATATAACATACGAAGAGAGACAACTCGTACCATTGACGTTTTTAATTGAGATATCTATGTAACTTATGAAGAGAGACAACTACGATTGACGTTTTTAATTGAGATATCTCTGTAATCTATGAAGAGAGACAACTACGATAGGCGTTTTTAGTTTAGATATTCATGTAACTTATGAAGAGAGACAACAGTCGTTGACGTTTTTAGTTGATATATCTGTGTAACTTATGAAGAGAGACAATTACCATTGTTGTTTCTGAGATATCTATGTAGCTTATAAAGAGAGACAACAACGACTTACGTTCTATTTAACTTATGAAGAAACACGACTAATAAAGACATATTAAAGTCAGGCACATGCAGCTGATATTATTCAATAAAATATATATGTAAAATTATAACCTGAGATAAGTATTATGTATTACAATGTTAGACCACTATTATACCGGGTGTTTGTAAAGTCTCACTATACTATGTATTTAGGACAAATTTGAAAAAAAAATGAAGTACATGACGTCATCAAAAAATGTGCTCCACAGCCCATCGTGAAGGAATATGCAGCGAATGACTGTCGTCTGCTTGAGTAATTCTTTACACTCCAAACAGAATGGTGTTATCAACGGAAGAAATAATGTTTTAACATTTGTTTAAAATTTTCTGAACGACCGGCACCTATATCATTTCGTAAAAAAACAAAACAACGCACAGCGGTCTGTCGGCAAATCGCTCGCAGCTGTTTTGAACGCGGGTATGTGGGATTATGAACTGCGTTTGTAACTCCTTCACCAAGCAGCTGTCATACGATGACCCTAGTACATCGATATATCGTCCTTCTGTCCAAATGGGAGGTCACATATGGCGGTATATTATCCTTCGACTTTGAATCAGTTAACTACTATATGACATTATGAAATAAAACTGATTCAGAATACAGCAGTGGGTGTTTCTGGTGTCCTCCTCAGCCCCAGGTACAAATACGTATGTCTGGTCACCATTGGTCAGAACCGACATCAAGGCGTGGCTGTAGCCAGTAGGAGCATCTGGAATCCTGAGACGGACAACTTCGCCTCTGCCTCTTACTCTTGTGGAGACCTCTTTGCCGTGGCCAACATTTTTGCTGCCTACTTTGAATAGTTGATTTATTTATGACAACACAAGTATTATCATCATCATCATCATGGTCATCATTTATGTCGACTTCGTTATAAACATTATTATTGATACCGTCATTGTCGTCATTAATATCACCATAATCATCATCATCATCATCATTAACTGTAGTTGCAAACAAAAAGTAAGTTTGAACCAAACATGGTCCACAATCGCATGTACAAGTGCTATAGAGTAAATGTCCATTCACTGGGCATTAAAACTGAGGAAGTTATCGCGAAACGAAATAAATAACACGATGACCCTAGTATGGCGGTATATCGTCCTTCTGTCTAAATGGGAGCTCGCGTGTAACGATATACTATCCTTCGGCATCATCAGCATCGTCATCGCAGTCATCATTATTATAGCTGCCGTGATCACTATCATTATCATTTTAGTTATCATCATCATTGTTGTTCCATCAGCATCATCATCTTCATCATGGTTATTATAGTTTATCGTTATCAAGATTTCCGTCCGTTATCATCGTCATCATCATCATCATCATCATCATCATCATCGTCATCAAAATCATCATCGTATATAATCACCATTATTGTCACCCTTTATAACCTTAACAATCATTATCATCGTCATCATATTATCGTCTTCATTATCGTCATCATTATCGTTATAAAATATAATAATCATTATGACTGTCCCCCAATGTCATCATGTTGAAACAGAAGCCAACAACTGTAGGTTGCACGATTTCATGCCTGGCATATTTCACCGCATCTCGTCACGTACATACTGCAGAATTATCTATCATGTGAAGGGAATTAATGAATCATGTTGTCTGATATACACAACACGTAATTACAACAACTACTACTGCTACTACTACTACTACTACTACTACTACTACTACTACTACTACTACTACTACTACTACTACTGTTGCTGCTGCTATCACCAACACCACTACTACTACTACTACAACAACAACTACTACTACTAATACTACTACTACTACTGCTGCTACTACTACTACTACTACTACTACTACTACTACTACTACTACTACAACTACTACTACTACTACTACTACTACTACTACCACTACTACTACTGCTGCTGCTACTACTACTACTACTACTACTACTTCATTTACTACTATTACTACATCAGCAAAATATGACAACTTCTATACTACCTATATTCCCAACCCCCACCAACTAAACACCCAGGGACTTCTATGAACGGCGATCAATACCTATGAACCCAAACAATCACTCGAGCAATCATTTAGATAATTCTTCCGCCAGAACTCTACGGCCATTTCCGTTTGTGAAACTGTTTATGAGTCTGTGTAGTTATATTTCCCCCCTCAAAAGCTGAACCCAATCCTGGCGTATTGATTTCTGCAACAGAATAAATGCATTACGCGCATTTCTTTTCTATGATCCTTTATTCCAGCTTTGCCAGTTTTGAATTAGGTAAAGTTTTCTTGCATTGACATAAATCAATTTATAGCTATTGATTTAGGGAGTGGTGTTGTTAGTGAAGGCCGCTAGGTATTCGCTCTTCAAGACTACCAGCTTGGTTTAAATACAGTACGGATACCTGTATATCAGAATAAGAATACAGAAGGGTAGAAGAGCTTTTATAGTACTGGAAAATTTGTAAAAGTCAACGGAAATTAAGCTTAGCACCAACGTAGAATATTCAATTCTAACGTTAAATTTGCGTTGTTGCATGGATCATAAACACGCAGGGGAAAAAACAAAACTATTAGAAATAAATTACAAACATTAATTAACTGGTGCCGCGCAAAATAGAAGGATTATAATGGTAAGGAAAAATCGCTAATGTGGAGCTCATGGAGAGAACTAGACAAATACAGGTGAATCAATGAGGGAATAAAAGACGATGGCGCTCGAAAGGGCATAAATTGAGAGAACCCGAGCATAGTACAACTAGAAAAGCCTTCGTTTGGAACCCACAGAGAAAAATAAATAGAGGAGGATATAAAAACTCATGTAGAAGAGAGAAGTAAAAACAATGGGAGATGGAGAACAAAAGAAAGAGATGAGGCAGACGGTCACCTGGTGTGCACTTTGGCAAGGTGGGAAGTGCCAGTTGCCCGAGCTCAATCCACAGAAATAGCACGTTGTCCTGTCGCTCAGTATTTCTCTTGAGTGTGAGCCCTGGTGGTGGAGTGGTTGGTACCCTTGCCTTCCGGCAGTGTGGCCATGAGTTCGAATCCCTCTAGAAGCGGTTATGTAACATTGACCTGGGCTGCCAGGTTGAGCCAGTCTTAAATTAGTACCGTGAAACTGCGTGGGCTGTAAAGGCGGTAAAAACATGGATTAATGTTGGCTTATTGGGTTTATCTTTTCACTGCTCTTTCTCTGGGCCAGAAGGTTTGCCTAGATATGTCGTATTTCGGGCAGTCTTGGAGTATGTGCTCTGCTGTCTGCGACGCCAATCCACATGTGTTCATGGCTGTTTCACCAATCTTGAATTTTGTATACATGTGGTTGCGTAATCTATTGTGTCATGTTCTGAAGTGCAGAATAATGATTTCTTCTCGTCTGTCCATAAGGTGGCAATCGTCTTGTGCTAGCATTTGTAGCTTTCTGATTGATTTGATCATTTTTTTTTTTCTGTTGTCGGTATGTAACGGACACAACAGGTTTTCATTTTATTGCTCCTTCTTTAACTAATCGATCAGTTCTCTCGTTTCCTGGTACTCCACAGAGATATGGTATCCACTGTGCCATGATCTTACGTTGGCTGCTTAATTCAGAAAGTAGTGTCCGTAGTGTCAATTTCCCAGACAGTAGCGCCTCATGTACAGTTTTTGTATCTGTCAATAGTACCACAGACTGTGTACCATGGCTGGTATTTATTAATTTCTCTGTTGCTATCTTCATTGCCTAGATTTCTGCATTATAGTCATGGCAGTACTTTCCTGTTTGTACTCTGGCCGTGTCCCTAGTATTATTTGGGTATTCTGTGTACACTCCCGCTCCTCCTTTTCGAACAGCATTTTCTGACCCATCTGTGTAGATCCAGAAGTCCTGTGAGTATTCTTCACAGACGGACAACTTCTCATCTACCACTTACTCCTGTGGATTTTCCTTTTGCCGTGGATAACTTTGAATAGTTTAGGCGCCACGATTTTATAGTGGTTTGTGTCCTTGCTTGAATGAATCACTAACCTCGGCATCGGCACACCGGATGTTTAAGGACACCGTTCTTATCCATTCGGTCATGCGGACCTGCTTATCAATGGTCTGACAGTAAAATATATTAATCTTGGGCTGGCGCGGCTCTCCCTCTCGAAATGGGTACACGTTACTTTTTCACATATTGGAAGCAAAGTGTGTGGGGCAGGGAACTGGCAGTCTGACCTCATCATGTCGTGTCCAGGAATATGCGAAAGCTAGCACCTCATACCCCATCGACAGTATCCGCCACTTAAATAACTTGACCTGTACAGTGTGGCGGACTGGCTAGCTTGTCAGCTTGCCCGATGGCAAGTGGACCTTGTGAGACCCTGATGACTTGGGCTCCTTTAAATAAAACAGTTTGTTAATGTTCTTTTAGTAGCTTTGTGTTCTGACAATAACGATTTTTAAAACGAATCAGCTACTTCCCGCAAGTGTACTTTGGGATACGTTTGAACAACAATACAGTATGTACCATGCCAGTCACCTAATTTTCCCAGATCTCTAACGTCTAATTTATAAATCTGACTTACTTTGAGAACCGTCCTTTTTAGAAGAAATGTCACCAAACCACTACAGTTCAGGTGGCAATGTGGTTAGCATGCTTGCTTGTCGACCCATTAGTCAGGTATTCAGTTCCAAATAGAAGCGAAGATTATTATAAGCAGTTACCTGGCTTGCTGGTCTACCAAATCTATAACTGGAACCAGAAATCTTCTGCGAAGTAAAAACGGTAAACGTGAAGCTAACCACATCACCCATCGATGCGCAGATTTGTCTAGAAGAAAATGGAATGACATGAAAAATGTATGTTAAAAACAAGAAGCCCTAACACATGGTCGATCCCAGATGGCGAAACATGACCGTATACGTTTATCGACATGGCGCGTGATGATGTTGATGATGATGATGATGATGATGATGATGATCATGATGATGAACACATGGTTGAGTTTTTTGTAAAGTATGCTATGTGTATGTGTTTGTGAAAGATGAGTGGTTGGAAGATCTGAATGTAAGTCCGGCCTGCTTGCCCAGTTTGTGACACTTTGATAATAAAGTTCTTTCCTTCTTTAACGTCTTACATACATGTTTGCTGTAATTTAAACTGCTCTATCAGTCCATATCTTTACTCTATATACCTAGCAATATATACCGGATACAGTCGGGAAAGTTAACCCGGGCACAAACGCCAGAAGAAGTCAATTTCGTCGGTCGAAATGCGCAAATATCGTAGCTTTGCTGTAAACGGGTACAACACATATCCGTCCAAAACAAACATTTCGGAAGAAGAAGAAGAATATATCCTACTACGTCTCAGGGCGTGGAAAATGGTCCTGTATTTTTACTTACTGCAGTTAAACAACTTCATTGCTCTTGTTTACATCTACTATCTTTCCATAGTTGCTTTTAAATTGCATGACACAATCTAAGACGGCCATTTTGCATGCCTTCACTTTTTGTGATATTCATTGTGCGTGTATTTTAGATCGGAAGTGAATATTTTTATATATCACGTATGACAGTTTTACAGTAATCGTTTTTGTGTGGTTTATGTATTCCAAAAGTCATAGTTGATTTTATTATCTAGACATTCCGTCCAAAACAAAGACATACATACAGATAGACATATATGTTATTGCAACATTTAGTGTTTGTTGTAAGTCTATTCCAATTCTCATTAAAAAATAAAAAACAATATTGTCATACGTTTTTCTTCTTCTTTCGTTCGCTTGAAATGTGTTTACATCTGCAATGTTATCTCTTGTATAACTTCACTGTCTTATCTTAGTTCACCCAGTAGTCCATAGAGTCTGTGCCATAGTTAATTACTCGTTAGTTGTGGTTCCAACTTCAGGGCACCCCATAATGCTCCCTTCCTGTGTCAGTGACTATCGCACAAAATGCTCCTCACTGTCCCATGTTAAAAGTGGAATAGACAGGAGTACGGAAAAACCAACAGCTCGCACAGGCAAGTACAAGAATAAGGCCCCTGCCAGAATGCCAACACAACAATCAGCCACGAAAATTACAGTTCACGGTCGATGGAAGCGAGAGTCACTAGAAAAGGAGCAGCTTCACACACACATTATTGCATAATGCAAAACTAGCTACTTCAGCAACCGGCCTCCCGCCATTTTCTGAACATGCAGTTAACAATATAAACAAACGAGGACAGATATGAAAGCACTGCACACGTAATCCACAGCTCACAGTGTCGCTCCAAGTACTTAACTCAGTAGCTGGGCGGCGAAACCATGTACAACCAGTAAACGTGAGGAAAATGCGTAAAGAAGACGTAGCCAGAAGCAAAAACGCCCAAGAAGCCCAGCCGCCTATCCGCCATATAGGAACGGGAGTCATACCTTTCATACATCATATGTAATCAGCCATTAACACCCCCCCCCCCCCAAAAAAAAAAAAAAAAAAAACCAACAGCCTCCACTACCACCAGAACTACTACTACTACCATAATGTCTACTTGTTAATGATTACTGTGCAAATCAAAGCTAATGATGTTTTTATTACTGTTAATGTTTATTTCCCACTTTATGAAACATCGAAGCGCGAAATCTAAACAAGATCGAGGAAAGCATTCATTCCCAGTGGCATAGAATGTACCAGAATGGATCACCTGCAACATTAACGAAGAAGAGGAAGAAGAAGAAGAAGAAGAAGAAGAAGAAGAAGAAGAAGAAGAAGAAGAAGAAGAAGAAGAAGAAGAAGAAGAAGAAGAAGAAGAAGAATGAGACGTCTACGTATTATATAAGGGACACAACTAGATTAATTAAATTTGTCGAAACATATCCTAATTATTTCCCTTTCACATCCATAAATTCACTGAGAAAAAAAAACATTGCTTTACGATGTTACATCGTCATGCTTCTTAATGTTGACAACGGCATGAACGCGGTCGTATAAGGGTTCATTGTCACCGCTCGTCGACCGCTAGGAGAGGCAAAGACTAACTACCGAGTCCTCAGGCGTTATGACTCTAACACTTCACATATCCACAGTCGTGTCTTGCTACAGGACACGTTTACTCGCTTCGCTAATATTCAAATTGTTTGAGTTCTGAAGACACAGTCCTACAATACAGGTCAGAAATCGGCAACCTACGGCATAAGTGCTTACTGTGGCACGTGGAACAATGTTTAGTGGCATGCTGGAGTAATTTAAATAAATTATGTTATACACAGCGAATGTAAAAGTTCTAGAAAAACTGTGGATGAACAGAGAATTAATGAAAGAAATTTAAAAAAAAAAAAAAAAAAAAGAGGCAAGAGAAATGATTCTTCTTCTTCAGCGTTCCGAGTCATTGAGGTTCTTTGCTGCAAATACAATCCGTCTCCATGCGTCTCTCTGGTGGACCTTCTCTTGCCAGTCGTTGATTCCAAGTGCTTGTAGGTCTGTACATGTATTATCTCTCCACCGCCTTCTTGGTCTACCTCGAGAAATGATTCGGCCACGTTAAATGACATGACACTCTTATAAAAACCATACTGGAGGGCAAGGTTAAGGGCAAGCGAGCATGAGATAGACAACGATACAAGTGGGAAGATAACATGAATAGATGGACGAACATCGGCCTGACAGAATGTACAGTCAATGCGAGAGACAGACAGACAGTGTTGGAGATTCATTGAAGCCAACCTTAATTGTGATTGATCGATTCAAGTGATATACTTTAAATACACTTGAATGTTTTATTAGATGGAAGCATGTTATTCTGTTAAAGATATTTCTCTTTTTACATCCCTTTAATACAAAACTTGTTAAACATCGGAGGCAAGAAAATGTGATCTCATTAAAACAAAATGAATTAGGAGCAACAATTACTTACCGTTACGAAGTTATATCTCCGTCCAGGTCTTCCCATTCTCTCCCAGCTACCCCAAAACAATAACTATATCTTCTTCTTCTTCTTCTTCCTCTTCGTTCATCCGGAGTTGTTGTTTTTTTTTTTTTTTGGACGTGATTGCGTTGTGTCTGTTTGCAGCAGAGCTGCGTTCTTGCACCATTAGCCGACACATCCGACTTCTGCGGGCATTGGTTGATCGGGTTAACCTTCTCGGGGATACCTATATTATTCACTGAGTTGAGTTGAGTTTAGTTGAGTTGAGTCGAGTTGAGTTGAGTTGAGTCACGAACGGGCATCACAGCAATCGGGAAGTTCCCATACGTGCTCCGTCCTCATCTTCCCTAAGCTGCGGCAGACTTATATCAATGCAGTTAGTTGACCGTAGTACAAAAGTTGGCGTGTTATAATAAATAATACCGTAACACTGAGCTTCTTACAAAGCGAACACTTCATGTACGCTCGTATGGGCAAACAATAATGGATTAGACCTTGGTGAACTTACGTATACACGAAGATTGACCTTTTAACATTGTTTCGGCACAATGCTACAAAAAGGTTGTCGACGGCTGATGTAGGTTATGGCAAAGAAATTAAGTGCCTGGCCGTATTGTGTCTGATGTTGAATTAACCGCTATTCTGTATTGTATGGACGCTGTTGAAGTGTTGACTACTACTGTGAGTTGCAACGAGGAAAAGAGTATTGAAGTGCTACATAGAACTTGTACTTTTGTATGGATGTGAAGCGTGGACAATAAGCAGCCAAACAGAAAAATATCTGATGGCAGTGGAAATGTGGTTTCTGAGGAAAATGCAAAGAATACCAGATAGAATAACCAATTAGTAAGTCTTAGCAGAAGCAAATGAAAATCGTTAACTGATTAGAGACATTAGATGTAGAAAGGATTTTTTTTTCGGCACGTTATGAAAAGAAATAAACTAGAGAACTCGGTGACAACTGGCAAGATTTAAACGGTGGGGAAGGGGCGGCTTGGAGAGAACAGACAGATAAATATCAAGGTAGCTTGGCTACATGGTATGGTCGAGACAAGAACACAGAGTTGATCGATGACTCTCTTGATCGTGTGAGATGGCGAAATATGATCGCCCACGCTTACCGACATGGCACATGATGATGGTGATGTTGAAGTACACTGCGGTATAGGCCATTCACTCAATAGGGCATAGCTGCCACGAATGCCAGCGGTCTTTGTAGCTAAGAGGATAATGAAACACAGTTGCGCAATTCCCCGACATACCGAGTCCAGCGTTATCTGTACCGCCGAATGGATAAGAGCGCAGACTCGTAAACTTCCGGTGTGATAATGCCGAGATAACGTCTGTTGCACTAAAATATTGGCTTCTCGTCCTTGACTTGGCAACGTAAATTACCAGTACCTCAGAAGTCGGACTGGGTTCGCCTGATGGCGAGGGACACTGGCATTAATGAAAGCTAATGCACGGGAAAAATAAGTCAAGTGCGCACAACGTCTGAGTTAAGATCTCACTGGCACCTTGCCGTCTTGACAGACGATAATTTGTGCTTTAAAAAGGCATAATATATTTTACATATAGCGGTAGCGAATGTGACTGATAAGGGCAATTCGCGTTGTAAATGTTCGTTCACAGTCGGTGCATGTGAACACGTGGTCATTTCCACCATCATGCACCATCTTACGTCTCACAGTCTCAGTGTGTGACTTATATGCAATAATTTTCTCCTTTGTCTTTATTCCATTTCTGATCTTTGCCCTCCATGCAACCTCCATGCAACTTTGCCATACGTTCAGCGGCGACTTGCTCCCAATGTGCATTATCAATGTCTGTATCAATCATGTCCCGCTTACACACATCTTTGTATCGTAGGAGAGGCCGACCCTGAGATCTCTTACCCATCTGAGTTAAGAAGCGAAAGAACAAAACAAAGAAACCAAATTTGAGGGAGATTTGGAATCTCGCTGATTTCGGTAGTATGGATCGTGATCATGTGCCATGCCGATAAGATTGACCAGTCATTTTTCTCCATCTCACACGAACACCAGTCTTAGAATGAGGGATGCATGATAGGATTGACCTGTCATATTTCTCCATCTCACATTGACACCAGTCTTAGAATAAGGGATGCATGATAGGATTGACCTGTCATATTTCTCCATCTCACATTGACACCAGTCTTAGAATGAGGGATGCATGATAGGATTGACCTGTCATATTTCTCCATCTCACTTTGACACTAGAGTCTTAGAATAAGGGATGCATGATAGGATTGACCTGTCATATTTCTCCATCTCACTTTGACACTAGAGTCTTAGAATAAGGGATGCATGATAGGATTGACCTGTCATATTTCTCCATCTCACTTTGACACTAGAGTCTTAGAATAAGGGATGCATGATAGGATTGACCTGTCATATTTCTCCATCTCACTTTGACACTAGAGTCTTAGAATGAGGGATGCATGATAGGATTGACCTGTCATATTTCTCCATCTCACATTGACACCAGTCTTAGAATGAGGGATGCATGATAGGATTGACCTGTCATATTTCTCCATCTCACATTGACACCAGTCTTAGAATAAGGGATGCATGATAGGATTGACCTGTCATATTTCTCCATCTCACTTTGACACTAGAGTCTTAGAATAAGGGATGCATGATAGGATTGACCTGTCATATTTCTCCATCTCACTTTGACACTAGAGTCTTAGAATAAGGGATGCATGATAGGATTGACCTGTCATATTTCTCCATCTCACTTTGACACTAGAGTCTTAGAATGATGGATGCATGATAGGATTGACCCGTCATTTTTCTCCATGTCACATGGACACCAGAGTCTTAGAATGAGGGATGCATTCTTGTTCCGATGATGCTATATGGCCAAGCCATCAAGGTATGCATCTGTCTTCCCCTTGCTCTTTTCAAATTAGATGTGCCAGTTATCGCTATGTTTTCAAGTGTGTCTCCTCATAATCCGTCCAAAGACCTGTGACTGTCCACATGTTTACGGTTTTCATTTGTTTCTTGAACCACTTGTGTGTGTGTGTGTGTGTGTGTGTGTGTGTGTGTGTGTGTGTGTGTGTGTGTGTGTGTGCTTCCACTTTATTTATATGTAATTTTTTTTTAATTGCGTGAATCTCTGTTTGTAGAACTCGGTTCTGCTGCACCGATTGCACTTTTGTAATATATAAAAAAAAAAAAAACAATTGTGTTGCGTATCCCTTACGGGACGTTGCAGTCAACACCAGCATTTTCAGCTGCTGTTGATGTACCAGGCAAGTGTTACGTTCAGTAGTTTGCCATTGCTTTCTGAACGACCGGCCTCTATACCTTTTTCGAAAAAACCAGCACCGCCGTGTTTCGAACCCGGGTATACGGGCTCACAAACCGCGTTCGCAAGCCCTTCAGCCACAGAGACCGGATTGTAATATATAATCCATGGTAAATTCAGTAAATGAAAACTTTCATAAGTGTTTCGATTTTTCAGATTACCTAAGCGATTGCTTGTGTGTCCAACAGTTAATCCAGCCCTGGATGTTACGACGGGTTGGGAATTAAACAAAACACAATCTGACATTATAAGTCGTTAGTCTTGCGATCTACAAATGTCGTGTAACTGTTAACGTTATTTTAAATATAACACCATCAGTAAGTGCACTGAGTAGGTTTTGCTTTCATAATAATTTGCCATGGCTGCCGTCTTATGGCCTACTCTTTGGGATTTACAACTGCCGTGAGATTTTGAACGGGTACAACTTACACGCGGGGACCTTCTGTTGTTGGCTCTTATCTGAGAGGACCTGGTATTCCAACTCACTACCAATGAGATCAGTGCCTAGCCTTATGCTGAGATTCAAACCAAGTAACTTGTTAACATGAAGAGGGTACCAAAACCTGCCAGCCATGCATCTTCCTAATCACATATCAACGTCTAGAATAAGTGAATTGTGAAAGGCTGTAAATCAGTGTTTCCCAACCTTTTTTGTACCGTGCCCCACTTAAGCCTTTCTAAAATTCATATTGCCCCCCTCCCCCGCCCCATGCCCCCCTCAACATATACATTATTTTTAATATTCAAAAATTGAAATGTTCACTAAAGAAACTTGAATGATAGGTTTTAGGAAGAAATCACTAGATAATTATTGAGCAAACACAGTAAGTAAATTTTCAAAACATATAATGGAGAACTGAAATTCAAGTACAAAATAATTTTAATGAAAGATTTTTCTATATTATTTTAATTATTAGTAATTATTTATTATTTAAATTTAGTGAGATCCTTGCGCTTGATGCTTGCTGCAAAGAGATCTTATGTCAGGTTCCAATTTAGTTAACTTCAGTCTCAAGTCTCCCTGTTTTGTTATATTCAGCCGATTTCTTCCATTTTCGAATTGCCCCCCTTAACAGTCAAATTGCCCCCCTGTGGGGCGTGGGCCCCACGTTGGGAAACACTGCTGTAAATTGTGATATCAAGGGGAAACAAGCAATATTATGCAAATTAATTATATTAATTCTGATTACGTCCCTTTGACTGCTTGGAATACATTTGGCGTTTAAACTGCGCTTTCATAGTTCAATTGGTGATGTATTGGACTGCAGTTATTGTACAGCAAATCCCCATTACAGAGTGTTCGTAAACTGTCACTTCACTTTGTATGTACTGCAACTTCTACTACAACTACTACAACTAGCTTATTATCTTCTACCTTTCATTTTCCAATGAAGCGTAAGCCCTCAACTAATTCACGCCATATCATTTCATGGACGTGTTCGTAATTGATTGGATCGTTTCTCTCAAGTTTTCTACGGGATAAGTTAGAAAGTATTATGCCAACTTTCCTTGTTTGCCTCTTACGACATGCAAGGTTGGTTACGTTGCTACTGTTCTTTTCTTTCTGTATGGGCCCGTGCAACACACGAACGTCTGGTAGTATGTTATAGCATAACGCTTTTCCTGAATTTATACTTATAGTTTTTCTAAGTTAGACTTCGACGTGAATGACGGGTTAAGAGCGCTAGCTTTTAAACAAATGAAAACCGTAAACTGATTAGGGGAAATTAGACGTAGATAGTCACAATTTTTGGTCACGTTATAAGAAGAAATAAACTGGAGAACTTGGTGACAACTGGCAAGATTGAGGGGAAGAGTACAAGGGGAAGATCGAGAAGTAAATACCAAGATGGCTTGAAACGTAGCATGGTCGGGACAAGAACACAGAGCTGACTCACGACTTTGGTGATCGAGTGAGATGGCGAAACCGCCCACAATTACCGGCGTGGCACATGATGATGGTGATCTGTTAAACTTCTGGTGAGCTAATGACGAAATAGTGGGGTCGCTGATGACGAGATAGTGGGGTCGTTAATGACGAGATAGTGGGGTCGTTAATGACGAGATAGTGGGGTCGTTAATGACGAGATAATGGGATCGTTAATGACGAGATAGTGGGATCGTTAATAACGAGATAGTGAGGTCGTTAATGACGAGATAGTGGGGTCGTTAATGATGAGATAGTGGGATCGCTGATGACGAGATAGTCGGGTCGTTTCCTATTCGCGACAGTGTGAACTACAACGCTGACTTCTTGTTCAGAAAGCAATGAAATACTTTTTTTTTTTTTTTATGTGGTTGCATATTCTTTGTAGAATTCAGCTCCAGCATTGTTTTTTTTTTTTTGGGGGGGGGGGAGGAGGAGGGAGGGGAGGCTGTTTGTGATTCATGAGCTAGCTTAAATTACATTACCTCTGGTGTCGGAGTTGGTTCACCTGATGGCGAGGGACACTGGTAATATGAAAAGCTAATCCACACGCAAAAATCAGACCAGTGCGTTTTAAAGAGTAGCCCGAAAAAGAACAAAATAAACCTCTACAGTTCAGAGGTCATTGTGTCTACTTCATCGTTCATTTGTGTCAGGTTGACTTTCCTAAAGTACGGAAGCAAATCATGGACAATGAGCTCACTAGTGGGGAATTATGCTGAATCGAAACAGATATAGTTTTATAGACAGATTATGAGAACACTATGGGCGCATATAAAGAGTAATGGTGATATCTTGAAAGAAGTTAACCCACAAATGGAACTGTAAACTTGCATCAGACGAAGACATCTCACATTCTGCGGACATGCCACAATAAGGGGAAGACTCATAACAACGAGAAAATTGCAAGGGAACAGACGCAAGGGAACACACACACACACACACACACACACACACACACTCACACACACACAGAGAGAGAGAGAGAGAGAGAGAGAGAGAGAGAGAGAGAGAATATGCTGCACAGGTGGACATCGGTTACAGTAAACTGGTTAGCATGCTTTATTTTTAATGCAGGTAACCAGTTTAGTTTAGTCGACTGAAATAAACTAAACTAATCTGGTTATTTGCATAAAAAAGACATCCCACGTTCTGTAAGCATGCCACGAACAGAGGAAAGCACATGACAACCTGAAATTTGTATAGAAGGAGAGTCAATGGAACACAGAGAGAAAAGATGCTGGACAGTTGGACATCATGGCATGGAGAAACATCCGCATAAGAAATCACTGGCAGGATACGAGACAGAAGACTGTGGGCAGACATGATCTGCAACACCACACGGGATGGGCTATAAGAATATTGGCAATGCACGAGACAGAAGGCTGAAGCAGACATGATTTACAATACAAAATGACCTGGACTATAAGAAGAAGAAGACTTGTTTCCCCGCTGATGTCATCCAACGTTAAAGGTGTTTTTTCTATCAATTTGCCACGGCAGTGGCCGCAACGTCCACGCTGCGAATTCCAACAGCCTTGTGATATTTTACATGTAATCTTATATACGAACGCTATGTATTCAATCTCACAATCCAAATTATAAAGGGAAGCGAGATATTACAAATAAATTGTTCGTATAAAACAACACTCCTCTATGTGAGACTTAAACCCGTTAGCATACAAGCCCGAAGCGGACAATGTAACCGCCCAGCGTTATCCCCCCCCCCCCCCACTCCCATCCGCCTTTTTCGCCCCCTCCCCAAGACCCATCCACCCTACAATTTTTCTTCGTGAGTTGAGCCAAGAACCGGCATCACTGCACTCGGGACTTTTCTACTCTCTCTGTCCCCATTTTCAGCAGCCAGAGAAGAGCCAGATTATGTATTCGTCTGGCTTTTCCTCGGAGTACTAAGTGTCGGCCAGATCCTCTGATCACTCGCTGTACCACCATTCGCTTTAGATCATGATGATTTATCTTTTCTTCCCCGCGCTTCTCAGGATCTCAAATGGCCCTGAGCACATCTGGCGTATGGTATACGAATACGCCATCGACCGGTGCAGATCTGTTCGCCTGCTCTATTGCCACCACCCCAACATGTCCTGGGGGGGGGGGGGGGGGGGGGGTCCAACAGATGCTCTCTATTTTTGATTGTTGAATGTAAGCCTGCCACTCTGCCCAGAGCTTCACCTTATGAGCATGCTATGTGTATTGTGTGTCGTGTTTGTCCATCAGTGAAACACCGCATTGACTGCTCCGACCTCATTCTCAGACTAGTTGTCGAGGTATCATATGCCAGACTCTCCTGCACTAAACGCCGCCCATCAAGCTTCGCTGTGAATCCCCGGACACTTGTTTTTCCTATTAACTCAGAACCATCCGTGTAGATGCGAATTTTCGTGAATCAGTTTTTGCACCTCCTATTCTGCGCAGCCTGATGACCATTCCTAAACTTCCGGTCCTGTGTGATTATAACCTTGCATGATTATCCTTAAAAGTCAGCATTTCATCAGCATTCGCCATGTCGAACGGCTTAGGCTCTCACGTTACTCAACAAATGTCCGTCCTCTGTCCTCTGGATAAGTTCGACTGCTGATTGTCTTTCGTACCATTCGTTAAACCATCCAGCATGTTACTCTGAGCATGCTTGTGAATGCTGGAACAGGCTGATAGGCTGGCAGGGAATGCACCTCTTGGTTGTAGATTGCCTATGGACAAGGGGGAGGTGGTCATGCGTTTGTGGGACCAGGTGGAGAAGGTGGGGGAACAGATTGAGAACCCGTATGTGGAAAGAATGAGATTACGAAGGGATCGGTAGGGGTTCTGGAAAAATCTCAAAAGTGAGAGGGAAGACCAGGGGAACTTTAAATCAGATAGCGGTGGGAACGATTAGTATTATAACTCTTCGCTGGCTGTTGAACGGGAGGATGGAGCATGTATGGGAATGTCCTGAGTGCAGTGATGTCGGTTCTTAATTCAACTCACCTTAACAACTCAACTCTCTGTCTCCAACACTCTCCATCTTTCCGGTTGTCACAACCTTCTACAGATCATCTTGTCTCATAACATGACAGAAAAAGACAATTGTCTAGTCCTCATATGGGTATATTTTTTTTTTTTTTGCTCGCTCGTTTTGAACTCAAGCGTAGTCCATACATGTGCCACGACTTCTAGTGCAATCGACTGATTTTTGCTTGTGGATTTGCTTTCCCTATAACCAGTGTCCCTCGCCATCAGGCGAACCCGCTGCGACTTCAGAGGTGTGTGGGTAATGGAATGTCTTTGTGAATTGGACTCTTGCTGTACTTCAATACTGGCCTTCTAAACAGTTCATGGAATTCTTGGCATTCTGCGTGAGAAATGTCAGATAACAATACAAGGGGGAAAGCTTCAACTCGAATTTGTAAATTGTAATACCTAGGGGCAAATATAACATCAGTTGGACGATGAACGATGCACGACAGGGATAAAGAGAAGACAAGGTCAAGCAAAAGTATCTTATGCAATACCTCACTAACATTGAAAGTAAGAAAGAGGGTGCTGAAATATTAAATAGAACAAGTATTGCTGTATGGGGGAGAATCAGTGAACGTTAATGAACAAATTAGAAAAAAAGCTTGGAAGATACGGAAATGTGGTTCGTGAGACGAATATTGCCAGAGCAACGAAGAATTATTTCCACGAAGAGGCTAATGAAACTAGAACATTGCATACAAAAATAAGAAAGAGACACGGCATTATTTGGTCATGTGATGAGAAGAGAGGCGTTGAAGAATTTCGTGACAATTGGAAAGATCACTTGGAAAAGGGGAAAGGGCAGACAAAGAAAAATTATGCTGGATAGAATGAGACGGTAGCATGGAGGAATATCATTATCATACAGAGCACCAAGGACCGAGAGACATGAACTCTGTACCAGCTGGCAAGGCACACGATGATGATAATTTGAGATCGCAGTTAACCATCTAGTAGTGCACATGTTCTATTTCTCTACCTAGTTTAGACCGTTACTCGCGTTCTAGATGTTCGAGTTTACATTTCTCCATCTATTTCAGATCATAGGTAGCAAAACTTTTTCTCTACCTAGTTTGGACCGTTGCTAGCGTTCTAGATCGATCTCTGTGGCTAAGGGCTTGCGAACGCGGTTTGTGAGCCCGTATACCCAGGTTCGAAGCACAGCGGTGCTGGTTTTTTCGAAATAGGTATAAGAGCCGGTCGGTCAGAAAGCAATGGCATACTACTGAACGTAAAATTTGCCCAGGAATCACGAACAGCGAAAATGCTGGGGTTGACTGCTACGTCCTGTGAAGGACATGCAACTTAATTTTTTTTTTTTTAGCGTTCTAGATGTTCGAGTTTACTTTTTCTACATCTATTTCAGATCGTGGGTAGCAAAACTTTTTCTCTACCTAGTTTAGACCGTTGCTAGCGTTGTAGATGTTCGAGTTGCTTTTTTCTCTATCTGTTTGAAATCATTGATAACCATCTTGTAGGGTTTATTCTTTCACCTGGAGTGCAATGCACGTCTGCAGTATTCCCCACTGTCTGCTTTCATTTAACCCTTTTCTGCCGCAGGCTGTCCCTATTTCGAAACAGTGTTAAATTGTGGCAAAGGAGTTTATTATGATATACAGCTTGGACTGTCGAATTATACACACTGAATTTAAGAATGGACATCACTACACTCAGGACATTCCCAAACATGCTCAGTCCCTCTCTTCAGAAGCCACCGAAGAGTTCTCAGGCGGATTACCTCAGGAGCAATTGGATTAAACGAACACTGAGTTTTGCCCACAACATTTCAGTACCACTCAGACTCTCTATTTGCTTCCTTATAAGGCAGTCTTTCCATACATGGATCCTCCCTATTAGTTTAGTTTAGTCGATGGATCAACATCACGGCACACGGATGTAACCCATAAGTGCTCCGTTCTCCTCCTAACTCAAACCCAAGTCTGGAGAAACTCAGCTCAGTGCACGAACTCCGTAGCACCGGCGAGGATCCTGAAATACTTTGGATAGATTTTTAACTCGAAATTTTGCCCGGGCATCGCCGTTAGGCTACTCTTTTTTTTCGATTTCCAACTGCCAAGGGAATTTTTACGTGCGCAACAATACACACGGGCGTCCAATCTCACTACCCAGAGACCAGGGGAAATTTTATTACTAGAAATCCACGTGAAAAAATCCCGGTCCTCACCGGGGCTTGAACCCGGGACCTCCAGCACTCGAGGCAGACACCATACCTCGAGACCACGCAGCCCCCCCCCCCCCCCCCGATCCTCCCTATGTTCAGTTGCACTCAACACCTGATTCCAAAGAGCCAATGGAGTCTCCGTGGCAATGTGATTGCTTCGCCTTCTCATGCTCCGAAGGTTGTGGGTTGGATCCCGGGTCTACGACATTCAATTAACGAGAGCAATTTTCTCGGAGACTCCTGGGGGGTGGTCGCTGGAGCTACGGAGTTCGTGCTTTGTGCTACTCTTTCAACAGGCCTCAGTGCGGAAAGAGACCGAGCCCTGTGGGATAAAACCCGGTGCCATTGGAAGGTTAACCCGGTCAACAATTGTCCGAAGAAGTCGGATGTGTTGACCGAAAGGCGCAAACATCGCAACTCTGTTGTGAACAAGCAACACGCAATTACGTCCAAAGCAAACATTCCAGACGAACGAAGACGAAGAAACCCGATGCAATGAAGTCGACCGTATCGCCCCCCCCCCCCCCGAACATTCACCAAATAACCTTCACCATAAAGTAGCTCTTCACCCAGAGGAACAACAACAGCCAATCTATCATCCTGTTCACTGCCCCGCCCACCTGCATGCGCACGTTCACCAGTCTATGGCTTGCACGAGATCTTAGTCCTGTGGAGCGGTGCTAGCGTCCAACAGGAACATTCCAGCATCCACATGCATACTCTGTGAGTCCGTTGGAAACACATGTTTGGTTGGTTGTGCAGCCCTCCAACCATCGGAAGACTGCGGACACAGCCTCAACCTCCATTCTCATGTTAGATGTAGTTATCAGCATCATGTACCATGCCGATCAGCCTGGGCGGTCATATTTCACCACCTTACACGATCACCAGTCGTGGATCAGCTCGGTGTTCTTGTCTCAACCATGGCATCCAGAAATATACTTTTGTCTTTCAATTGTTCTTGTTCCCTTAATGTTGCCAGTTAGCACAAAGTGGTTAGAGGAGACTACTGCAACACACGTTGTGTTCATTACGGATTCAATGAATATGCTTCGCAAGGTGGAGAAAGGAATGTTTCGTGTGGAATGACTCTCGTCGCTACAGAGGTCACAGATTGTGAGAATTCTATGGATATATTGCCGTGGTCATGCAGGTGTACGTGGGGTTGAACAAGCTAATAGGCTAGCAGGGAATGCACTTCTTGGTGGTAGTTTGCCTATGGACAAGGGGGGGGGGGGGTGGCCGTGCGCTTGTGGGACCAGGTGGAGAAGGCGGAGGAACAGATTGAGAACCCATATATGGAAAGAATGAGATTTCGGGGGATCGGCAGGGGTTCTGGAAGAATCTCAAAACTGAGAGGGAAGACCAGGAGAACATTTAATCAGATAGCGGTGGGAACGATTAGTAGTATGACTCTTCTCTGGCTGTTGAACGAGGGGACTGAGCACGTATGAGAATGTACTGAGTGCAGTGATGTCGGTTCTTGACTCAACTCAACTCGCTAGTTTATTTCTTCTCATAACGTGCCCAAAACATTTTGACCGTCTACGTCTAATTTCTCTAATCAGTTTACGGTTTTCATCGGCTTCTTGTATGACTCGCTCATTGGTGTATCTTTCTGTCCATTGTATTCTTTGTATTTCCCTCAGAAACTAGTTAGATGTAGTGGCAATTGCAATGCTCATATTTTTTCAACAGTGTCCTTTTGTTTTTGCAACAAAACACACCCACTGTTTTTTAAACAGCCTCCATTTGTTTTTGCAATATAACACCACCAACTCTTGTTTACCCTTTACCACATACCCAGTAACAAATGTTGCATGTCCTTTGCAGAACGTTGGGATGAACACCAACCTCGAGTAGATTTACTAGGCAATGTTACGTTCAGTAATCTTACATTGTCTTTTGAACACGAAGGCACCGTTTAAGTCCAGCTGTCCTGTGTATGAAACGATCCCACCATCTAGCCGTCATCACACCGGAAATTTAAGAGCGAGGTCTCTTATCCATTCGGCCAAGTTGCCCTCTGCAGACCTATACATATACATGCATCGCCAGGGTGTCTGTTGTCTTTCATCAGCTGTTGCATGGGCAGTTCTGAAGCACCCTGTGCCCATTTTTGGAACCCTCGAGCCAAAGGAAATACCTACTACCAACTCAAGACCTGTCTCTCCTCTCTTCTACTCACCCAAGACTGGCATCTCTTCTACCTACCTAAGACTGGCATCTCTTCTACCTACCCAAGACTGGCATTTCTTCTACCTACTCAAGACTGGCTTCTCTTCTACCTACTCAAGACTGGCATCACGTCTACCTACCCAAGACTGGCATCTCTTCTACCTACCCAAGACTGGCATCTCTTCTACCTACCCAAGACTGGCATCACGTCTACCTACTCAAGACTGGAATCTCTTCTACCTACCCAAGACTGGCATCTCTTCTACCTACCCAAGACTGGCATCTCTTCTACCTACTCAAGACTGGCTTCTCTTCTACCTACTCAAGACTGGCATCACGTCTACCTATCCAAGACTGGCATCTCTTCTACCTACTCAAGACTGTCTTCTCTTCTACCTACTCAAGACTGGCATCCCTCTACCTACACAAGACTGGCATCTCTTCTACCTACCCAAGACTGGCATCTCTTCTACCTACCCAAGACTCGCATCTCTTCTACCTACCCAAGACTGGCATCTCTTCTACCTACTCAAGACTGGCATCTCTTCTACCTACTCAAGACTGGCATCACGTCTACCTACCCAAGACTGGCATCTCTTCTACCTACCCAAGACTGGCATCTCTTCTACCTACCCAAGACTGGCATCTCTTCTACCTATCCAAGACTGGCATCTCTTCTACCTACCAAAGACGGGCGTCTCTTCTACCTACTCAAGACTGGCATCACGTCTACCTACTCAAGACTGGCTTCTCTTCTACCTACCAAAGACTGGCATCTCTTCTACCCACCCAAGACTGGCGTCACGTCTACCCACCCAAGACTGGCGTCTCTTCTACTCACCCAAGACGGGCGTCTCTTCTACCTACCCAAGACTGGCATCTCTTCTACCCACGCAAGACGGGCGTCTCTTCTACCTACCCAAGACTGGCACCTCTTCTACCTACCCAAGACTGGCATCTCTTCTACCTACCCAAGACTGTCATGTCTTCTACCCACCCAAGACTGGCATGTCTTCTACCCACCCAAAACTGGCATGTCTTCTACCCACCCAAGACTGGCATCTCTTCTACCCACTCAAGACTGTTTACTCACCCAAGACTGGCATCTCTTCTACCCACTCAAGACTGGCATCTCTTCTACCCACTCAAGACTGTCATCTCTTTTACTCACCCAAGACTGTCATCTCTTCTACCCACCCAAGACTGTCATCTCTTTTACTCACCCAAGACTGGCATCTCTTCTACCCACTCAAGACTGGCATCTCTTCTACCTACCCAAGACTGTCATCTCTTCTACCCACCCAAGACAGGCATCTCTTCTACCCACCCAAAACTAGCATGTCTTCTACCCACCCAAGACTGTCATCTCTTCTACCCACCCAAGACTGGCATCTCTTCTACCCACCCAAGACTGGCATCTCTTCTACCCACCCAAGACTGGCATGTCTTCTACCCACCCAAGACTGGCATCTCTTCTACCCACCCAAGACTTGCATCTCTTCTACCCACTTAAGACTGGCATCTCTTTTACCTACCCAAGACTGTCATCTCTTCTACCCACCCAAGACTGGCATGTCTTATACCCACCCAAGACTGGCATGTCTTCTACCCACCCAAGACTGGCATGTCTTCTACATACCCAAGACTGGCATCTCTTCTACCCACTCAAGACTGTCATCTCTTTTACTCACCCAAGACTGTCATCTCTTTTACTCACCCAAGACTGGCATCTCTTCTACCCACTCAAGAATGTCATCTCTTTTACTCACCCAAGACTGGCATCTCTTCTACCCACTCAAGACTGGCATCTCTTCTACCTACTCAAGACTGTCATCTCTTCTACCCTCCCAAGACTTGCATGTCTTCTACCCACCCAAAACTGGCATGTCTTCTACCAACCCAAGACTGTCATCGCTTCTAACCACCCAAGACTGGCATCTCTTCTACCCACCCAAAACTGGCATGTCTTCTACCCATCCAAGACTGGCATCTCTTCTACCAACCCAAGACTGGCATCTCTTCTACCCACCCAAGACTGGCATGTCTTCTACCCACCCAAGACTGGCATGTCTTCTACCCACCCAAGACTGGCATCTCTTCTACCTACCCAAGACTGTCATCTCTTCTACCCACCCAAGACTGGCATGTCTTCTACCCACCCAAAACTGGCATCTCTTCTACCCACCCAAGACTGGCATGTCTTCTACCCACCCAAGACTGGCATCTCTTCTACCCACTCAAGACTGTCATCTCTTCTACATACCCAAGACTGGCATCTGTTCTACCCACTCAAGACTGTCATCTCTTTTACTCACCCAAGACTGGCATCTCTTCTACCCACCCAAGACTGGTATCTCTTCTACCCACTCAAGACTGTCATCTCTTTTACTCACCCAAGACTGGCATCTCTTCTACCCACTCAAGACTGGCATGTCTTCTACCCACCCAAAACTGGCATCTCTTCTACCCACCCAAGACTGGCATCTCTTCTACCCACCCAAGACTGGCATGTCTTCTACCCACCCAAAACTGGCATCTCTTCTACATACCCAAGACTGGCATCTCTTCTACCTACCCAAGACTGTCATCTCTTTTACCCACTCAAAACTGGCATGTCTTCTACCCACCAAAGACTGGCATGTCTTCTACCCACCAAAGACTGGCATCTCTTCTACCCACCCAAGACTGGCATCTCTTCTACCCACCCAAGTCTGGCATGTCTTCTACCCACCCAAAACTGGCATGTCTTCTACCCACCCAAGACTGGCATCTCTTCTACCCACCCAAGACTGGCATGTCTTCTACCCACCCAAAACTGGCATCTCTTCTACCCACCCAAGACTTTCATCTCTTCTACCCACCGAAGACTTTCATCTCTTCTACCCACCGAAGACTGGCATGTCTTCTACCCACCGAAGACTGGCATGTCTTCTACCCATCCAAGACTGGCATGTCTTCTACCCACCCAAGACTGGCATCTCTTCTACCTACCCAAGACTGGCATCTCTTCTACCTACCCAAGACTGTCATGTCTTCTACCCACCCAAGACTGGCATGTCTTCTACCCACCCAAAACTGGCATGTCTTCTACCCAACCAAGACTGGCATCTCTTCTACCCACTCAAGACTGTTTACTCACCCAAGACTGGCATCTCTTCTACCCACTCAAGACTGGCATCTCTTCTACCCACTCAAGACTGTCATCTCTTTTACTCACCCAAGACTGTCATCTCTTCTACCCACCCAAGACTGTCATCTCTTTTACTCACCCAAGACTGGCATCTCTTCTACCCACTCAAGACTGGCATCTCTTCTACCTACCCAAGACTGTCATCTCTTCTACCCACCCAAGACTGGCATCTCTTCTACCCACCCAATACTAGCATGTCTTCTACCCACCCAAGACTGTCATCTCTTCTACCCACCCAAGACTGGCATCTCTTCTACCCACCCAAAACTGGCATGTCTTCTACCCACCCAAGACTGGCATCTCTTCTACCCACCCAAGACTGGCATCTCTTCTACCCACCCAAGACTGGCATGTCTTCTACCCACCCAAGACTGGCATCTCTTCTACCCACCCAAGACTTGCATCTCTTCTACCCACTTAAGACTGGCATCTCTTTTAATTACCCAAGACTGTCATCTCTTCTACCCACCCAAGACTGGCATGTCTTCTACCCACCCAAGACTGGCATGTCTTCTACCCACCCAAGACTGGCATGTCTTCTACATACCCAAGACTGGCATCTCTTCTACCCACTCAAGACTGTCATCTCTTTTACTCACCCAAGACTGTCATCTCTTTTACTCACCCAAGACTGGCATCTCTTCTACCCACTCAAGAATGTCATCTCTTTTACTCACCCAAGACTGGCATCTCTTCTACCCACTCAAGACTGGCATCTCTTCTACCTACTCAAGACTGTCATCTCTTCTACCCACCCAAGACTTGCATGTCTTCTACCCACCCAAAACTGGCATGTCTTCTACCAACCCAAGACTGTCATCGCTTCTAACCACAGAAGACTGGCATCTCTTCTACCCACCCAAAACTGGCATGTCTTCTACCCATCCAAGACTGGCATCTCTTCTACCAACCCAAGACTGGCATCTCTTCTACCCACCCAAGACTGGCATGTCTTCTACCCACCCAAGACTGGCATCTCTTCTACCTACCCAAGACTGTCATCTCTTCTACCCACCCAAGACTGGCATGTCTTCTACCCACCCAAAACTGGCATCTATTCTACCCACCCAAGACTGGCATGTCTTCTACCCACCCAAGACTGGCATCTCTTCTACCCACTCAAGACTGTCATCTCTTCTACATACCCAAGACTGGCATCTGTTCTACCAACTCAAGACTGTCATCTCTTTTACTCACCCAAGACTGGCATCTCTTCTACCCACCCAAGACTGGTATCTCTTCTACCCACTCAAGACTGTCATCTCTTTTACTCACCCAAGACTGGCATCTCTTCTACCCACTCAAGACTGGCATGTCTTCTACCCACCCAAAACTGGCATCTCTTCTACCCACCCAAGACTGGCATCTCTTCTACCCACCCAAGACTGGCATGTCTTCTACCCACCCAAAACTGGCATCTCTTCTACATACCCAAGACTGGCATCTCTTCTACCTACCCAAGACTGTCATCTCTTTTACCCACTCAAAACTGGCATGTCTTCTACCCACCAAAGACTGGCATGTCTTCTACCCACCAAAGACTGGCATCTCTTCTACCCACCCAAGACTGGCATCTCTTCTACCCACCCAAGTCTGGCATGTCTTCTACCCACCCAAAACTGGCATGTCTTCTACCCACCCAAGACTGGCATCTCTTCTACCCACCTAAGACTGGCATGTCTTCTACCCACCCAAAACTGGCATCTCTTCTACCCACCCAAGACTTTCATCTCTTCTACCCACCGAAGACTTTCATCTCTTCTACCCACCGAAGACTGGCATGTCTTCTACCCACCGAAGACTGGCATGTCTTCTACCCATCCAAGACTGGCATGTCTTCTACCCACCCAAGACTGGCATCTCTTCTACCTACCCAAGACTGTCATGTCTTCTACCCACCCAAGACTGGCATGTCTTCTACCCACCCAAAACTGGCATGTCTTCTACCCACCCAAGACTGGCATCTCTTCTACCCACTCAAGACTGTTTACTCACCCAAGACTGGCATCTCTTCTACATACCCAAGACTGGCATCTCTTCTACCCACTCAAGACTGTCATCTCTTTTACTCACCCAAGACTGTCATCTCTTCTACCCACCCAAGACTGTCATCTCTTTTACTCACCCAAGACTGGCATCTCTTCTACCCACTCAAGACTGGCATCTCTTCTACCTACCCAAGACTGTCATCTCTTCTACCCACCCAAGACTGGCATCTCTTCTACCCACCCAAAACTGGCATGTCTTCTACCCACCCAAGACTGTCATCTCTTCTACCCAACCAAGACTGGCATGTCTTCTACCCACCCAAGACTGGCATCTCTTCTACCCACCCAAGACTGGCATCTCTTCTACCCACCCAAGACTGGCATGTCTTCTACCCACCCAAGACTGGCATCTCTTCTACCCACCCAAGACTTGCATCTCTTCTACCCACTTAATACTGGCATCTCTTTTACCTACCCAAGACTGTCATCTCTTCTACCCACCCAAGACTGGCATGTCTTCTACCCACCCAAGACTGGCATGTCTTCTACCCACCCAAGACTGGCATCTCTTCTACCCACTCAAGACTGTCATCCCTTTTACTCACCCAAGACTGGCATCTCTTCTACATACCCAAGACTGGCATCTCTTCTACCCACTCAAGACTGTCATCTCTTTTACTCACCCAAGACTGTCATCTCTTTTACTCACCCAAGACTGGCATCTCTTGTACCCACTCAAGAATGTCATCTCTTTTACTCACCCAAGACTGGCATCTCTTCTACCCACCCAAGACTGTCATCTCATCTACCCACCCAAGACTTGCATGTCTTCTACCCACCCAAAACTGACATGTCTTCTACCAACCCAAGACAGTCATCTCTTCTACCCACCCAAGACTGGCATCTCTTCTACCCACCCAAAACTGGCATTTCTTCTACCCATCCAAGACTGGCATCTCTTCTACCAACCCAAGACTGGCATCTCTTCTACCCACCCAAGACTGGCATGTCTTCTACCCACCCATGACTGGCATCTCTTCTACCCACCCAAGACTGGCATCTCTTCTACCTACCCAAGACTGTCATCTCTTCTACCCACCCAAGACTGGCATGTCTTCTACCCACCCAAAACTGGCATGTCTTCTACCCACCCAAGACTGGCATGTCTTCTACCCACCCAAGACTGGCATCTCTTCTACCCACTCAAGACTGTCATCCCTTTTACTCACCCAAGACTGGCATCTCTTCTACATACCCAAGACTGGCATCTGTTCTACAAACTCAAGACTGTCATCTCTTTTACTCACCCAAGACTGGCATCTCTTCTACCCACCCAAGACTGGTATCTCTTCTACCCACTCAAGACTGTCATCTCTTTTACTCACCCAAGACTGGCATCTCTTCTACCCACCCAAGACTGGCATGTCTTCTACCCACCCAAAACTGGCATCTCTTCTACATACCCAAGACTGGCATCTCTTCTACCTACCCAAGACTGTCATCTCTTCTACCTACCCAAGACTGTCATCTCTTCTACCCACTCAAAACTGGCATGTCTTCTACCCACCAAAGACTGGCATGTCTTCTACCCACCAAAGACTGGCATCTCTTCTACCCACCCAAGACTGACATCTCTTCTACCCACCCAAGACTGGCATGTCTTCTACCCACCCAAAACTGGCATGTCTTCTACCCACCCAAGACCGTCATCTCTTCTACCCACCCAAGACTGGCATCTCTCCTACCCACCCAAAACTGGCATGTCTTCTACCCACCCAAGACTGGCATCTCTTCTACCCACCCAAGACTGGCATCTCTTCTACCCACCCAAGACTGGCATGTCTTCTACCCACCCAGGACTGGCATCTCTTCTACCCACCCAAGACTGGCATCTCTTCTACCTACCCAAGACTGTCATCTCTTCTACCCACCCAAGACTGGCATGTCTTCTACCCAACCAAAACTGGCATGTCTTCTACCCACCCAAGACTGGCATGTCTTCTACCCACCCAAGACTGGCATCTCTTCTACCCACTCAAGACTGTCATCCCTTTTACTCACCCAAGACTGGCATCTCTTTTACATACCCAAGACTGGCATCTGTTCTACCCACTCAAGACTGTCATCTCTTTTACTCACCCAAGACTGGCATCTCTTCTACCCACTCAAGACTGTTTACTCACCCAAGACTGGCATCTCTTCTACATACCCAAGACTGGCATCTCTTCTACCCACTCAAGACTGTCATCTCTTTTACTCACCCAAGACTGTCATCTCTTCTACCCACCCAAGACTGTCATCTCTTTTACTCACCCAAGACTGGCATCTCTTCTACCCACTCAAGACTGGCATCTCTTCTACCTACCCAAGACTGTCATCTCTTCTACCCACCCAAGACTGGCATCTCTTCTACCCACCCAAAACTGGCATGTCTTCTACCCACCCAAGACTGTCATCTCTTCTACCCACCCAAGACTGGCATCTCTTCTACCCACCCAAAACTGGCATGTCTTCTACCCACCCAAGACTGGCATCTCTTCTACCAACCCAAGACTTGCATCTCTTCTACCCACCCAAGACTGGCATGTCTTCTACCCACCCAAGACTGGCATCTCTTCTACCCACCCAAGACTTGCATCTCTTCTACCCACTTAAGACTGGCATCTCTTTTACCTACCCAAGACTGTCATGTCTTCTACCCACCCAAGACTGGCATGTCTTCTACCCACCCAAGACTGGCATGTCTTCTACCCACCCAAGACTGGCATCTCTTCTACCCACTCAAGACTGTCATACCTTTTACTCACCCAAGACTGGCATCTCTTCTACATACCCAAGACTGGCATCTCTTCTACCCACTCAAGACTGTCATCTCTTTTACTCACCCAAGCCTGTCATCTCTTTTACTCACCCAAGACTGGCATCTCTTCTACCCACTCAAGAATGTCATCTCTTTTACTCACCCAAGACTGGCATCTCTTCTACCCACTCAAGACTGGCATCTCTTCTACCTACTCAAGACTGTCATCTCTTCTACCCACCCAAGACTTGCATGTCTTCTACCCACCCAAAACTGGAATGTCTTCTACCAACCCAAGACTGTCATCTCTTCTACCCACCCAAGACTGGCATCTCTTCTACCCACCCAAAACTTTCATGTCTTCTACCCATCCAAGACTGGCATCTCTTCTACCAACCCAAGACTGGCATCTCTTCTACCCACTCAAGACTGTCATCTCTTTTACTCACCCAAGACTGTCATCTCTTTTACTCACCCAAGACTGGCATCTCTTCTACCTACTCAAGAATGTCATCTCTTTTACTCACCCAAGACTGGCATCTCTTCTACCCACTCAAGACTGGCATCTCTTCTACCTACTCAAGACTGTCATCTCTTCTACCCACCCAAGACTTGCATGTCTTCTACCCACCCAAAACTGGCATGTCTTCTACCAACCCAAGACTGTCATCTTTTCTACCCACCCAAGACTGGCATCTCTTCTACCCACCCAAAACTGGCATGTCTTCTACCCATCCAAGACTGGCATCTCTTCTAACAACCTAAGACTGGCATCTCTTCTACCCACCCAAGACTGGCATGTCTTCTACCCACCCAAGACTGGCATGTCTTCTACCCACCCAAGACTGGCATCTCTTCTACCTACCCAAGACTGTCATCTCTTCTACCCACCCAAGACTGGCATGTCTTCTACCCACCCAAAACTGGCTTGTCTTCTACCCACCCAAGACTGGCATGTCTTCTACCCACCCAAGACTGGCATCTCTTCTACCCACTCAAGACTGTCATCCCTTTTACTCACCCAAGACTGGCATCTCTTCTACATACCCAAGACTGGCATATGTTCTACCCACTCAAGACTGTCATCTCTTTTACTCACCCAAGACTGGCATCTCTTCTACCCACCCAAGACTGGTATCTCTTCTACCCACTCAAGACTGTCATCTCTTTTACTCACCCAAGACTGGCATCTCTTCTACCCACTCAAGACTGGCATGTCTTCTACCCACCCAAAACTGGCATCTCTTCTACCCACCCAAGACTGGCATCTCTTCTACCCACCCAAGACTGGCATGTCTTCTACCCACCCAAAACTGGCATCTCTTCTACATACCCAAGACTGGCATCTCTTCTACCTACCCAAGACTGTCATCTCTTCTACCTACCCAAGACTGTCATCTCTTCTACCCACTCAAAACTGGCATGTCTTCTACCCACTCAAAACTGGCATGTCTTCTACCCACCAAAGACTGGCATGTCTTCTACCCACCAAAGACTGGCATCTCTTCTACCCAACCAAGACTGACATCTCTTCTACCCACCCAAGACTGGCATGTCTTCTACCCACCCAAAACTGGCATGTCTTCTACCCACCCAAGACTGGCATCTCTTCTACCCACCCAAGACTGGCATCTCTTCTACCCACCCAAGACTGGCATGTCTTCTACCCACCCAGGACTGGCATCTCTTCTACCCACCCAAGACTGGCATCTCTTCTACCTACCCAAGACTGTCATCTCTTCTACCCACCCAAGACTGGCATGTCTTCTACCCACCCAAAACTGGCATGTCTTCTACCCACCCAAGACTGGCATGTCTTCTACCCACCCAAGACTGGTATCTCTTCTACCCACTCAAGACTGTCATCCCTTTTACTCACCCAAGACTGGCATATCTTTTACATACCCAAGACTGGCATCTGTTCTACCCACTCAAGACTGTCATCTCTTTTACTCACCAAAGACTGGCATCTCTTCTACCCACTCAAGACTGTTTACTCACCCAAGACTGGCATCTCTTCTACATACCCAAGACTGGCATCTCTTCTACCCACTCAAGACTGTCATCTCTTTTACTCACCCAAGACTGTCATCTCTTCTACCCACCCAAGACTGTCATCTCTTTTACTCACCCAAGACTGGCATCTCTTCTATCTACCCAAGACTGTCATCTCTTCTACCCACCCAAGACTGGCATCTCTTCTACCCACCCAAAACTGGCATGTCTTCTACCCACCCAAAACTGGCATGTCTTCTACCCACCCAAGACTGTCATCTATTCTACCCACCCAAGACTGGCATCTCTTCTACCCACCCAAAACTGGCATGTCTTCTACCCACCCAAGACTGGCATCTCTTCTACCCACCCAAGACTTGCATCTCTTCTACCCACCCAAGACTGGCATCTCTTCTACCCACCCAAGACTTGCATCTCTTCTACCCACTTAAGACTGGCATCTCTTTTACCTATCCAAGACTGTCATCTCTTCTACCCACCCAAGACTGGCATGTCTTCTACCCACCCAAGACTGGCATGTCTTCTACCCACCCAAGACTGGCATCTCTTCTACCCACTCAAGACTGTCATCCCTTTTACTCACCCAAGACTGTCATCTCTTTTACTCACCCAAGACTGGCATCTCTTCTACCCACTCAAGAATGTCATCTCTTGTACTCACCCAAGACTGGCATCTCTTCTACCCACTCAAGAATGGCATCTCTTCTACCTACTCAAGACTGTCATCTCTTCTACCTACCCAAGACTTGCATGTCTTCTACCCACCCAAAACTGGCATGTCTTCTACCAACCCAAGACTGTCATCTCTTCTACCCACCCAAGACTGGCATCTCTTCTACCCACCCAAAACTGGCATGTCTTCTACCCATCCAAGACTGGCATCTCTTCTACCAACCCAAGACTGGCATCTCTTCTACCCACCCATGACTGGCATGTCTTCTACCCACCCAAGACTGGCATCTCTTCTACCCACCCAAGACTGGCATCTCTTCTACCTACCCAAGACTGTCATCTCTTCTACCCACCCAAGACTGGCATGTCTTCTACCCACCCAAGACTGGCATGTCTTCTACCCACCCAAGACTGGCATCTCTTCTACCCACTCAAGACTGTCATCCCTTTTACTTACCCAAGACTGGCATCTCTTCTACATACCCAAGACTGGCATCTGTTCTACCCACTCAAGACTGTCATCTCTTTTACTCACCCAAGACTGTCATCTCTTCTACCCACCCAAGACTGTCATCTCTTTTACTCACCCAAGACTGGCATCTCTTCTACCCACTCAAGACTGGCATCTCTTCTACCTACCCAAGACTGTCATCTCTTCTACCCACCCAAGACTGGCATCTCTTCTACCCACCCAAAACTGGCATGTCTTCTACCCACCCAAGACTGTCATCTCTTCTACCCACCCAAGACTGGCATCTCTTCTACCCACCCAAAACTGGCATGTCTTCTACCCACCCAAGACTGGCATCTCTTCTACCCACCCAAGACTGGCATCTCTTCTACCCACCCAAGACTGGCATGTCTTCTACCCACCCAAGACTGGCATCTCTTCTACCAACCCAAGACTTGCATCTCTTCTACCCACTTAAGACTGGCATCTCTTTTACCTACCCAAGACTGTCATCTCTTCTACCCACCCAAGACTGGCATGTCTTCTACCCATCCAAGACTGGCATGTCTTCTACCCACCCAAGACTGGCATCTCTTCTACCCACTCAAGACTGTCATCACTTTTACTCACCCAAGACTGGCATCTCTTCTACATACCCAAGACTGGCATCTCTTCTACCCACTCAAGACTGTCATCTCTTTTACTCACCCAAGACTGTCATCTCTTTTACTCACCCAAGACTGGCATCTCTTCTACCCACTCAAGAATGTCATCTCTTTTACTCACCCAAGACTGGCATCTCTTCTACCCACTCAAGACTGGCATCTCTTCTACCTACTCAAGACTGTCATCTCTTCTACCCACCCAAGACTTGCATGTCTTCTACCCACCCAAAACTGGCATGTCTTCTACCAACCCAAGACTGTCATCTCTTCTACCCACCCAAGACTGGCATCTCTTCTACCCACCCAAAACTGGCATGTCTTCTACCCATCCAAGACTGGCATCTCTTCTACCAACCCAAGACTGGCATGTCTTCTACCCACCCAAGACTGGCATGTCTTCTACCCACCCAAGACTGGCATGTCTTCTACCCACCCAAGACTGGCATCTCTTCTACCTACCCAAGACTGTCATCTCTTCTACCCACCCAAGACTGGCATGTCTTCTACCCACCCAAGACTGGCATGTCTTCTACCCACCCAAGACTGGCATGTCTTCTACCCACCCAAGACTGGCATCTCTTCTACCCACTCAAGACTGTCATCCCTTTTACTCACCCAAGACTGGCATCTCTTCTACATACCCAAGACTGGCATCTGTTCTACCCACTCAAGACTGTCATCTCTTTTACTCACCCAAGACTGGCATGTCTTCTACCCACCCAAGACTGGCATCTCTTCTACCCACTCAAGACTGTCATCCCTTTTACTCACCCAAGACTGGCATCTCTTTTACATACCCAAGACTGGCATCTGTTCTACCCACTCAAGACTGTCATCTCTTTTACTCACCCAAGACTGGCATCTCTTCTACCCACGCAAGACTGGTATCTCTTCTACCCACTCAAGACTGTCATCTCTTTTACTCACCCAAGACTGGCATCTCTTCTACCCACTCAAGACTGGCATGTCTTCTACCCACCCAAGACTGGCATCTCTTCTACCCACTCAAGACTGTCATCCCTTTTACTCACCCAAGACTGGCATCTCTTTTACATACCCAAGACTGGCATCTGTTCTACCCACTCAAGACTGTCATCTCTTTTACTCACCCAAGACTGGCATCTCTTCTACCCACCCAAGACTGGTATCTCTTCTACCCACTCAAGACTGTCATCTCTTTTACTCACCCAAGACTGGCATCTCTTCTACCCACTCAAGACTGGAATGTCTTCTACCCACCCAAGACTGGCATCTCTTCTACCCACCCAAAACTGGCATGTCTTCTACCCATCCAAGACTGGCATCTCTTCTACCAACCCAAGACTGGCATCTCTTCTACCCACCCAAGACTGGCATGTCTTCTACCCACCCAAGACTGGCATCTCTTCTACCTACCCAAGACTGTCATCTCTTCTACCCACCCAAGACTGGCATGTCTTCTACCCACCCAAGACTGGCATGTCTTCTATCCACCCAAGACTGGCATCTCTTCTACCCACTCAAGACTGTCATCCCTTTTACTTACCCAAGACTGGCATCTCTTCTACATACCCCAGACTGGCATCTGTTCTACCCACTCAAGACTGTCATCTCTTTTACTCACCCAAGACTGTCATCTCTTCTACCCACCCAAGACTGTCATCTCTTTTACTCACCCAAGACTGGCATCTCTTCTACCCACTCAAGACTGGCATCTCTTCTACCTACCCAAGACTGTCATCTCTTCTACCCACCCAAGACTGGCATCTCTTCTACCCACCCAAAACTGGCATGTCTTCTACCCACCCAAGACTGTCATCTCTTCTACCCACCCAAGACTGGCATCTCTTCTACCCACCCAAAACTGGCATGTCTTCTACCCACCCAAGACTGGCATCTCTTCTACCCACCCAAGACTGGCATCTCTTCTACCCACCCAAGACTGGCATGTCTTCTACCCACCCAAGACTGGCATCTCTTCTACCAACCCAAGACTTGCATCTCTTCTACCCACTTAAGACTGGCATCTCTTTTACCTACCCAAGACTGTCATCTCTTCTACCCACCCAAGACTGGCATGTCTTCTACCCATCCAAGACTGGCATGTCTTCTACCCACCCAAGACTGGCATCTCTTCTACCCACTCAAGACTGTCATCACTTTTACTCACCCAAGACTGGCATCTCTTCTACATACCCAAGACTGGCATCTCTTCTACCCACTCAAGACTGTCATCTCTTTTACTCACCCAAGACTGTCATCTCTTTTACTCACCCAAGACTGGCATCTCTTCTACCCACTCAAGAATGTCATCTCTTTTACTCACCCAAGACTGGCATCTCTTCTACCCACTCAAGACTGGCATCTCTTCTACCTACTCAAGACTGTCATCTCTTCTACCCACCCATGACTTGCATGTCTTCTACCCACCCAAAACTGGCATGTCTTCTACCAACCCAAGACTGTCATCTCTTCTACCCACCCAAGACTGGCATCTCTTCTACCCACCCAAAACTGGCATGTCTTCTACCCATCCAAGACTGGCATCTCTTCTACCAACCCAAGACTGGCATGTCTTCTACCCACCCAAGACTGGCATGTCTTCTACCCACCCAAGACTGGCATCTCTTCTACCTACCCAAGACTGTCATCTCTTCTACCCACCCAAGACTGGCATGTCTTCTACCCACCCAAGACTGGCATGTCTTCTACCCACCCAAGACTGGCATGTCTTCTACCCACCCAAGACTGGCATGTCTTCTACCCACCCAAGACTGGCATCTCTTCTACCCACTCAAGACTGTCATCCCTTTTACTCACCCAAGACTGGCATCTCTTCTACATACCCAAGACTGGCATCTGTTCTACCCACTCAAGACTGTCATCTCTTTTACTCACCCAAGACTGGCATGTCTTCTACCCACCCAAGACTGGCATCTCTTCTACCCACTCAAGACTGTCATCCCTTTTACTCACCCAAGACTGGCATCTCTTTTACATACCCAAGACTGGCATCTGTTCTACCCACTCAAGACTGTCATCTCTTTTACTCACCCAAGACTGGCATCTCTTCTACCCACCCAAGACTGGCATGTCTTCTACCCACCCAAAACTGGCATCTCTTCTACCTACCCAAGACTGGCATCTCTTCTACCCACCCAAGACTGGCATGTCTTCTACCCACCCAAAACTGGCATCTCTTCTACATACCCAAGACTGGCATCTCTTCTACCTACCCAAGACTGTCATCTCTTCTACCTACCCAAGACTGTCATCTCTTCTACCAACTCAAAATTGGCATGTCTTCTACCCACCAAAGACTGACATCTCTTCTACCCACCCAAGACTGGCATGTCTTCTACGCACCCAAAACTGGCATGTCTTCTACCCACCCAAGACTGGCATGTCTTCTACCCACCCAAGACTGGCATCTCTTCTACCCACTCAAGACTGTCATCTCTTCTACATACCCAAGACTGGCATCTGTTCTACCCACTCAAGACTGTCATCTCTTTTACTCACCCAAGACTGGCATCTCTTCTACCCACCCAAGACTGGTATCTCTTCTACCCACTCAAGACTGTCATCTCTTTTACTCACCCAAGACTGGCATCTCTTCTACCCACTCAAGACTGGCATGTCTTCTACCCACCCAAAACTGGCATCTCTTCTACCTACCCAAGACTGGCATCTCTTCTACCCACCCAAGACTGGCATGTCTTCTACCCACCCAAAACTGGCATCTCTTCTACATACCCAAGACTGGCATCTCTTCTACCTACCCAAGACTGTCATCTCTTCTACCTACCCAAGACTGTCATCTCTTCTACCAACTCAAAATTGGCATGTCTTCTACCCACCAAAGACTGACATCTCTTCTACCCACCCAAGACTGACATCTCTTCTACCCACCCAAGACTGGCATGTCTTCTACCCACCCAAGACTGGCATGTCTTCTACCCACCCAAAACTGGCATGTCTTCTACCCACCCAAGACTGGCATCTCTTCTACCCACCCAAGACTGGCATGTCTTCTACCCACCCAAAACTGGCATGTCTTCTACCTACCCAAGACTGGCATCTCTTCTACCTACCCAAGACTGGCATCTCTTCTACCTACCCAAGACTGGCATGTCTTCTACCCACCCAGGACTGGCATCTCTTCTACCCACCCAAGACTGGCATCTCTTCTACCCACCCAAGACTGGCATCTCTTCTACCCACCCAAGACTGGCATCTCTTCTACCCACCCAAGACTGTCATCTCTTTTACTCACCCAAGACCTGCCTCTCTTCTACTTACCCAAGACCTGCCTCTTCTCCCTACCCAAGACCTGCCTCTCTTCTCCCTACCCAAGACCTGCCTCTCTTCTCCCTACCCGAGACCTGCCTCTCTTCTCCCCACCCAAGACTTGCCTCTCTTCTCCCTACCCAAGACCTGCCTCTCTTGTCCCCACCCAAGACCTGCCTCTTTTTTATCTACGTCCTTTGGTATACACAAACATGACTCACTGATGATACACACACACACCACCATACACAAACACACTCCCTAACAATATGACCCACACAAAAACAACACATTGACAATACCACACACACACAGTGAAAACACATAGCCACAAAAAGGACAAAGAAAATGTGCATTATAATTGTATTAATTTATTAACTAAAACAGCCAAAAATGTATATATAATATGTATATATAAACATGGTATCAAAAAACGTCATCTAAATTGATTTTATGTTCATTAACTGCTCTTTAAGAGTAAGGAAAGATGAGAAATGAAAGATGAGAACTAAGTTAAAGTGAAGACAGCTGAAAACGTGAAGTTTTGAAAATCTAATTGAATAGTTTCATCAATTTGGTCATATAGGTTCGGAATATTGATGTGATCTGAAAACAATGTGGGTTCGAGGTGTTTAGTTGAAGTGATTCTCCATATAATTCCAGGTTATTCAAACCAAAGGTTATTCTTCGTGTCATTTCAGGTTATTCAAACCAAAGATCTGTATAACTTTTATTTAACATTCCACTCTACCATAACTCTTATCTTTGTGACTGGCAATAAGCTACTTAGTACATTAATGTAATAGCCTCCCAGTACCTTCCACACTCAGAGAATTGATTAACACACTATGCAAGGTACAAGAGGAACAAAATGAGATGAGACTATGCACTGTTTGTGTACAGTACTTGTAATTCTTTTGGACTTATCTGAAAATTACAGATATCTGATCTGATCTTTGTATACAAGTTGGAGCATGTAAACACAAGCGTAGTAGGTTGATTTAGAATATAAGAGTATGCAAAAAGGATTTGAAACTTACAGAATATGGGAAATATGACCAGTGATGGTAGCACCAGAGTTTCTGTATGTATGACATTGTGCTCAGCCAATTATTCCATAAATAAATAAATGCATGCATTATTTGGCACTCATAAAAGTAGAAGATAGAAGTTAAGACTCCATGTCGTATAAGTGAAATATTCGAGCTAAGGTCTTTCTGCTACTACTATGAGCGTCAAACAATATATTAGTGTATTTATTTATGAGCTGTCTTAGGAGTCTCACATGGTTATCCAATTGATATTTTTGGCTGAACATGAGTATGAGTGATTGTGCATATGAGTGATTATACGCCTGTCTGATTGTATGCAAGATTGATTGTGAGCTTGATTAACATGGCATAAAAGTCTTACAAGAGGTCAAAATGTAAGAAAATATACTAATTTATCAAGGCCATTGTAGCATTGCTACTTTGTAACTTCAACAAGAAAAAAACTGACATTAGAAAAATGTAGTATTAACAAGAATATTCATTATGCAGTAATACTTATAAAACATAAAATTGTATATACAAAGTGAGCCTTGACAAGACTACGGCTGCCTGTGACGTGGACATTCAAGAATGGGGCTGCCTGGGTCTTAATTGGTGAGTGAGCAGACTTCAGGTTTAAAAGATGATGGAATAATGAAATGTAAACAGTCAGTGAGTTATAGTGAGCTTCAAGTAAAAAGTTGGTGAGTTCAAGTGAGCTTTAAGTTTTCAAAGATGATGGAGAGATCTGCAAAGATGGTGAATAGTTGTTGGTTGGTGGGGTGACTGATTCTTTAGAAGACTTGAGTTTAAACTCTTCAAGTCATGCTTTGGCGTTTATGCCAACAGAGTACTGAAAAAAAAAAAAGGTTTGCATCTATCAATGTGAGGTCGTGTAGAGACCTCTCTACCAACCCAGTACTCAAGCACCATCTCCATGGAAGAGCAGAGCTGCTCTGCACTCCAAGTTCATCAACTGGCAACATATGCAAGACTGGTTCTGGAACACCACATCCTCGGAGAGCATGTCGGGATTAAACCCTCAGAGATGCATGGCAGGATTAAACCCTCAGAGAGGCATATCATAATTAAACCAAATCATGATTGTGTGATTCAGCACAATGCTTACATGTACAATAATTTAGAATTGGTATGGGTTCAATGGTGAAAGAATAACATTTTGAAACTTATTAGAAGTAAAAATCTTCGCTTCATTTATCCTATAGAGATGGATGATGGGCAGGTAAGTGATATATTTCAATGTGACATGATGAAACCTAGGAGTCATGGTTGTTTTGTGCCAAGTGCCTGCTGACTCTGGTTTCAACCCTTCAAGGATGGGCACGTTTTATGACTTCATAACTCTGGGACCAACCCAACCTCAACAAATGGGGTGCCAAAGGTATCTTGGAAGGAAGATGACAACCATCACATCACTGCATTTATTAGTTAAGACACCGTAAACATAGTACCAAAATACTGCAAAAAACATGTAAACACTGTTCTTTACTTTCTAAAAATAATTGTAATGGAATCTCCAAGAATTGTTAGCATGGAGTGTGACCTTGATCTTCAAGCTGTGATAATGAACAATGTAAATACATGTATACAATGAGGAACTGTCAAATGTAAACAATATGTAAGCATAAAAAGATAAAATTGAATAACTGTGCTTAACGTTTTACAGCAATTTTAAACCACTCCTCCCTTGCAAGACTTAATTCACAAGCCATGTATTTCACACAAAAACAAATGGGGAAGAGACATGGGTCCAGAGCTCATCTAGATGACTTCAAGCTAGAATCATCAATGCAGATCTACTTACACTTGTACCTTTTACTTCTAGCTGGCTTTAAGCTAGAATCATCAATGCAGATCTACTTAAACCTCATATCTTTTACTTCTAGCTCAGTGAATACATTTAAAAGGAAAGTTGAACACATTGTATTTTTTTAAATTTACCTTTAAAAAATCACTGGCAGCTGAAGTAGTTTGTTTGGTGAAATGTTCTTAAATTGTTTTGTGTTTTTATTTTTAACTTCTCTATCCATGTTTTTTAAATGCTTGCTTAACATAAGGTGAAGGACAACCAGCATGTACAGGGAATATCGATAAGGCTGCTGAAAATTATTAATTGATAACATGAAACAGCCAGTAAAGAATATACAATAATCTTGTGACATTTAGTAATTGAGAAAATACTTCATTTCAAATTGTTGTACAGGAAAGAGGGAAAACATTGTTTGCAAAAGGAAAGACACATTTCAGTGCAGTTTGGAATGGCTTTTTAGACATAACAGTTTGTTTGATAAATTCAGGAAACAGATTTTAACATTCATAGACATCTTAACAAGGCTGGAATTCACTGCCAAACTAAACTTTGAACAAATAAAACATTCAGCAACATTCAGTTTAAATTTTGCATGTTTCAAGAATCATAATTTCTAAGTAAATGCCAATGTATATGTCAATAACAGAAAGAAATAACCAATTTATTTGCTGGGGAAAAATGTCTTTCAAATTTCTAAATCAGAATTCAGAAATAATAGTTAAGGCTTTAGGGGAGAACATGTTACATTATACAAAAACAATTAACCTTACAAAACAAATAATTCTGGGTAGCCACACTATTTTTAGGTGATGTCCATATTGAGCATACCACACAAGTAACAGAGGATGTCTTTTCTTTATGTTTTTTTTCTTTGATTTACAGTTCTAGTGCATTCATGCTCAAGAATGTTCTAAAATTGCTTCGATTACAAAGAAAAGAAACAACTCAAAGTTCAGCGACAGTTTTAAGTGACAGAAAGAAACAGGTTATTTTAAGGCAATTTTAGAGAGAAACAAAAGACATCATGGGACAGCTACATCTGGGAGCTGAGATGATTAAAAACACAAATGATGAAATTTAGAGAAGGAAAGACTCAAATGGGCAGTGACTCCACAAAATTGCAGCATACAATTATCCACATGTAAACAGTACCATTTTTGCCGTTCATTTTTCTTTTGTTCTCAGATAATAAATTGTTATTACATTATATACAAACAAACAAAAAATAACAAATACCTAGTAAATAAAACATACACTTATTAGACGTAATGAATTAATGTACTGAACAACTAGGGTATGTGCAGGCAAACATACATGTATATGATGATGATGGTGATGATATAATTCTTCAGCTATAAACTGATGGTGCTGAACAATCTACTACCTCTCTCAAAGACACAGTGTCTCTTCAATTGTGGCAGTAAAGTGTAGAATGTTTATACATGAACAGTGTTGTAATTGCGAAATGGACAAACCACTTTCTGTGCACTCCGATGGTCATGGATTCATAAGCGGTCTGTCTTTTGGTTGACAAATGCATATTTATTTTAGAGACCTCTTGAGTCGTTTCTGCAACTATGGAGTGTGATGCTCCCCTTAGGTTGCTCTTTAGAAAAAGACATGGCTAGATAGGATAAAACTCTCTACAATGAAGCCAATCTTGCCTTTAATACTTTTTACACTGTGTATGTATGAAAGCTGTCTATTAAATGGTTAATCTTTGAAAAAGGCTGTGCAATGAATGGTTAATCTTAATTAATTAAAGGCTGTGACCAGATTGCTTATTCTTTATAAAAGGTGTTTTGCATGGTTAATCTTTATAATAGAAATAAATGTTTACATCAGTAACCACTTCCAATTTAAATTACCCAAAAATAAATTATACTAACTTTAGGTTGATTTCTTTAGGAATAATAATACTCTTCTATGCGTTCTGTTCAAATAAGCTTTAATAATTACACCTGCTGACAACCATCACTATCAATACTCATCTCCTGACTTCTGCTCGTGCCATAATGTAAAGGTATAAAATTTCTCTCTCTCTGCTGTCTCTACAGCATGCTCTAGTATTTCTTGCCTGGTGACAAGGCCAAATGTTATCTATTGCCTTCTGATGTCCATGACACTTAAGCCCCTTTTCAAGCATCTATTTTATAAAATGTAAATTTATAACCATGATTTATTGTTTTGTATTGTTTGTACGTTGATAAAGACTTGGTCAAAATCTTTGTATCCATGTGTTTTTCCAGTTGTCAAGCTTGCTATTTTGTGCATGTGTTTTGTTTTGTTTGTTCAGATCTGTTTAAATTGTCTTTATGGATTATCTCCTAACGTTAATTAGTTTCATTAATATAGATTTATACAGAAAAACTTGTTATATTTTAAAAATCAGGCACCGAAATACACCTATGTCCTAATATCAGTGGTATAAACATACAGAAAAAAACAATTTTCAAACAGTCTATTGTAAAAGCACTCATACAATTGCTCGCGTGTGCATTGTGGTATAACTGTAGTCATTCCTGCAAAACCTCTCAGTTTATCTAGTAACTAGTTAGTTAGTTAGTCGACAGATAATCTACATTGCACATCGAACCATTCAGTCCATAAATCTAGTGACTTAACTCCCCCAATAGTTGCCTTTGGTTAGAAACCAAAGTATCGCCTTCTCTGTGACTGTATAACAGAGTTCTACTTACCCACGTCAAGCTTTTACGCCAGTGGTGGATATAACGTACGCATAATATTTGTCATATTTCTTTAAATATACTATACCAATTTATTATTACTGAAATAAAGCTGGTATCAAACAATTCATTATAATTATCTAGTAATAATTATATAATAATTATACCTAACTGCTGGTGTTATACAGTGTAAGGAAAACTAGAAACATACTCCTAAAATAAGAAATAAAAATATGAGCCACACATATTCATTTTAACAAAAACTACATAACTGCGTGTGAAAAATTATAAATAACTAGCTACGTTAATGAATTAATTGTATACTATAAAAATATTGCTCATCACAATGAATTCTTCTTCTTCTTCTTCTACGTTCATCCGGATTTTTTTCCGGATGTGATTGCGTTGTGCCTGTTTACAGCAGAGCTGCGTTCTTGCGTCGTTAGGCCGACACATCCGACTTCTGTGGGCATTTGTTGACCGGGTTAACCTTCCCGGGCAATGAATTCATAGAAACACAACTGCTATAGCAGTTAAAACTGTTTTGGCTGGCTGGCAATTATTGCATGAATAACTGAACTGTATATGTATATTACTATATATATACTAAATTATTCTATATGACTGAAAATTGTTTTGATTAGTTTTAATAATTTCGCACACAGACAAAAAAAAAACAAAGTAAGGCATACGATTTATGTTGTGGGAGTGGATACACAATGTGTAATTCTGTGTATCATGTTGGTTCTTTTAATAAGTAACAGAAATGAAGTACGCATAAGTAAACACAAAAAACTAGTGTCTAAATCGGGCTCGCAGAAACAATACACATCACATTCTCCATGGGATGTGATTTTATAACAGGGAATATTGAGTGCAATATTGTCTAGAAAATTCTAGAGGCTTTATAATTATAACAGTTGAAGCATGGTGCCTGGTAACCATATGCTTCCCTAGCAATTATTTTAGACAATGCTATTAGCACTCCAGTTTAAACATTTCCAAAAAACATCCATGATTTATAAAGGGCAATGAAACATCAGTGTTTAGGCAAAATAACAACGTGTAACAAATTGTTACAAATGCATAATTCATTGTTGTAAACTTGACTAGTAACAAAAATTCTCAAGCGGTCCAAACAGACTATGGTCAACATTACAGATACAGTATTGCCAGGTTGTATATCCTGTGACAATTAACAAGAACAAAGCTATTCAAAAAACATCTGGAAATGAGTCAGATTGGTCCATTGCCATTTCAACTAACAAAAAGAACACAGTATAATGGAGTAGCCCAAATTCTTAACAATGTCATAATGAATAGTGTTTACAAAAAAAAAAAAAAGCTTTCCAATAGTCTGAACTATAAAGAATTACAAAGCCAAAATTCCAATGCTACAGTATTTCAAAACTGAGGAATTTGTATACGTTATTATTATTATTATTATTTATTATTAATATTATCATCATCATAACATTTTGCTGTACGTTATTTTCAACTATAGCTGGTATTTTACATTTTCTTGGTTACAAATAATGTTCTAAACATGCTGCCTTGTGAAGATTGTATAAAATACATGTTTAAATTGGCAGGAGTTTGCATACATTTTAAAATGAGAAGCAAAAATTGTTTTTCAAAATTCGGAGCGGTGTCATTACTGTTAATACTGACTCAAAAAACACTAAGAAAAATAGTTATCAAAAGTTGGTCTGGGTGATTACGGCAAATTCGTGGATGACTTACAAATTGTGCGAAATATGGAATATTGTATACAGAGAAACGAATGTTTTTGTTACATTTTATATACAACAGCGACAATATACAGTTTTATATACACAGCATAGTACAAATTATTATATTAATGTCAACTAAAGTTCTACACATATTTTATAAGATCGGCGCCGTTTGGCGTTGAAAAAATCACAATTTTCCGCTTCAAACATGTACTTGGCCAAGGGCGTCGTCTTCAGTTTCAAACTGCGGGAAAACCACGGGTGTTATTTTGTGTGGTTTCAATGACTGAAATGTTTGGTTGAGCAAACGCAACCACTTTTTACAAGCACGCGACTTCTTTGGTTAGGATAACGGTGTTTTAGACCATCGTTTTCTTATCTGTTATATATAACTTATTATATTTTTGTTTGCTATTATTACTAAGTAGTTATGGGAGCCGCGGGTTATTGTCCGTGTTGATAGACAAACTATCAGTTAGTATACCGTGAAGCGATGAACTATCAAATATCTATGGCTCGTGGTTTTAAAGGGAGGGGGGATGTAAATACAATTATAAGGAGTAACAACAATTCGCAATGGCAAACTACTGAACGTAAACTTGCCAAGACAACAACAGCAGTAAAATGCTGGTGTTGACAGCGATGTTCTGTAAATAGGGTGTGAAAAAAAAAATTTGAATAGACCGTGTGCATTATAAATATAATATTAATATTATTAATAATATTATTATTATTATGCTGTGTTAACGTCGTGTTACTTTTGGGAAATCTCACAAGAGTTGCTGAAGCTGTTAGAGTGCGAAATTGCAACAAAGAATGTCACATAATCTAAGTCACGCTCTTATGTGGGGAGCTAAAAACTGTCAACTGGCTTCCTTCATAGATCATAATCTCCTTTTCTTGCCAGACTCAAAGCCTGGTAATTTTCTCGGTAACTAAAGCCACGACTGGCAACCGACCGAATATCCCTTATATTATTATATATTGAAGATATGGGATGCCGAATAACCTAATGACATTAGAACCTAGAAATCTAGAGTATTATTTCCTCGAGTCGCCATTAAACATTTAATTGCCGTTAAACTGTGTCGACCAGCAATTATACAAAGCCAGTGCTCGTCGTAGTAAGAGGGTTGCGGTGTTTTCTTCTGCAAGCTGGCCAAGTTTAACACGGGTTTCTTTTATTAGTTGTATAAAGTGTTTTCATTTGCTGAAGGCAACTTCAACTATGTAGACAATACCTTGTTGAATTGTTACCTGCACGCCGTTAGGTTAATCTTACAACTTTAATCTTGTTAATCGTGTTCATGTAAATGAAACTAACAATTGAAGTATAAACAATGTAAAAGAATAACAACTGAGCTGTGAGCACTAACGAATAACAATTTAGCTATGAAGAATGTAACGGACATTAACTCGTTAACCAGGCATAGAATTAACAGTTAAATATATAGGAAAGTTGCTCAACCAAATCATAACATATCACCAACACGCTATAAAAAGCGGGCTTTTATACTGTGAAGGTTTCTCACGTATCGCTAGGGTGTGTTATTTCATCCCTGGTTTGAAATCGAAGACGTCCATGAAGCATAGTACAAGTTTAAACACGAATGCATATTATATTTCCGAGGAGTCGGATAGATGAGAAACATTAATATTACGAGTTTTAAAATTATACATGAAACAAAATATGGAATAAATTATGCACAATGTTTCTAATTACAGATCTAGATGATACAATTGTACAGAATCACATACACGCGCGTATAATGGTGGATTCACATAGGTCACAGGGTGACGGAGTTGTACCTTAGGTAGGTAGGTAAATAGATAGATATCCAAGCAGGCAGATGGGCAGACAGGAAGATAAGAAACCCAGGCAAAGAGATGGGCCGACAGATAAACAATCAGACATAGACAAACGGACAGGTAGACAGACAGATAAGATAGTCTTGTGACGCCACTAAATGTGTGAGCACCCCGCGAATGTAAATTACAGACTCAGTGTTTCACTGTACACATTCATAATATTGAATACACAGCGTTTTGAAGTTTTCACAGCATTTACACCAGATCTCTTCACTCACAGCGCTTTTCATGCCTCACAGCTTGAAGTTTTCTTATTAACATTTTGTCAACTTTTGTACAAACCAATGAAATATTCAAGAAATAATTACTCCACCGTTGCCCAGACTGGAACGAAACGAGAGGTATTCACCATGTATCCTCCCTCTCCAAAGTAAGTCAAATCTTCTCCCTCTTCCCCTCTCCCACCCAGGAACTCTTTAAGTCTGTACGAGGTCAGAGAGTAAAGTCCATAAAAAGTTCATAAAGACTGTATGGCGTTCACAACTGGAATTGGTCATGTTCACTTTTAAAGTGCGTGTGATATTCAGATTGATAATATTGGCAGAGAAACGAAGAAAAACCTGACATACGTATTGTTAACTTCTCCTGAATTAATACGATAATTCTGCGAACAAGTGAGTATCTTGAGGCGTTAACTTTCACACAATCATGCTAAACTGTCATGAATATTTAACTGAATGTGAAAACCATTTGGTCAAAAGTTCGTTGAAATATAGAAGTCTAAATCGTAACATCGGAGGGAAGCGAATAAATTGTTGGTAAGTCAGGAATGTAGTCATCGCAGACTTAACATGGAGAATATACAATAATATAAAAATATACCTGTTAAGGTTGTTAACATTTGAAACTGACGGCAATGCTTTTGTGAAAATGACATAGCAGTAGATTGTGGAGTAACTTCGTAGTAAATGTCTTTATGATATGAAGTTCTTGGAGCTGAGAAAATGTTTCATAGTATGTTTAATGAGCGAAAAGTATGTCGTGCTGCCTTGGGCTATGAACACTTGTGGTTTCCAATGTAGGCTGTGATGCGCTTCATCTCGTCTAGGGATGGTTCAAGGCGTTGATGGCATGTGGTAGGAATGGGTGTATTACACCAGTTTCTGCTGTGTGGAAAGACCGCACAGTAATTCTACAGGTCAGACGGTGTGATACTCCTGTGTGACCGCGTTTGCAAATTTTTTTAAACCGCGGGTACAAACTAGGTCAGGAGAAGTCGCTGATAAAACGAAGAAGGATGATTTTTCACAAGGTTCGTCCAGGGTGGCAACAAAGGTGAAGTAAAGGCCAAGCTTTGGTAGGCATTTGTTGGCCAAAAGGCTTGGCAAAATCTTGACTGGGTCGCTTTGAGCGTTTTTTAAATATAACAAATGTCACGGCTGTTCTTTCAGCTCCCGTACTAGCCTCGGTTACTAACTATGAGTACGCCAACGTGTAGGTATAGGAATTCAATGTTGATAACGAAGCTGTACTGACGGCAGCGGAAACGAGTTTCAACAAAGCAACATAACAGATCACAAAGCGTGTTCTCTTCACAGAATAACTAAGTTAAACCGTAGCTGGTCCTTCTGGGAGCGTAGTTACACAGGGTAAAAGATCAGCAGAGAACCCGATATCACTATCTAGGTATTTCATAAAGTCATCTAGTAGCTCTTCGTTGTTAAAACTGGATGTGCAGTCGCTGTCCAGGACAGAATCAACAACATCGGCAGACAGGATTGGCATGCTTCCCTCCACGAGCACGGACGGGCATATTTGTTCGGGCTCAGACTTGATACTGTGTGTGGAGTACAGGCCGGAGTATTCCAGGGGTTCAGTTTTGATGCTTAAGTTGAGGTTCCATATTGGCTCAGATTTGATATTTGATTGCAAATCGGGTTCAATTTTGATCAAGTTCCATTGAAGAGTCGGCTCCGGTTTGTATCGTGGCCTCTCGGATTTGATTCGGGTTTCTGGGACGGTATCATTGTGAGTTGTGTTGTCAGCTTCCAGTGGGTACAGCAGGGAGGACTTGTCGAATTCGAAACATCGCTCACTTCTGATCATTCCATCATGGTCGTGGCCGAGAGATTGGTCAGTTGGCGTAATCGGAGTAATGGGTTTATTCGGGGAGTTCTCGGGCGTGTCAAAAACGGAGGGGGGTTTACTGTCGATCACCAACTGAACCGTTGAAGGTGTGTTCTGGTACCGTTGTGCGTTCACAAGAGAATGTGTTGTCAGTTCGCGTTGATGCAATGCTGTTAGATCTGCCAAATCTATGGCGGTAACTCTTTTCCCGATTCCCTTTTTCAAAACCGGGTCAATTTTCACCTGCATTTTCACTATAAGTCTCTCTTTTAGCAATGGGTCTAAGTTCTGACGGGCGTCGGCGATGTTGATACCGCGAAGTGGCAGTGGCTGGTTGTTGTTTTCTGTTCGTTTTCTCTTCAAACATTTTGGCTGCTTGGGTTCAGAAACTGGCTTCTCTTCTGCCCTCTTGGCTTTCTTCTTCGGCTTGTATTTATAATCTGGAAATTCGAACTTGTGAAACGTTCCCAGAATGTCCTTCTCACGTTCATATATAGCTTTTTCCTCATCGTCGAACTTTCTCCACGCTGCACCTAGCTTTGTGCTGATGATAGCGTTGTGCAGCTGAGGGGTGATTTGCGCGATCAGAGCTCGACATTTCATGGACCAGATCATGAACGCATTCATTGGCCTTTTAGGGCATGAATGCCCATCGGAGTCTTTCTTCTTTTCTTTTTTGCAGTTGGCTACTACCGTGTATCCCCTGTGTAGTTCATGTGGCTGAACATAGTTCCACCTATGATTGACGTGAACTTTTGACACAATTTCGATCAGCATGTCGACTTTCTTTTCTGGACTTTCGATTGAGTCAATGTTGAGCAGATCTTCTTTTGTGTATTGTTTACAGGGGCTCATGTGCAGCAGCTTTTCTATCCTCTCTTCTAATGTCCATGCATTATCTACGGGAAACATGTCATAAGGCGCAAATCGTTCATTGACAAGTCGTCTATCAGCCTCGATGTCTGCGTCATCTTCTTTCAGAGGAGTGCTGGCAATTGAGTCAGTAACCTCGTCTGTGACTGACGCCACAGAAGACACAGACCCGCTGTCGTGGAAAGTCAGTTCCATCTCTGACTCATTATACGTCTCAATTGAGTCAGGACTGTCCATGTTCATCGGAATATCATTAGGCGAGTCATCCAGAATCTTTGGGCGTGAGTAAGGATCGAAATCCATGACACCAGGGTAAATTGCGGAAGATATTAGCGGATCAGCGTCATGATAGTAATCCATTCTGGCAGGGACACCACGCAGTGTCTGTATGGAAGCTACGATAGCAGTAATCACGCACGATAAATATGACACATACCTAGAGTTCACAGGGGGTATATTTCAATTTACTGCAACCCGGCTTTCCATTGCTTCTGCAGACTCCGTTGAATTTATATCCGAGAGTTGAATGAAAAAGTCAACACATTACTAACTTCTACAAAAATTCTATATCTAGAACGTTTACGAAATCCAGTTCACAGACTCTCACACGAAAAACATTTCATGAAGAAGTTTAGCAGCGAAGAAAACGATGTTCTTTTAAAAACGTACGTGATGTGAAATCGCCATGTGCCGGTTTTCTTTTATACGGAGTCGCGCGCACGCTCAAGGGGCGGAGCTAACTACCCTATCCTCGATTGGTTCAACGGTTGTAAACAGTCGCACACGAGAACGTTGAGGCCCTGAGTGGGATTCAACTGCAATAGTATCCTCTGCCAGTCTCAGATGAAATTAAGCAGTCTAAGATAATAAATTTAATGCAGGGTCTTACACACTCGCCACCGTTAATTATGCATGAGAATATGAATCGTCTAAATACTTAAAATGTGTATGCTTCAAAGGAAATAGTCAGTGTAGTATAGTCTATAGAGAATTATTTGTTATTGTTTTTGTTGTTCCGTTGATAACGATTTCGGTCGCAACGTTGGCTTGTATCTGTGTTGTATCTATGTGTAAACCCCCCCCCCCCCCCACTTTCCCAGATTCCTGGAGCTTTTAAGGCGCATTTTGTGTTTTATTTTGAACTCATGTAACAGCTCGTATGCGGCCAATCCTCATTTTTTTTTTTTTAAGCGAAAAGAACATGTCCTTTACAGAAGGTAATCAGCCCCATCAATTTTATTTATTGCTTGTGATGTTTTTTTAAATTGCATATCCTTTTTTTACGGGACATCGCAGTCAACGCCAGCATTTCTGCCGCTGTGATCTCTTGACAAGTTTACGTTCAGTAGTTTGCCATTGTTTCTGAACGACCGGTACCGACACCAACGCAACGCGGTCTGCTGCCAAATCGCGCACAGATGTGTTTCGAACGCGGGTATACGGGATTACGAACCGCGTCCGCAAAACCTTCGCCACGGAGGCGGCGTTTGTGATGTACTAGACAATGTTTTCGTTCAGCATTTTGTCATTGCTTTCTCAACTACCGACGCTCATACCATCTAAATCAACGCAAAGCGGGTTGCTTGTAGAGAAATACAGTTTAGTTTAAACCATATTTAAGACGACATTGCCACATAAACAAAATCCTTCTTCTTCTTCTACTTCTTCTTCTTCTTTGTCTTCTTCTTCTATTGCCGGTCCAAGTTTTGTATTCGCCCACTGTAAAATTCATGCAACATAATAGGCAAATACAAAACTTGGACCGGCAATATTTTCATGCACTGCACTGTTAATAAAAATACACCCTGTATTTATCCATAACTTAATAAAATGGCTCAGCCACGCCGACGTCTTACGTTATAAAACGCTTACCGTCCATGTTGTGAAGTTTCCCAGTCTGTCCATGCTAGAGGTGGACATCTCACCTCTACGCCACTCCGTTCTTACTAAAGTCATTCGTATTGAATAATTTCATTGACCACAAGGGCATAACCTTCAGTTGCCATTAGTTCATTACGATGAGGCATAAGACAATCTAACAATCATTTGCCATTACAATGAGGCACAAGACAATCTAACAATCAGTTGCCTCGGATGAGGCATAAGACAATCTAACAATCATTTGCCATTACAATGAGGCACAAGACAATCTAACAATCAGTTGCCTCGGATGAGGCATAAGACAATCTAACAATCAGTTGCCATTACAATGAGGCACAAGACAATCTAACAATCAGTTGCCATTACAATGAGGCACAAGACAATCTAACAACACAGCACCGCCGTAAGCGTGGGCTGCCACAACAACTATATCCTGACCTCAACAGTCACACATCCACTACAGGCGGCCTTCCTTTCCCTACAAAATTGACGGTACACATTTTCTGGTGCAAGAAAGACTCCGGTATTCCGTGAATAAATTAGTGAAAGAAGAAACTATTAATTTTATAATCCAATCACAAATCATGGAATGGACGTCGAGGTTAGAAAATCTTCACCAACAAACGAAAACAACATCCCGCCAATCCCACTTGTCTGTGGGCTGTGAATTAACACACGGCCACTAGCCCTGTAGGTCGTGTGCTATAGTGTGTCATTCTCTGTGTACTAGTAGAAGCAGATTGGTCCGAGAGTTGTGTGCTCGCGAGTGTGTTCATTGATGGTCGTATTTGTGTCTATGTAATTAAACGTACGCGTGTCTGTCTGTCTGTCTGTCTGTCTGTCAGTCTGTCTGTCTCCATCCGACTGCCCGTCCGTCCGTCTATCGGTCGGTCGATCGCTGGGTGGGCTTGGTCGGTCGGTTCGTCCGTCCGTCAACGGATGAACGGTAGATGAACGCATATACTTATCTACCTATTGGGTCTCTTCGCTCAACTCTATTACCTATTTGTCTGTAGGTCGCCCTCAGTTACTCTTTTTGTATACAATAATTAAATGCACACAGACACGACACGTCACAACACACACACGCACATACATACACACACACGCACATACATACACACACACACACAACCATACGCCATATATATGTCTGTGTTACCGGAAGAGTAATGGAGTGGCACCTCACCATGAGAGGCACCATGGCCGTGACTCAGAAACCCCCGCCAAGCTTCTACAATCACTGTCTATTATTCCATTAACTAATTAAATGCCATTGGATGATTAATCGTCTCAAGCGACTTCTTGTATCTGCCATGGGCTTATATATAGTAGTTTTCCTTGTACAGCTCCCTTTAATTTGTTATATAATACAACATGTTTGCTATCGTATTAACAACTTTTAAGTCATAATTGTGAGACACCCGCTACTTCAAATGTTCTACCATCCATTTTTGTTAGGTCGAAAACTACTGTTTGTGTGGCACTGATTCTGTTAAGAGAGAGAGAGAGAGAGAGAGAGAGAGAGAGAGAGAGAGAGAGAGAGAGAGAGAGAGAGAGAGAGAGAGAGAGAGAGAGAGAGAGCTGTTATTTACTGTCACGGTTGCTTTTAGTAGGCTGGTTGTAAACTGTTATGTTTCATTTATGGCTGCTGTACTTCTGGGAGATTTTGCTGATGAGGTGTTATAAACGTAGCCTGTATTCCTTGTATACTAGTTTGGCTGCTTACAGTGAAGGCAAAGGTAACGCAATAGATGTTTGTAACATACATAACAACTAAATGTATCTGTGTGCTTTTTATTCATCCGCCGAACTTTTTAGTTATATTTTGGCTTTCATAATCACATCACACGTCGTTGAACCCTTTAAACACCATACTGGAGAGAAAAGTCGAGGGATGTCGGGCACAGATAGAACAGAAGGAAATGTCGAGAGATGCCGGGCACAGGTAGAATAGAAGGAAAAGTCGAGAGATGTCGGGCACAGGTAGAACAGAAGGAAATGTCGAGAGATGCCGGGCACAGGTAGAATAGAAGGAAAAGTCGAGGGATGTCGAGAACAGATAGAACAGAAGGAAACGTCGAGGGATGTCGGGCACAGGTAGAACAGAAGGAGAAGTCGAGCGATGTCGGGCACAGATAGAGCAGAAGGAAAAGTCGAGAGATGTCGGGCACAGGTAGAACAGACGGAAAAGTCGAAAGATGTTGGGCACAGGTAGAACAGAAAGAAAAGTCGAGAAATGTCGGGCACAGGTAGAACAGAAGGATAAGTCGAGAGGTGTCGGGCACAGACAGAACAGAAGGGAAAGTCCAGGGATGTGTGTCACAGGTAGAACAGAAGGAAAAGTCGAGAGCTGTTGAGCACAGATAGAACACAACACACGCGGGAAGATGAAATAAAGAGATTACACTCCTTGGACAACAATCACCTTCAAATTAATATCCAATTTGTGGCTGGCTGTGTCAAGGGATTATTAATCTGAGCCAGGGACCCTAATATAACTCTAATATAACTTCTCTTATGAGGTTGAATTTGGCAGGGGTATTCGAAGAATCCATATCGAAATCAAGAGATTGATAAAGAACAGCCTGTGCAACTAGATCTCAAGTCAGAACCTGCTGAAGATCCATTTTCGCCAACCTTCATTGTGGAGACGGCACACATGCATGTGTCACATATGTTATACATATGTGCACAAGTTACAGTGTTTGGCGCCAGCAATCAAGTTTAATAGACATAGACGCGTTCTGTGTTGGTAAATACGATCTATCCCAAATAAGGCCCCACAGACAGCCAGCCGTTTCAATTAAGTGGGTCGTGGAACTGGTCAAGTGGCGATCGTCTTGATTTAAATACAAACAGGTCTGGCAGAACGTACATCTCAACTATAGTTACGTAAACAAACTCCGTGAGGGCAATTCAACTGTGTGAACTGACCCCCTAACTGTGCGAATGGTTTTTATACCTTCAGGGGCTCCTGGAGAAATAATCGTAAAATCCCTGGCTGAATGGATGAATCTGACAGCAAGGCTTTAGAAAAGAGATTCGTATTAAGAGATCTTGTACTGCGGGGGACAGTGTTAAGCTGTCTTTGAGTACAATAGCCTTGGACATTGGTTAGTTTGGGGAGAGCACGTCTGTGAGTAGATCATCTGTAACGGTGTGTATTCGTATTGTTCTGTTAAATCGTTATGTGTCATGGTTGACTGGTTATGAATCCTATACTCCTCTGTCCGTCTTCATCTTGAAGAGGTAGAGGGCATTGAGTGTTACAGTGGACCCTCCCCCCCCCCCACCCCACCCCACCTTCACTCTCTCATACCTACAACTATGCCGACGGAACTCATGTCTACCATATCGGGCAGGTCAAGGGTTGGGAACAGAAGAAGAGAGACACAAACCTGCTGCCTTGTAGATAAACAATATAGAAGTAGTACAAAGTAATGAAGCTTTACAGACCATAATTATGGAGAAAGAAAACAAAAGGACACTGCGGCGACTAGCCTTCGTCAGCAAGCAAATGCATACATAAAACACAAAATAGAATCACGGAGAAGACCCTCCAGTGACTTCATTAAGGCATAAGAACGGGATAAGAAGAATGAAGCGATGACAAAATGAGAACAATGAAATGAAAATGTGAAGAAAAAAATGTGCTAATTATTTTATGCCGGTCTCCGTGGCGAAGAGCTTACGAATGCGGTTCGTAATCCCGTATACCCGCGTTCGAAACATCTGCGCACGATTTGGCAGCAGACCGCGTTGCGTTGGTTTTGAAGTGTTATCGGCGCCGGTCGTTCTGAAATAAATGGCAACCTACTGATAATCAACTTGCCAGGATATCACAGCGGCAGAAATGCTGGTGTTGACTGCGACGTCCTGTGAAAAAGGATATGCAAAAAAAAAAAACTTATCACAGAATCCGGGGCTAGTATGTAGACTGGGGGAAGTAAAAATACTATGAAAACAAACCCGAAAAAAAAAAAAATAACAAAATACTCATTGAAGTGGGATGTATGGAGCCACAGATTTGACGTAACAGTGGAGCGTACCCAATGGAAGACTGCGAGTTGTAACTCGTAAGTCTTAAGCTTTAAGGTTAAGGCCGCCTGGCGTCTGAACAGTTTGGTTTCTTCTACTTCTTCTGCGTTCATCCAGATTTTTTTTTTCGGACGTGATTGCGTTGTGCTTGTTTACAGCAGAGCTGCGTTCTTGCGTCGTTAGACCGACACATCCGACTTCTGCGGGCATTTGTTGACCAGGTTAACCTTCCCGGGGGTTTCTTAGGACGTTTGACTCTCACTGTTGTGGTGTTATCTCCCATCCTAGCTGGCCCATATAGAACAGCCAAAGGCATCCTGGTCGGCCCTCAAGGGAAGGCAGGGGCAGACCATGGGCATTCCCCGCCATCCAAGGAGGCTTCCATAATTGCAGAGCCAACACACAGCGCTCTGGTACTGGGCTCACCCAAGGAATCGTCACGTCCTGCACATGGCTGCTTAGCCTCACTTCCGTATATTGGGCCTTCCGTTCACCATAGGCTGTTCTTCCGGACACCAGAAGAATGCAGTGTGCAGATGACATCCACACAGTGAGCTTTCTATTCGGACTTTCCGCGTAATGGATTTGCAATCCGAGCAATATTCCATTTCGTGCTTCTGGGAGGCTTTTGTAACCGACATACCTGTGGTATGAAGTGTGGCAGTCTGAATACTTCTTCATGCACCTTTAAATGTCAACCTGTATGTAGTTAAAGTAAGTTGCCGTCAACTTGAGCTTGTTGATATCTCCATAGAGCTTGTCCTCAAATGAAGCAGGTGTGGGCGAAAATATCTTTCTCTGTTCTGCGTATGTTGGGCAATCCTGCAGGAAATGTTTTGCTGTCATTTTTTCCAGTTCGACAATTACATTCATCGGTATCTCCTATCTTTAGTTTATTGAACAAGTGGTATTTCAGCCTGTTATGTCCTGTGCGGAGTCTGAAGATTGCTACTTGTTCTCTTCGGTCGAGTTTGTAATATGCATCATCCTTCTGATGGCCTGGATGCTCTGATTCCCATTTGGTTCTATAAGTGCTTTTTTTTTTATTAACCTCTTTACCTCATTATAGGTTATGTCTATGTCAGGCTGTGGTAGTCGTCCGCCCTCTTTTGCCAGTCTGTCAGCCTCTTCAATTCCAGGTATACTGCAATGTGATGGGATCCACTGTATTATAACTTTTTTGGATTCCTGGCATTGACCATGGAATGGTCTATTAGGTCAGCTATTTCTGTGCTGTTATTGCTCTTCAGTATTGAGACAGCTGACTTTGCATCTGTGAAGATAGCTATTTGCTTCTCTTTATTTTCCTCCATCAAGAGCATTTCTGCTGCAGTTTTCAGAGCCTCTACCTCCGCTTTGAAGTTACTTGAAAACTTTCCAGTTGCCAATTAATGTGTTTTTTTTTCACTCCATTTTTTAAATTTAGGAGAATTCCTCCTCCTTTATTCTCTATTGAATTTTTGGCTGATCCATCTGTATATGCATGGGTCCAATTGCTGCTTGGGTAATGTTCTTTTATGTAGTTTAGGGTGATTTCTCTTCTTTCGGTTTCATGCTGAGTGTTCTTTTTCTCAATACCAGGAATGTTTTCTATCATCTCAGGCAGTTGCTGCTGTCTCCAAGCTGGGAACTTGTCTGCATTGTAAATGGGTTTGACTGTTGATATGTTAAGTATAAGATCTGCCCTAATCTTTCGTTTTGCAGTTTCTACAAAGTTGCTACGCTTCAGTCTTCCCTTTCCAAAACCACTAAACCTTTTGTATATAGGGTGGTCTGTCAATCTTCTAAATTTTTCTGCTTGTTGCTGGGCTCTGCTATCTCTTCTATCCTGCATTGGTTGTAAACAAGTGATCTTTTCTAGTTCATTAATAGGTATTGTCTTCAGGCTTCCGAACAGTGTGGTTTGATTTTGTTTGTAAGGAAACACTTAATTGCACACGGATATCCTCTCATTGATCATGCCAGTCTCGGCCTTTTTGGCTAAGATCACAGTATAGATTTATCTGCTATTGATCTGACCAAGGCGCAGAGGCGGTCATCCAAACTGACAAACACAAATCGCTGACCGCTAACACTGACAGTCAGGCCTTTGTGGAGCAGATTGGGCCGAAAGACACACGGCGGGGTATCAGTCGTTTACACATCTTTTACAGAACGTGGAAGTCATCTCTGGCATATTTTGGCTGTTTGTGATTCCTGGAAAATTTAACGTTCAGTAGTTTACCATTGCTTTCTGAACGACAGGCACTCATGCCATTGTAGGGAAACCAACGCAAGGCGGTCTGTTTCCAAATCTGCCGCAGTTGTGTTTCGAACGTGGTATGTGGGATTACGAATGCGTTCGTAACCCATTCGTCACAGCACCTGCAGTGTCCGATGGAACAAAGAGGCGTTAAAACAATTAAAAAAGGAGAATGTCATTACGGTGCACAAACTCTGCAGCCTCGGAGAGGATCCAACCGTGTGTATAGCACAATCAGACATGATGTATATTGTCGTGGGTGACTTGATTTCGTGGATGAGAAGAGAGGTACTGGGGAACATCGTTACGACATCACAAAACCCCTTAATCTATTTTGTATACCTAGACTTACAGGATAAGGGCAAAAAACAGGAGGTCGCGCGTGCACGTTAAAAATACCAGGGCGATAGGGGTTCGCGATGAGTAGGCTGAAAACCGCTGCCCTTGCAGAACTTACCCGCGGGTAGATAGAGCCAGCTACTTGGGGTGGGATGCAGAGGTTCCAAAACCACAGCCTGCGGGACACTTGTGGCCCGCCAGCTGTAAGAAAGTGGCCGACCACGCAAACGATGGACAGTGGGAATAACAGAGTCCATGGGAATCTCGATATATGAAGCTCATAAACGGGCACCATCCCACTGTTGATGCTTCACCTCGGCACCACAAGGTACAATCAGCTTTACAAAATATATTCTCAGAAACAAAGAGACGCTGCGGAGAAAAGCCTTCAACAGCCGACAAATATACTGAGTGTATTTTTAATGACTGTGGGATATTTGAAAATATTGCCGTTCCAAGTTTTGTATTTACCTTTTATGTTGCATGAACTCCACATAGGGTGAATACAAAACTTGGAACGGCAATATTTTCAAAAACCCCACAGTCATTAAAAATACACCCTATAGGAAAACACAACAACGTGTACACCACGGAGAAGCCACTGCGGTGTAGGTTAACTGATTTAACGCCGAAGGATAATATATCGTCAAATGTGACCGCCTATTTGGACCGAAGGACGTTATATCGTCGTACTAGGATCGTCGTGTTATTTATTTCGTGTCGCGGTACTATTCGCAATTTTAATGCCGAGTGAATTGGCATTTACTTTACAATATTTGCTAATTTGATTGTGCACCGTGTTTGATCCAAACCTAAATCTGCTAAAGTATAATATATGTTAGGGACGTTCATTTGAAACCCGTTCCAATGGCTTTATTACAAAAGCATGAAAGAAACATTAACAGGTGTGGTAGAATTAAACAAAGCATTCATTTTGAATAAATTATGCACCATGGGTTGGTCAGAAGAAGTCGCTGTAGGCATTCAGACAGGCATTCCACTGCTTAGGTAGGCGGCGAATGCCGTCCGCAAAAAAAGGATTGTGGTTGCTCACTGAACCAAGTTTTTACCGAGTTCATTACGTCTGCATCTGTGTGAAATCGTTGCCCCTTGAGAACTTTTTTTAGAGGTCCGAATAAATGAAAATCACATGGTGACAAATCAGGACTATAGGCTGGATGTTGCAGAATTTCCAACTTCTTCTTTGCTAATGCTTCCTGCACAATCTTTGTGACATGCGGACGAGCATTCTCGTGCAACAAAATCACACCTCGAGAAAGCATGCCGGGTCGTGTTTTATTGATGGCTTTTTGCGACTTGTCTAGTGTTTGCAAGTAGTGGGTAGAGTTGATGTTGACACCAGGTTCTTTAAAGTCGGTCAACAATAGCCCTCCATGGTAAAAAAAATGCACTCATCATAACCTTACCATCGGAAACCTGTAACTTGAATTGTTTGGCTTTTGGTGGTCCAGCATGCTTCCATTGCATGCTCTCTCTTTTGCTGCTCGGATCAAAGTGGCGACACCATGATTTATCGCCTGCCACTACGCGGAAGAGAAATTCATCACCCTCCACTCTGTAACGCAGCAAGTGGCTCAAACACCATCTCATGCGTTCCTCTTTTTGGTGGTCGGTCAACATCCCTGGTACCCACTGTGAACACACCTTCCGATATTGCAGTTTCGTACGAACGACCTTTTGAATTGTCCCAATTGACACATCAAATTCTTCTTTCGCTAGCGAACGTATGCTTCGACAACGGTTCATCTGTACTGCTGCATCAATTTTGGCGATGTTTTTTGTTTTTTGTTGCAACAATATGCTTTTGACCCGGCCGTTGAAGATCTGTCGTGAACTGACGTCCTTTCCGAAACATTCGTGCACAGTCTGTTACTGTTGTTTTTGACACTCATTTCTTACCGTACGCTGCGTGCATTCTGCGAAGAATGTCCACTGGTCGACATCCTTCAAATGAAAGAAACTGAATCACCGCTCTTTGAGCTTCTTTAGACGGATTTTGGATCAACCCGGCCTTTTTATCAACGGTCATAAATAGAACCTATGCATCATGGGACGATAAACTGTGCTCTTTTATTCATTGGTCAGTACTTATCACATGACTATGACATGGTCATATTCAACGTACGCAATTACGCGTGGTGCGGAACGAGCGGATTTCAAATGAACGCCCCTTATATATATATATGTGTGTGTGTGTATATATATGATGTTCCAGAACCAGGCTTGTACATCCAGCTCGTGTCTTTGGTTTAGAAAGGTAAAGGTGAGTACTTAAAAAAATCCCACTTAGAGATGATGGCGAGAAAAGTCGATATCTTCTTCTTCTTCTGCGTTCATCCGGAGTTTTTTTTTTTTCCGGATGTGATTGCGTTGTGCCTGTTTACAGCAGAGCTGCGTTCTTACTCCGTTAGGCCCACACATCCGACTTCTGTGGGCATTTGTTGACCGGGTTAACCTTCCCGGGGGAAAAGTCGATATAACAACCTCAAACAATAAGTTGTGGTCTAGGGGTAGATTTCTCGCCTACCACGCGGGTGTGCCATGTTCGATTTCCGGTGGATGCAATTTAATTGTAATTTTTTTTAATTGTGAATGAGAATGAATGAATTAACGAATGAATGAATGAATGAATGAATTCATCCATTCATTCATTCATTAATGTTAGTATGACGGAGTATGTGTTATTGAGTGCGTGTGCAAACTATGATTATGTATGTAAATTATGTAGGTATCCTAAACCTAGTTTGGCAATTGGTCTAGGATCGAAGCTCCGACAGGCGGATAGTTAGAGCATTGCTTTGCTGATCCGGCAACTTGTGCAGCTTGTCTTGTTCCAGACGTATTGATGTTTACCTTTCCTCTGGAGTAAACAAAACAGGCCGAGAGAGGGATCATGCTGCGTGGGCAACACGTTGTCTGTAAATTCAGCCCAGGCTTTGTGTTATGGAAAGATGTAACTTCATTTTACAAACTATCATCTGTCAAGACGGCAAGGTGCCTGTCATGTATATAGGTATGTATGTTCATGGTTATACGTGTGCGCGTGCGCGCGCGCGCGCGCGTGTGTGTGTGTGTGTGTGCGTGCGCGCGCGCGTGTGTGTGAGATAACATTGTTTATGTTAATTCACAACTTTCATTTGACAATGTTTTGTTTTCTATGTGACTGTAACATGCTCAACAGATAGATATCTGATATACGAAATATTGAGTGGTCGGAATGGCCGAATGTATGACGGGAATGCGTGCCCAACTGATGAACCCTTGAGAATAAAGTTCGTTTGTTCACAACGGTAGATACTAGCTCATTTCGTTACTCAATCTACATTAACACAGATCAGAATTAAACCAGCCTTTTGGTGAATTTAGTACCAGCTAATCTTTTTTTTTTTTTTTTTTTGCGTATCCTTTTACAGGACTTAGCTGTCAACAGCAGCATCTTTCAGCTGTCTGTTGATCTCTTGGCAAGATTACGCTCAGTAGTTTGCCATTGCTTTCTGAGCGGCCGGCTCAGTATCCGCAAGTCACGAGCGGGGGTCGAACCACCTCAGTTCTCGCTCCGCTGCGAGACTCTGCGTGATAAACGGGATTACAGAGAGAAAGTGTTGTAACCCCACAGCCAGAGAGACCGGCACCAGCTAATCTACCAACCAAATAATTAACTAACCAACCTACAAAATTCTATTCACAACGAGAAACAAACCCGTACCATTATCAGTGAGAAATGGACGCCATACGTCAAAACCTTTGCCACTTATATTTCCCTCTCTCTTTCTGAGCATTGAACTCCAGTCTATCGGCTAGCTTCCTCACTAACCATTACACCACCACGTCTCCAATTTTAAGACGCTGGAAAATAAACACACTCATTTCTAAGCCAGGAAGATCAGACCGACGGCGTGGAGTGAGTAAACTCAAACACGAGTTTACTCAATGAACTCACGCTCCTTTCAACAAACGAGCCAGCCAAGCGTGTGCATCGGGCCTGGCTGAGTACTCATTCAGGATGATTCATAGGGAAAATAGTAACGAGGCCAATCTGCGAATATCGAATGTGAAATGTTCAAAAACCTGGCTTCATGATATGATTTCTACTTGGGATCAGATGTGTCTGCGACTCTGGGTAACTGCTACTGGTATTACCATTACTACCGCTTCTATGAAACTACAACTGCTGCTGCTGCTGCTGCTGCTACTTCTACTACTACCATCATCACCACAACCACCACCACTACTACTACCACTAATACTACTACTACTACTACTACTACTACCACCATCATCATCACCACCACCACCACCACCATCACCACCACCACCACTACTACTACTACTACTACTACTACTACTACTACTACTACTACTACTACTACTACTACTACTACTACTACTACTACTACTACTGCTGCTACTACTACTACTACTACTACTGCCACCACCACATCATAGTCACCACGACCACTACTACTATCACTGTTATCACCACCACATCATCATCACCACGACCACGACTACTATTACTGCTACCACCACCACAACTACTACTACCACTATTATTACTGTGAGTATTATACGTAGACACCCTGCTAGTAGTTCTTGACCTCCCAGTATTAACATTGTAGCCTATAGTGCATTTGCTGCCCATTAAATTTCGTCATTATATATCCGCTTATGCGTTAAATAAAAAATATGTGCGCTAAGGCTAAAATTGACCTCCAGCGTATGCCAGCTAACCTTAGAAAATCATTACAAGCAACCTAATTCTCAATATGCCAGGATTGCATAGAAACAGATTGTTGCACGTTTTCATGTAAATCACTTTTGGACATTTTTTAAAGGACACTATTGTGTTCCGAAATGCGTTTCGGACATGTCGTGCTAAACCCACTTTTAAAGACCTTTACTTCTTAAGAAATTGTCTGGTACCCAATTGGGGCTGGGTCGACCTGGTAACCCAGGTCCATGATTTGCCTGGATGTGAACTCCAACCCTTGACCACGGGGCCGGTAGGCGGGCATTTGGCCACGAAGCTACCGCTGCTCCCTTTGGGATACGCGAACAACGCAGAACGAAACCGGTTTACTATCTGATGCCTGGGCTAACTGCGCGATTCATTCACTGTCATCCACTGACTCATTAATTGTGTGACTTGTGATTTAGTCATTCACAGAGTGTCTCACTGAGTGGATAACTGGGCTTGCTACTGATTCAATCAGCGACTGACACATTCATTCACAGAGGAACTCATCCACTAACTCAATAATGTATTTAGTCGCTAACTGAATAACTTACTCACACACACACACACACACACACACACACACACACACACACACACACATTATGTTGTTGTTGTGGTGGCGGTTGTTGTTGTTGTTGTTGTTTTTATTGTGGTTGTTGTTGTTGTTGTTTTTGTTGTTGTTGTTGTTGTTTTCGCCTTCGATCGCTTCCAACTCAAACCTAGTCCACACAAATGCTACTTCTCCCAATGCACTGGGCTGATGTTTGCGTGTGGGTTAGCTTTCCCTATTACCAGTGTCCCTGGCCATCAGGCGAACCCACTCCGACTTCAGACGTACTTGTAATTTACGTCCCCGTGTCAAGAATGACAAATGAACGTGGTAGTCCACCTGACCTTTATAGGATTTGAACCCGCTACCTCGGCATCGGGGGTTTAAGAGCCTACACTTTTATCTATTGTGTCCTGCTGACACCCACATTTAGTATTAAGTAATTAATTCCCCAACACACATTCATTTTTTTCTTTTTTATTAATACATCATGGATGGATTCTTTTATTCATTCATTGACTCACTCATTCATTCAGTAACTGTTCATTCATTCATTCATTCATTCATTCATTCATTCATTCATTAACTCTACATTCATTCATTCATTCATCCATTCATTCAGTAACTGTGCATTCATTCATTCATTCCATCATTCTGTAAGTGTACATTCATTAAATAATTCATTCATTCATTCATCCATTCATCTATTCATTAATTCATTCAGCAAATTATACCCATGTGACCTCTCTCTCTCTCTCTCTCTCTCTGGTTGTCCCCTTCTCCTTCTGCCATACTGATCTATTTATGTAAACTCAAACAGCCCACCTACTAACATACCCACCCACTCGTTGACCCACCCACCCACCCACACATCCATTCTTACAAAAACAAAGCACCTGACACATACATCCACGCACTCCGACATACACCACCTGCTCACTCATCAACACAATCACCACCCAAGCCCTCCACACAATCAAGCACTTACACACTACCCACTCACGCAAACACCCATCCGCTCAAACATACACCCACCTTTTCACCACCAAGCCACCCATTTACGCAGCCACATTACCCACTCACGCAAGCATCCATCCGCTCACACATACACCCACATATTCACCCACCACAGCACCCATTTACACCATTACCCACTCACACAAACACTCACGCAAACACCCATCCGCTCACACATACACTCACCTATTCACCCACCATGCTATCCATTTACACACCCACATTACCCACTCACGAAAACACTCACGCAAACACCCATCCGCTCACATACACCCACCTTTTCACCCACCGATCCACCCATTTACGCACCCACTCCCGCATATACCACAAAACGCACAGGCGGCTCTCAAATCAATACCCTTTTCAAATCGGCAGCTCCCCTCTGGGGTCAAGGTGATATAACGCTGGGGCAATTAAAAACTCGGCACGTGTTCCTACTGGCTACTTACATGGAAATCGGCAACCCCCAAAACGGTCACGTGATTTGCATAGAGGCCTGGGGGACTTATCTGTACTTTAACCTGCTTGCTTATCGATCATTTCTGTGTTCCTTTTCTTTCTTTCTTTTTTTTTTTTTAAAAACAACTTTCTTTAACATTGGAAAACATGGATTGGAAATGACATGTGTGACCATTGTTGCATACATTGTAGCTTTGTAAGTGTGTGTGTGTGTGTGTGTGTGTGTGTGTGTGTGTGTGCGTGCGTGTGTGTTGGGGGAGGGAGGTTGCATTTGAAAAATGTGGCTGGGAGGGTACGGTTCCCAACTCAATCTCAGAAGGTACGGGGTTCTGGAAATGTTTAAAAGAACCATTGGTACAAGGGTATCTAATGATGTCACGCGACCCCCTGATCTCTTGGGTAGTGAGATGGAAAACCTAGAATTCTCGGATAAGGCAGGAGATCGCTTGTGCAAGTTATGCAGACGATAAACATCCCACTGCAGGTGGATATTATCGTGACGAGTAGGCCGTAAGGCAATCGCCCTGGCGAATTTGTCAGGGCACGTAAGAATATCCATGGGCAGTTACAGCCTGTTACCTAGGCTGGGGTATATCTAGAGAGAGTGAACCTGACAAACATGCACGTTGAAGCCCTACAAGCTGACATATGAGGTTGAATAACTCGGTGTGACACATTCCCATGGAAAGAGGAATGAAGAAGAAGTAGTCAAAGCAGAAGAAGAGAAAGAAGCAGAGGAGGAGGAGAAAGTGGAGGAAGGGGAGGTAGTGGTGGAGGAGAACGAGGAGGAGGAGCAAGAAGTAGAAGAAGAGGAGGCGGAGGAGGGAGAGGAGAAGGAGAAGAAGAAGATTTGAAACTGGCAATGGGATTTATGAACAACAGCAGGGGATTTTTTTTCCCGCATATCCTATTACAGGACATCGCTGTCAACACCAGCATTTTACCGCTGTTGTTGTTTTCTTGGCAAGATTACGCTCAGTAGTTTGACATTGCTTTCTGAGCGGCCGGCTCACATATCCCGTAAGTAACGGGCACGGCGAGAACCGCTACCGATTCTCGCGCAGCTGCGTTTGCTCACGTGGATAAACCAGATTACGGAGAAACGACAGGGGATAGTAGAGTGTTTTTGAAAGAGATAAGGTAGTGCAAGAGACAGATGAGGAGACCGTCTGGTAGCATGCAGTATCGGAGATAACACGTGGGGTAGGAACATGGTCGCCTATGAAGTTTCACATGATGCTTGAAGAAATTGGCATAGATGTAGTGGTGATGATCATGGTAGTAATGATGGTGGTAGAGTAGTACTGGTTGTATATAGTAGTAGTAGTAGTAGTAGTAGTAGTAGTAGTAGTAGTAGTAGTAGTAGTAGTAGTAGTAGTAGTAGTAGTAGTAGTAGTAGTAGTAGTAGTAATAGTGGCGATGGTTTCGTAGTGGTGGTGGTAGTGATAGTAGTAGTAATATTAGTAGTAGTAGTAGTAGTAGTAGTAGTAGTAGTAGTAGTAGTAGTAATAGTAATAGTGGCGATGGTTTCGCCTGTGGTGGTGGTAGTGATAGTAGTAGTAGTAGTAGTAGTAGTAGTAGTAGTAGTAGTAGTAGTAGTAGTAGTAGTAGTAGTAGTAGTAGTAGAAGGCGTGGTGCTGATGGTGGTGATGTTGGTAGCTGTAATAGTAACAGCAGCAGCATCAGCAGCAGCAGGAATAGTAGTAGTAGTAGTAGTAGTAGTAGTAGTAGTAGTAGTAGTAGTAGTAGTAGTAGTAGTAGTAGTAGTAGTAGTAGTAGTAGTAGTAGTAGTAGTAGTAGTAGTAGTAGTAGATGTTGTTGTTATAGTAGTAGTAGTAGTAGTAGTTGTTGTTGTAAAAGCAGTAGCAGCAGCAGCAATAGTAGCAGCAGCGGCAGTAATAATTGCACATGTTCCTCAAATATGGACGCCCTCAAATTTCGCCCGTGGCTCAAGGTTAAACCTGGATTGTACCGTGCGTGCGTGCACGTGAGTAAGCAAGCTGGTTTCACATGAGTGATTCAGCTGTGTCGAGTGAGTTATCTTCGAGTGAGCATAATATCGATCCCCCCTCCCACCCCACCCTGTTTCCCCCCTGAGTTGTAACGGGAAGGAGAGTTTGCTTAATGATTTAATGGCCGCTATGTCAGTTGGCGACGCCAGTAGCGGAGAAGAATGACATGAAAATTTCATACTTCTCCTTTTGTAGTTGTTGTTGCTGATGAAGTCGATGCTTGTGTTGCTGCAGACATTACGGCTGAAGTGGTGGTGGTGATTTATGTTGTACATCCTGTTTTTTTAAAAATTCGGTTCACAGAGCACCTATTGTTGCTTACCACCCTCTCTCTCTCTCTCTCTCTCTCTCTCTCTCTCTCTCTCTTTTTCTCTCTCTCTCTCTTTTTCTCTCTCTCTCCTTTTACTAGCTCTTCCTTCTCCCTTCTCTCTCCCATAACTCTATATAATTATGTTTCCCATAAAATCTCTTTATGTTCTCTGTCTCTCTCTGTCTCTCTGTCTCTGTCTCTGTCTCTGTCTCTGTCTCTCTCTCTCTCTCTCTCTCTCTCTCTCTCTCTCTCTAATTTCTATAATTCTCTCCCTCATATTTTTTCCCTCATCCTCACTGAATGCTTCTCTCTTCCTCCCCTCTTATCCTCTCTGTCTCTCTATTTACTACAACTCACTCTTTCTTTCTCTCTCTGTCGCTCATAGTTTCTCACATTCGCTTACTATTTTATCTAACTCAGCCTTTTCCCCCTCTCTACCCTCTATTTCGTCCTTTCTCCCACTAATTTATTTAGCCCCCACCCCCTCTCTCTCTCTCTCTCTCTCTCTCTCCAGATGTCCCACCCCCACTCATCCTTAATCATCACTGTCAATTTGTCACCACGTGCCTGTGAAATAGCACCTGTCATGTCTAAGGATAGATCGCTCGCCTATTACCGCTTACATAAGATGTGTGCCCTTCTACCCCCCCCCCATCCTTAATCCCCCACCTGTGTGAAAACGCGCCACCTGCCCCTGAACACATCAGCTGCCATCTTCACACTGAAGGTCCGCAGCTGTGGGTGTTCAAGCCTTGTCTGTTGGATAATACTACCACAACTTCACTTCGATGGTATACCACGGTGCATCCCAACAATTTTCTGTTTGTTGGACAACATCTTTGGGTGGTCCGTGGTCAAGCCAACTGCCCTGTGCTCTACAGATGTTTAGCTTCATTTTTCAAACTTCCTATAAAGATTGCAATTTCCCCACAGACACTACGGAGCTGGATCTCTGGGCAGTGCTCTCGTTGTGCCTTTTTCAGAAGATCAATTGAACCAGGTGGAGTATACTCCGGTGCAGTGAAGTAAAACCAGATTCAACACGTCGAAAGTCTCCGGCTGTAGGATGTCAAGCAGTGTTTGTTTGGTGGAAGAACACCATCTTTGCAAACCATATTTTCACGATTGTCTTGGCCTTACACCTGCTCCGTGGCGAAGGATGTTACGGCCGCAGTTTGTAATCCCGCATACCGCGTGATACACATCTGCGGGATATTGGCAGCAAATCACTTTGCGTTGATTTTCATAAAATTGTATGAGTGCCGGTAGTTTAGAAAGCAGTGGCAGACTACTGAACGTAAACTTGCCAAGAAAATCATAAACATTCAACAAAATCAAATGCTGGGGTTGACTGCGACGGCCTGTAAAGGATATGCGACTAACTTAACTTGGTCTTCGGGTACTTGATCTGGGGCAGGCATTGGCTATCATGACTTTTCAATTCTGGCTGTCTTGTGATATTTGTTTTTCTGTCGCTCCCTTTGAACTCCTGCGTCGAGATATTTCACATGCCTCTTTGTAATTTCTTTCATCAAGTGACTTTTCATTCCGTTTTTTAAGAACCTCTGTATTTGATTTTTGATTTTTTTTCTACCAGATACGACATATTCTTCTGTGTATCCACACATCCAGGGCCTCTATTCGACTTTCTAATTGAATAAACTGAAGACTATATACTTTTTGTTTGCGGGTTGGTTTCTCTCTCTCTCTCTCTCTCTCTCTCTCTCTCTCTCTCTCTCTCTCTCTCTCTCTCTCTCTCTCTCCCCCCTTTAACATTTTTTTTTTTAATTTTACGAAATCAAAAGCATACTAGACATAGTACATAGTACAGACATGGCACAGTGATAGGTCGTGTGTGTTTTTCCGTTGTTTGCTGTTTGTGTATTTCGTTGTTAGCTATCTGTGTTGTCATTGACAAAGATTCTGAGAATCGAAACGTCTGTGTGTCGTATTGTACGCGTTCGTGCGTATTTTATGTTATTTTATTATTCATTGTATATATTTATTGAGTGCTTTGATTTCGGATTTTTCACCTGTATTTCGCGACACGTGGATCTCCTTGTAAGGTATGTGCAAAGTTGATGTTTAGTACGTTTTTTTCGCGCAGGAGTTTAATTTACCTATTTGTTTCCAATTCATATTGTTATATCCTGCTGCAGCAGCTGCTTTTTCTTTCTATTCCATAGACATAGTCAGAACATCTCAACTAACAGCAGTTTCATTTTTTTTAAAACATTTTCTAAGCCGAAGTCGGCAACTGGTCTAGGATGGAAGCTCAGACAGCCAGACAGTTCCAACATTGCTTTGCTGACCCGGCAGCTTCAGCAGCTGGTCTTGTTCCAGACGTATTGGTTACCTTTCCTCTGGAGTCAACTAGGCAGGCCGAGAGAGGGATCATACTCTTGAGGGCAACAAAAGGTCTCTAAATTCAGCCCAGGCTTTGTGCTATGGATGGTCCGAACCTACGTTTTCTTTGGCATAGAATCTGTTAAGTTAGTAAATCCGCTCGACTGTATACTCGTCTGTCCGTCCGTCTGTCTGTCCGTCTGTCCGTCTGTCTGTCTGTCTGTCTGTCTGTCTGTCTGTCTGTCTGTCTGTCTGTCTGTCTGTCTGTCTGTCTGTTACTACTCCTTTGTGCACTGGACTGATTTTTGCGTGTGGATTGGCTTTCAATATTCATCGCCATCGGGCCAACCCACTCCGACTTTTGAGATACTTGCAATCTACGTCCCCAAGTCAAGGACGAGCAGTCAACATTTTAGTCCAACTGTCCAGTGTAGAGGCTGAACCCGCTACCTCGCTCAAAGCACACCGGAAGCCTAAGAGCGAGTGCTCTTATCCATTTGCCCATGCGGACATTCCAAATCTGTTTTAAACAGTGGGCATAGTATGTAGAGATTGGTATAGTGGAGTGGCAGAGCTGGGGGTACAACAGCTTATAGAGGACGACATGTCTACAAATGCTCTGTGACACGTGGAGAGAAATCTGGCTGGCGAATTCTCTGCTGGAGTCCAATATGTTCCCGTCAGATTTCAGCTCTTATTTTATCTAACGAGTCCTGTGATATCCATCCCCCCCCCCCCCCCGTTATTCTTCATTCCCTGTTGCAGTCCATCATCATAAGAAACACATCTGGCAGTTAAATCGTGTTAACAACAAACTCGCCATCCTCGGTCTTACATTTCCCTGAAACGACTCGTCCAGTCCTCGGTCTGCGAACAACCCGAGTGTTATAAACGTGTTTAAATTTTTTTTTTTTTTTAAAGTTGCTCTTAGTCTTATCCTGTTCTCACCACGCTTAAATGTTGATCACGTGATCCTGCATATATTTCTCCCCTCGTCCATTAAAATCACCTGCATCATATCCTACCTTTGCCTACTACACCCCATGGCACTAATTTAAAACATTTGAAAACATATTTTACACTTTAAAAAAATAAAATAAACATATGATATCCTGCCTTGATGCTCTCACATACCCCGTCCCCCATCCGCATGCCGCCCACAACCAAACCCCCCTTGCGTCAACGCCCCTGGTTCAAGTCTGAGCAACGATTGCATTGAGTTACAATGGCCACGTGCATTCAGCTTAACAACGATTGGTTGACTCGCATGCAAATGAGACAGGCGCGTGCCTAGCCGGGCCGTTTGATAAATTAGGATTCTGGCAGAGCGAGACGCGGAATTTTTTCCTTTGGCAATAAGTTTGTGTTTTTCTGCACCAGAAAATTTCAGTGAGTGGGAGAGGGGGGCAGTTGAAAGAAATAAAGTGAAAGAAAAATTACAGAAAACGTTAAGAAAGGATTTTTATTCCATTAAGAACAGGAAAAAAAAATGTATTTGAAATTAAATCAAAATTGCATAATTTTGGGGATGATATATAAAGAGGTTTCTGAATGAAGAGGCTTTGTGAGGGGAGCTTGGGGGAAGTTTAGAAGAGAGAAGAGTCGGGTTGAAAAATAACTATCAGATGATGTAGAAGACTAGAGGTACAGGCCGGGGCGACCATGACGTGACGTCTTGATAACACGGACGTCCCGCTAATAGACAGTCTGGTTGTGAATCATAATGCTATAGAGACAGACAGACAGACAGACAGAGAAAGAGAGAGAGAGAGAGAGAGAGAGAGAGAGAGAGAGAGAGAGAGAGAGAGAGAGAGTCTGGAATCTGAAAGAGAAGCTAGAAGATTGAGATAAATATATCATGGATTCGGGAAATGACGGCAATCTTGGACTGCATTAAATGATAAATCTGATTCCTTATGTGCGTTACAGTAAACATTTAACATGTATTATCATAAACAATAAATAAATAACAAGTCCTTTCAAACGTATAACATGCGGTCGGCTTGGCTTCATATATCGAGGTTTCATGGACTGTATATTCCCTCTGTCCATGCCCTACATGGTAGGCGATTCTTCTGCTCCAATTTGTTCTGTACATCATTGCTTGTTGTGGTATACTGTAGTTGGTAGCCTAGTTATGTGGCCGGACCATTTCATTTGCTGTTTTCTGATGAAATCTACGCCACTATAACTCACACTTTAGTCCTGATTTCTTCATATCTTCATTTCTGATTTCTCTCTTCTTGATACATTTAGTATTCTTCTCAGGAATCTAATTTCTGTTCTTGTAATCTTTCTTCCCTCTTTTCCTGTCATTGCCCAGGTTTGACATTTGTAGCATAGAGTTGGTAGGAAGATTGTGTTGTAGAGTGCTTTTTAGTATCTACTGCTGAATCGTGACCTCGTAAAATCTTAACATGTCCTTTTACAGAAGTGGTGGAAGCTTCAGTGCTTGCTTTACAAATTCCACAGGTTCCTGAATTCAAGGATGGATAGAGCTGAGTCAAGAACCAACATCACAGCGCTAGCCACAATTCCCATTCGCATTCAAGTCTAATTTTCAATAACCAGCGAAGAGTACCAATACTAATGGTGCCAGCTGCAGTATAATTATATGTCCGTCTGGTATTTCATCGAAGTATAGAGTGTTGGCTAAATCCTCTGGTCACTGCCTGCCGAACCATTCTGTCCTGGTAATGATGGTGTATCTGGTCTTCCACACTATATACGTGGTGCCAATGGGCATGACCACTTCTGTCTTATAGTCCACCAATACCCCATCCAGTGGTTTAGGGGGGGGGGGGGGAGGGGGGGGGCTAGAGACAATCCCCACGGAGATGGTACTTCTGAATCAGGTGGAGAGACTACAAGTATCTACACTTACCTCAGACCTCCTGGAGGTCAGTGCGTGGGCATTGAGCCTCAGTCTTCTAGAGGATTCATCAGCCTGCTAACCAACCAACAAACCAATCAACCAAACACCAGCCAATCAATTAATCAATCAATCAATCAATGAATCAGCCAACCAGTCAGCCAGCCAGCAAGCCAGCCAGCCAGCCATCCAGCAACCAACCAACCAATCAACCAACCGTTCAAATAAACAATTAGCGAACGAAAGAAGAAGAAGAAGAAACAACCAATTAACAAACCAATACACCAAGCAACCGATCAATCAACCAGTCAGTCAACCAGCCAATCAACCAATCAACCAACCAACCAACCAATCAATCTACCAACCAGAGATCAAGCCAACCAACCAACCAACCCACCAACCAACCTACCAGCCAGCCAGTCAAAAAATCAATCAATCAAATAACCAACCAACCAATCAAGTAATAAACCTACCAACCAGCTAGCTAGCCAGCCAGCCAACCAATCAACCAACCAACCAACCAACCAACAACCGACCAACAACCAACTAACCAATCAACCAACCAAGTAACCAACAAATTAAACTAACCAACAACCAATCAACCAACCAATCAACCAACCAATTAACCAACGAACCAAGCAGTCAACAAATCAACCAACCAACCAACCAACCAATCAACCAACCAACCCATCATCTAACCAACCAGTCAGCCAGCCAGTCATTCCGCCAGCCAACTAGTCAGTCCGCCAGCCAGCCAGTCAGTCCGCCAGCCAGCCATCCAGCCAGCCAGCCAGCCATACAACCAAACAAACAACCAACCAACCAGTCAGTCAGCCAATCAGCCAACCAACCAACTACCTTACCTGCCAACCAACCAACCAGCCAACCAACCAACCAATCAACCAACCAACCAACTAACCAACCAACCAACCAACCCACACAACACAACAGCCTTAATATTTCAATCAACGTCTAACAGCCTGCAAATTGTGAATTTACAAAGCTGTTAAAAGATGCACAATCTTAACTGACGGACACGACTCAAGCTCGCTCTTTCCCTCGCCGCCAGCTCGTTAGCTTTGTTAATCTGTATTTTTGATTTGAACCTTCACATGCGCCGAACTTTCCTTTGATATAGGAATTTGTTTACATCTGTCTACAAGATGCTTCACGTCTGTGTTTAAACCCAATTTCCTTTCTCTGTTGTCTGGAAGGCTTCTAGTGTTTTTCGCATCTATGCAAATATTAGGTAAGGTGTGTCATCTGCCGTGTGTTTGAGTGGAGTATTTTGTCACTGTTTATCTATCTAGCTGGCTACCAGCCTGCCTATATATGTGCCTATCGACTTCTTTGGGGGGGGGGGGGGGGGCCGCACTACTTACCTGTTTGCAAAGGTGAAAAAATTACAGCTGTACCTGAATATGTATATTTCCACCTACAGTACTTATTTGTTCACATACCTACGAAGATACCTATCTACCTTGCTACTTACCTAATACCTACACACATACCTACGTGCTTACCTACCTAACCCGGCGCCGAGACGAAGGAGTTACGCTCGCAATTCGTAATCCCGCATACTGCGTTTGAAATACAGCTGCTGGAGATTTGGCAGCAGACCGCCTTGCGCTGGTTTTCATATAATGGATTGATTGCTGGATATTCAGAAATCAATGGCAAACTACCGAACGTACACTTGTCAAGATATCAACAACAACAAAATGTGGGGGGGGGGGGCGGGGGTTGGTTGCGACATCCTGTAAAGGATATGCAATTATCGTGTTTTGTTAACCTAACTATATGTATGGATCATTACATATCATTACATGTCTTCTTCTTCTTGTTCTTCTTGTTCTTGTTCTTCTTCTTCTTCTTCTTCTTCTTCTTCTTCTTCTTCTTCTTCTTCTTCTTCTTCTTCTTCTTCTTCTTCTTCTTCTTCTTCTTCTTCTTCGTCCTCTTCCTCTTCTTTGCTGCTGCTGCTGCTGCTGTCTTTTCTCTCCCAATAGACTCTTCTACAGCGGCTGGCCGTGTAGCTAGTATGCCTGATTCTCTCCTTCGGGAGACTCGGGTTCGAATCCTCGGTAAGGTGTGCATATTTTTCTGACGGGGGCAAAAAGAAAATCCCTAACCTGCACAGTTCACGGCGACTGCACTAGCCAGGAGGCCTTACTTCTTCAGGCAAGGTACTATATAGGCAGTAAATGACCCTTGACAATGACCTCTCAATGAAGGCCTCTACCATCTCACACCAAGCCTGTCTTTCATTTGCTATCTTCTGCAGCGCCTTGTGGGTCCTCCTCATTAGACTGTGTCTCTTCTCTGTGTTATGTCGCTCTTCCCCCTCTCTCTCTCTCTCTCTGTCTCTCTGTCTCTCTGTCTCTGTCTCTCTCTCTCTCACTCTCTTCTCTCTCTCTCTCTCTCTCTCTCTCTCTCTCTCTCTCTCTCTCTCTCTCTCTCTCTCTCTCTCTCTCTATCAAAGTTTGGGGTGCAACAACTGATCCATAGTAATACACACTAAGGCGACATAGTGAACTATACTAATGGGTCAGTGGTGAGAAATAAACGGAGTCGTTGGGTATTCATTGCGAAGGATAATGGACGATTCTTGAAAAAATTAAAGTATGGCATATGAGGCTTACGACCTCCAGCATGAGAATGGAGGTGGAAGCAGTCACAACGGCATTCCGTTGGTTAGAGGAGACCACTTAAACACACATTGTCGTCATAGCGGACTCAAGGAGTATGTTTAGTAAAGTGGAGAAAGGAATGTTTCGTGTGGAATGGCTCACATAGCTTCAGAGATAACAGATTGTAAGAAATGTATGCAGTTTTTGCCTTGGCCATTCGGGAGTCTGGGGGAATGAACAGGATGATAGGCTGGCAGAGAATGCATCTCTTAGTGGTCGATTAACTACGGACAAGGGAGAGGTGGTCGTGCGCTTGTGGGGCCAGATGGAGAAGGCGGAGGAACAGAGTGACAACCCGTATGTGGAAAGGAAGAGATTGCGGGGGAATTGGTAGGGGCTCTGGTAGAATCTCAAAATTGAGAGGGAAGACCAGGAGAACATTTAATCAGATAGCGGTGGGAACAATTAGTAGTGCGACCTTTCGCTGGCTGTTGAACGAGGGGACGGAGCGCATATGGGAATGTCCTGAATGCAGTGATGTCGGTTCTTAGTTCAACTCAACTCAACTCAACTCTTAGTCTATTTCCTTTGCCATGTGGGTTTCAACAGAACGACTTTCTAGTCATACTATTATCAGGTTTGTATCCTTGAGTGAAATGCGTTGCACTGCTTCGTCAAGCCTACCGCTCAGTACATCCGACTTTGACAAGCATTTTAACGGGTTTGTTTCCATAGCCGCTTATTGTCCCAGATCTACCTACAAGGCAGCAGTTTGTGTTTCTCATCGTCTGATTCCACACGGGAGACCCTTCCAGAAGCTTCGCTACCGTCGGCACAGCTGCCTGGGTCATTGGAATACGCGAGCCCCACTTCGTCTATAAGGTAGAGACACACCAGAGTGGTTATCATGTTTTCTGTGTGTATTATCCATCGCCAAGATATTTTTGCCATCGCATGATTCATCATAATTTGTTTAGCCTTCTTCATGTTATAATCCATCTATTCTGGGTAGCTGTATATCCTTTACAGGACCTCGTAGTAAACACCATAATTTGTGGGCTGCTTGTGATTTCTTGACAAGTTTACGTTCAGTAATGACCAAATACTACAGGAGACAAATGAAAATCGTAAACTGCTTAGAGAAATTAGACGTAGACAGTCAAAAATTTTTGGACATGTTATGAGAAGAAATGGATTGGAGAACTTAGTGACAACTGGCAAGATCGAAGGGAACAGACCAAGAGGAAGACCGAGAGGAAAATACCTGGATGGCTTGGCCACATGGCATGGTCGAGACAGGAACACTGAGCTGATCCACGACTCTGGTGATCGAGTGAAATGGCGAGTCATGACCGCCCACGCTTTCCGGCATGGCACATGATTGATTGATTGATTACGTTCAGTAGTTTGCCATTGCTTTCTAAACTATCGGCACGCATACCATTGTACGAAAAACAACGCAATGCGGTCTGCTGCCAATTCACCCGCAGTTGTGTTTCGAACGCGGTATGCTTGATTACGAATTGAGTCTGTAACGCCTTCGCCACGGAGCAGCCTATTTTGGGTAGGCTGCAGGTAATCAGGTCATTTACATAGTTAAAACAGGCAAGAGGGTCGACTTCATTGCACCGGGGTTTATCCCACATAGTTCAGCTTTCCGCAGGGCGGCCTACCGATGGCGATGCACAAAGCACAAGCCCCATAGACCCAGTCTAGACGACCCCCAGGAGGTCCCGAGAAAATTGCACTTGTGAACCGACAGACGTAATCGGAATCGAACCCACAAACTTCGGAGAGGTAGGAATGAGGCGTTGTCACAAAATGAAACCGTGTGTTTATCCGGTTGATTATTACAGAGGATTTTCGGATTAAGCGGACGATCGACCAGCGACATCTATTTGTACTAACAGAGTAAACACAGTTGTACAGGTTACATCGTGTCAGCCCGTAAACACATTTGGTGGTGAGGGAGAAGGATATGGAATGGTTCCGTTTGTCATCTATACTGCCGGACATCAGACGGAAATGGCTGCTGGGATTGTCACCACGGAACAGAAGAGTGACAAGTTTGTCAACATTTGAATGCAGATGGAAGCCGTGAGATCACAGGGGCAGATGTAAAACGGAAGTACCTAGTACGGAAAACAGTGCATCTGTCAATTCTTGGTTTCCGGAACATCAAGATGATTGGCAGCTTGGTATCGAAACTCTTTGTTGGGAGTTTACAGAAACTAGCTGGCTTGTTTTGAGAATCTAGGCAATTACTGACAACTTTGACAGGATTTAAGCCAGGAAAATAGTTCTTGACAGGGGATGATTTGCCACTGTGCCACCTGTGTGGGGGAGTAAAGGATAACGTCACGTGGCCAACTTTGGTAGTTTGCCATATAAACCCGAGTTCGGGCCAACTAGGGGGACTTGAAAATGTGGATCTAGGCAGACATGCTTGTCACTGCAGTAGTTAGAACATCTAACGTGTGAAGGAGATATTTGATTTAGTTTACACGAGCCTGTATGGCTACCATTAGATGTAATTTAGTGTAAACTGCAGTGCCGTAAGGTATAACCTATTATAATATTAGTTCTAATTAATATAGACTGTGGCCTTGTTAAACTAAAGTGTGATGATTAGCACTGTTAGTGGAAACTAGTTAGAGTAGAATAGAGATATTAACTCTGCTAGTTAAGAATAGATTAGTGAAGTGTTGATAAGCTTTACTAGTTGAGAATTGAGTAATGAGGGATAATTGGGATCTTCCCGTAGGTGTCCCTGGTGGGCGGGGTTCCGCATTCTGTTTGCTGATTTTTTCTTTGTCATAGCCTGATTCGGCTCTAGGTGGGTAGCTAATCTGCTCTATGACTAATTCTAGTTAGCTAAAGATCATTAAGCAAGGTGATAGGCTTACACTCAGCCGAAAGGATCAGTGACTAGTACTATCACCAGATGTGTTGTTTCTATCCTAGGTTCCCTACCAGATCCAAGGAAACTCAACAAGTTTTTGGGAAAAAAATCAAATCCAATTAGGAAGAACACCAGTTCAAGAGTCACTAGAGTTGCATACAGAACGTAACTTACGCTAGAAGGAAATTGATTCATCAAAGAGAGTGATGCATACTGATGCACCACACAGCATTAGACAGTAGTAACGAACCGAGAACCGGCTAAGAGTACCTAGTGTTAGTACAGCAACAATTAACATTAGAAATTAGCACTTATGGACTGAATGGTTCGATGTGCAACGAGGATGATCTGTCGACTAACTAACTAACTAACTACTGCGTACACACTACAAAAGACTTGTGCAGTTTGTTAAGGAACGTTAGGAACGGACATTGTGTAGAGTGCAACCGGTCCATGATTAACTGTTAATACCACCGGTGTCTATTTCGGATGTTCATGAAATTGGATTACCAGAGGTCTACAGAGGCAAAGCAGTATCCGGCAAGATGGTTTCGGCAACGGGTGAGAAGTACATGTTCTGACGTAACGTGCTGTGGTCTATCTTTGCTGGGATCAGCTGACTGGGTTGCTGTCTGAGAGTCAGAGTCTACACACTTTATAGAACACGTCACACATTTTCTTCACATACACGTCTCATATACGTTACACTTTTATTTTAATAAATTACTCTTTATTAATTTCTAGAAGCAAGAGTTGTTGAGTATGTTGCGTTGGGGAAGTATGAGAAGGGGGCATAGTACGACAGTGAGAGAGAGTGATAGGAAAAGGTGTCCATAGGCTGATGGAGTGTGTTGGACGGAAGCTGGTGGATTCTCCAGAATATTGAGGAAAAAAATATTATAATGTGGGTGTCGACTCTCTTCACTCCAGGGACGACACTGTAAAGGAGGACACGACATTATTGGGGGCTCGTCCGGGATCGTTGGACAGCGGGATCTCTCGTAAACGTGATCTTTGGACAGCGGGATCTCTCGTAAACGTGATCTTTGGACAGCGGGATCTCTCGTAAACGGGATCCTTGGACAGCGGGATCTCCCGTAAACGGAATCCTTGGACAGCGAGATCTCCTGCAAGCAGGAACCTTTGACAGTGGGATCTTCTGACAACGGGGTCTTTTGACACGGGATCCCTAGTTATAAGAGGGAGATATCATTTTGGAGAATCCAGCTAGAGTGAATGTGGATAGGGGTTAGGACTAATATCTTACCTGTTCACACTTCACACGTCTGCATAGGTCTGTGGTCCTGATTCTACTCTTGTCACTGAGTGAATGTGCTGTGTGTGGAATATCTAGATTTATAGTACTTGTTCATATATCTGTATAGTAATTTGCAGTTATATTGTACTAGACCTGCTAGCTTACCTCTCTGTATAATGGCCACCCCTAAACTTAGCACAGCAGAATTAAAGGCAAGGGGGGAAGAAATGGGATTGGCGGGGTCTGCTCTAACGGATTACATACAGGAAGTGGAGAGAGAGTATCGTCAAGCAGAAAGGGATGATCGAAAGGCCGAGCTGGAATTGAGAAGGATGGAGTTGGAACAAGCAGCTAAGAAATTGGAAGCTGAGCAAGCAGCTAAGAAATTGGAAGCTGAGCAAGCAGCTAAGAAATTGGAAGCTGAGCAAGCAGCTAAGAAATTGGAAGCTGAGCAAGCAGCTAGGAAATTGGAAGCTGAGCAAGCTGCTAGGAAATTTGAAGCTGAGCAAGCAGCTAGGAAATTAGAAGCTGAACAAGAAGCACAGAAGAGGGAGCACGAGTACCGGATGCGGGAACTCGAGCTCAAGAGTCAATCTAATGGAGAAACTGAGGGAGCAGTTGGAGGTTCCTCCATCTCAGGATCATCACCAGTAGGTGGACATGGGTACCATGCTACGAAGTTTCCTTTAGCGGTCTACGAGGAGGACAAAGAGAAGATTGACCAGTATCTTCAACGCTTCGAGGCTATGTCAGTTGCTATGGGTCTGGAGCGTAACAAATGGAATCTTAAGCTATCCCAGGGATTACACGGGACCGGATACGAGGTTTATACTCGCCTGCCACCAGGACATGAGAACAATTATGATGAGTTAAAGACGGCTCTGCTGAAACGATTCGAGGTTACGTCACATACCTACCGGAAAAAATTTCGAGCAGCGAAACGAGAACCGGGGGAGTTGTTTGCCGCCTACAGTTTGCGTCTAAAATCTTATCTCCACAAGTGGATGGATTTGGCTGGGTTCGCACATGACTATGAGAGTCTGGAAGAGCTCATGGTGGTCGACCAGTTGAAGAAGCAAATGTCTAAACCTCTCAGGACGTTCCTGGGAGAACAAGGAGCGGAACGTATTGACCTCGTGACTAAATTAGCAGAACGGTTCGTCGAGGTACATGGGGAGGCAGGGGAGAACCTTTCCACCAACTCCAAAAGTCAAGAGAAACATGACAAGAAGAAAACCAAAAACTCAGGAACAAAAAAGTGGGAACCTTATGTGCAAAAATCAGAGGATAGTTCAGAGAAGAAGAAGGAGGGAAGCAAGAGCACTTCAAGCTCTACACCTAAACGACCGTGGTCGGAGAAGTGGTGTTCAATTTGTAAGTCACCCTCTCACAATACGAGGGACTGCAAATCGAAGGCTAAGAACCCTCACTTCGCAGCATGTCAAGTGACTTCCAAGGAGGTTGTCACAGAAAATGCCAAGGTCAACAAGGAAGCTCGCCACCAGGAGAGCTCACTCAAGTCTGGCAATAGAAAATCTAGGACAGGGAAATGGTGCAACCAATGCCAGTCGAACACGCACAATGCTATTGACTGCAGGGGAGAGTCAGGAGACACTCAATTCGTCGTGTGCCCCGGGAAACCTAAGGTGGAGCCCACCGAACAGGTCGAGGCCGAGGAAGAGACTCCAGACCAGGAAAAACCACCTGTAGTGGAATTGGTAGATGTTAACGGTCGTCAAGTGGAGTGTTTATACGACACAGGACTGGACGGGGAGGCCGTGATTTCTGCGGATCTGGTACATCCAGAACAATTCACAGGTGAAACCTTGGATATACAGCCTGCACAGAAGAGTGCTGTAACCATGAAGTTGCCCATTGCTAATGTGGAGATTCGGTCAAGGTACGTCACCGGCACCATCAAGGCCGCTGTATTGACCGATCCCATTTTTCCAGTCATCCTAGGTTGCCGGTATGTCTTTCTGGGAATGCCCAGGGAGCCAATCCATATGGGAGCAATGCAGACTCGCTCTCAGACGAAAACGGAAGAGGCAGATGCAATGGTGACTAACCCAATGCCGGGGGAGCTACGATCTGCCCAGAGTGAGGATGATACTTTACGTCCTTGCTACAAAAAGCTGCAGAAAAGTGCTGATCCACCAGGACGGGGGCAGTACTACATGAAGAATAGGATACTCTACAGGAGAGCAGGAAGGGGAGACAACCTATACGGTCAGTTGGTCGTCCCGAAAGCTCACAGGTCCCAGATTCTTCATATGGGGCATACCATCTCCTTTAGTGGACACATGGGTATTGCCGCCACCATGCAGCGGATTTCCTGCCACTACTATTGGCCGGGAATGACAGATGATGTGCGTCGGTATGTGAAGTCATGCCCTGAGTGCCAGAGGGTGGCACCAAAACACTGGACAGCACCGGTGATGTTGGGTGAGATGCCCATCATGAACTCTCCTTTCGAGAGGGTAGCCATCGATATCGTGGGTCCACTTCCCAGGACTAGGAAGAGGAACATGTATATACTCACAATGGTGGATTGCTGTACAATGTGGGGTGAGGCTATACCGTTGACCACGATTGACTCGAAAAGAGTGGCGGACGCACTGATGGAGGCCTTTACCAGATTAGGCTTTCCGGATCAAATTCTGACGGACAATGGATCTCAGTTTTGTGGAAAACTCATGGAGGAGGTATTTAGGGTGTTTCACTCTAACCACATACATACCAGCCCTTACCACCCTCAAGCCAATGGACAAGTAGAGCGTTTCAACGGCACGTTGATGACAATGCTCAGGAAACTAGCGCAGGAAAAACCTGATAGGTGGGATGAATATATCCCAGCAGCACTCTTTGCCTATCGGGAAGTTCCTCATGGCTCAACAGGACTACCACCCGCTACGTTGCTGTTTGGTCGTCCAATCAAAGGACCGTTGGAAGCCATGTTGAGGAGTTGGACTGAAGAGGGAACGTCAGAAGAAGTGATCTCATCCTATCAATACGTGGAGGAACTGAAAGAAAAACTCCACAAGGGATGGACTCTGGCAAATCAAAACTTGAAAAAGGCCAGAAAAAGACATGCGGCTTACTACAACCGTAGGTCTAAAGAAAGATCTCTAGAGGTGGGAGATAAAGTCTTGTTGCTACTCCCAACGGGAAACAACAAACTGGAGATAGGTTGGCAAGGACCATTTCCCGTGGAAAGGGTGATATCCAGAACCAACTATCAGATCCGGATCCGGGGAAAGTCGAAGATTTTCCATATCAATCTCTTGCGGAAATACGAAGAGAGACCCGGAGACAAGGTAGCTCACCTCATGGCAATGGCAGTTGCAGTGGAGACAGAAGTGGGAACCAGCGAGGGCAGGGAATATCCCTTGGTACACCAGGAAACCTATAGGGATGTGAAAGTGAACCCTGATCTGACCTCCCAGGAGAGGGAAAGGATAACCCAGGTTCTCAAGTCTCATAAGGAGATACTGACTGATAAACCAGGACGAACGAGGTTGGTTGAGTTCGAGATGACTTTGACCACACAGGAGCCTGTTCGCCAAAAGGTTTACCCAGTGCCATTCTCTAAAGAAAAGGCCCTGGAGGAGGAAATACAAAAACTGCTGGAGGATGACGTGATTGCACCATCCACATCCCCATACAATGCGGGGGTAGTTTTGTTACGCAAACCAAGTGGAGAACACAGGTTGTGTATAGATTACCGACTGCTGAACAGTCATACCCAGTTTCAGGTGGAACCTTTGCCGAATCCAACTCAGTTATTCGCTAGGCTCCATAAGGCTCGGTACTTTTCAAAGGTGGATCTGAGTCGGGGGTACTATCAGATACCAGTCAAACCGGAGATTCGACCACTGTTAGCTTTCAGTACACCCAGTGGACACTACGAATTCAAGGTCATGCCCTTTGGACTCAGCAATGCACCCAGTGTGTTTACACGCATGATGAGGACTTTACTAGATCCGTTACAGGATCCGTCCATCATCTCATTCATGGATGATATTCTGATTTCCAGTGACAGCTTGGATGACCACTTACAATCCTTGGAGAGAGTGTTTAAGAGGCTCAAGGAAGCAGGGCTTACTGCTCGTCCAACCAAGTGCATGAGTGGTTACCAGACTCTGGAATTTCTAGGTCACACCATCACTCCAGGACACATTGTTCCAGAAGAGAAGAACCTGGAGAAAATCAGAAATGCACCAAGGCCAAAAACGAAGAAGGATGTGCGATCTTTTCTCTCGTTGTGTGGGTTCTACCACAAATTTATCCCACATTTCACTGAACTGGGAGCTCCGTTGAAGGAAACCTTGAAAAAGGGATTCCCGGACCAAATCAATTGGACACCAGAATGTGAGAATGCCTATAGTCAGTTAAAGGAGGCCTTGGTCAGCAAACCTGTATTACAGCTCCCTGACCTTTCCAAACCATTTGTGTTGAGAACGGATGCAAGTGCGATTGGAATTGGAGCCGCTTTGTTACAGGAAGGAAAAGACGATGCTTCGGTTTTGAAACCTGTGGCATACGCAAGTAAGAAACTTCTACAGGCGGAGAGGTATTATTCAACCGTCGAGAGAGAATGCTTGTCCCTCGTATGGGCAGTGCAAAAATTTCAGCCATATTTGTATGGAGTTAAGTTTCGGGTCCAGTCGGATCATCAGCCCCTGATGTTCCTGGCTACTTCTCAGAAGCTCAACGCACGTTTGATGCGGTGGTCGTTGTTACTTCAACCGTATAATTTCACAGTAGAGTACATTCCTGGGAAGGAAAATGTTGGAGCGGATTTCTTGTCAAGACACCCAGCTCCTGAAGAAGAAGAATGAATCATCTGGACTAAACTCACGGTGGAGAAGAGTGAGATGGACTACTCTCTTAGGAGGGGGCCTATGTCACAAAATGAAACCGTGTGTTTATCCGGTTGATTATTACAGAGGATTTTCGAATTAAGCGGACGATCGACCAGCGACATCTATTTGTACTAACAGAGTAAACACAGTTGTACAGGTTACATCGTGTCAGCCCATAAACACATTTGGTGGTGAGGGAGAAGGATATGGAATGGTTCCGTTTGTCATCTATACTGCCGGACATCAGACGGAAATGGCTGCTGGGATTGTCACCACGGAACAGAAGAGTGACAAGTTTGTCAACATTTGAATGCAGATGGAAGCCGTGAGATCACAGAGGCAGATGTAAAACGGAAGTACCTAGTACGGAAAACAGTGCATCTGTCAATTCTTGGTTTCCGGAACATCAAGATGATTGGCAGCTTGGTATCGAAACTCTTTGTTGGGAGTTTACAGAAACTAGCTGGCTTGTTTTGAGAATCTAGGCAATTACTGACAACTTTGACAGGATTTAAGCCAGGAAAATAGTTCTTGACAGGGGATGATTTGCCACTGTGCCACCTGTGTGGGGGAGTAAAGGATAACGTCACGTGGCCAACTTTGGTAGTTTGCCATATAAACCCGAGTTCGGGCCAACTAGGGGGACTTGAAAATGTGGATCTAGGCAGACATGCTTGTCACTGCAGTAGTTAGAACATCTAACGTGTGAAGGAGATATTTGATTTAGTTTACACGAGCCTGTATGGCTACCATTAGATGTAATTTAGTGTAAACTGCAGTGCCGTAAGGTATAACCTATTATAATATTAGTTCTAATTAATATAGACTGTGGCCTTGTTAAACTAAAGTGTGATGATTAGCACTGTTAGTGGAAACTAGTTAGAGTAGAATAGTGATATTAACTCTGCTAGTTAAGAATAGATTAGTGAAGTGTTGATAAGCTTTACTAGTTGAGAATTGAGTAATGAGGGATAATTGGGATCTTCCCGTAGGTGTCCCTGGTGGGCGGGGTTCCGCATTCTGTTTGCTGATTTTTTCTTTGTCATAGCCTGATTCGGCTCTAGGTGGGTAGCTAATCTGCTCTATGACTAATTCTAGTTAGCTAAAGATCATTAAGCAAGGTGATAGGCTTACACTCAGCCGAAAGGATCAGTGACTAGTACTATCACCAGATGTGTTGTTTCTATCCTAGGTTCCCTACCAGATCCAAGGAAACTCAACAAGTTTTTGGGAAAAAAATCAAATCCAATTAGGAAGAACACCAGTTCAAGAGTCACTAGAGTTGCATACAGAACGTAACTTACGCTAGAAGGAAATTGATTCATCAAAGAGAGTGATGCATACTGATGCACCACACAGCATTAGACAGTAGTAACGAACCGAGAACCGGCTAAGAGTACCTAGTGTTAGTACAGCAACAATTAACATTAGAAATTAGCACTTATGGACTGAATGGTTCGATGTGCAACGAGGATGATCTGTCGACTAACTAACTAACTAACTAACTGCGTACACACTACAAAAGACTTGTGCAGTTTGTTAAGGAACGTTAGGAACGGACATTGTGTAGAGTGCAACCGGTCCATGATTAACTGTTAATACCACCGGTGTCTATTTCGGATGTTCATGAAATTGGATTACCAGAGGTCTACAGAGGCAAAGCAGTATCCGGCAAGATGGTTTCGGCAACGGGTGAGAAGTACATGTTCTGACGTAACGTGCTGTGGTCTATCTTTGCTGGGATCAGCTGACTGGGTTGCTGTCTGAGAGTCAGAGTCTACACACTTTATAGAACACGTCACACATTTTCTTCACATACACGTCTCATATACGTTACACTTTTATTTTAATAAATTACTCTTTATTAATTTCTAGAAGCAAGAGTTGTTGAGTATGTTGCGTTGGGGAAGTATGAGAAGGGGGCATAGTACGACAGTGAGAGAGAGTGATAGGAAAAGGTGTCCATAGGCTGATGGAGTGTGTTGGACGGAAGCTGGTGGATTCTCCAGAATATTGAGAGGAAAAAAATATTATAATGTGGGTGTCGACTCTCTTCACTCCAGGGACGACACTGTAAAGGAGGACACGACAGGCGTAACCATTTCACAGCAGAGACTCCCTAAATGCTGACATTTGATTAGTACAGTTCAGACCTGACAAGGCGAATTCACCTTGAACCCAAGAAATAGTTCTTCTTATCAGAAATCCCTCTTATAAGAGTTCAGGCATATAGTAATGCATTTATACTGTACAATACAATATTGTTCTTCACAACAGAAATTCGCCACATCCGAGATCGCCTTAAGCGGCGTGCACTATAATTATTCGTTCTTAGCATTATTGATCCATACAGCAGTACTGATTTGACGTTATGGTTAAATAGTCTCAGTTAGGTACCAGATTTAGGAGGAGCTAGTGCAGTCCCCGCGAACTATGCAGGTTTGGATTTCCCTTAGGAGTGGTGATTGGCCCAGTGGCTAGAATACCTTGTTGTCCTTTGTTTTGACACTTGTTCGAATCCTCGGGTTTTTTTGTCGATGGCAAAAAGAAGAAAAAAAGCCCCTATCCTGCACAGTTCGCTGCGACTGCTTTAGCCACGCGGCCTTAACTCCTCAGGCCCAAGATTCCCCTTGTTCTACACCGCAAGGTACTGTAGGTACTGTAGACACGGTCTGCTGCACAAATCGGTCGCAGCTGAGCTTCGAACACCTGGTACCCGGCTCACGAACTGCGTTCATAAGCCTTTAGCCACGGAGCTAAAGGCTGACGGGGGCAAACAGAAGTCATTAAAAATACACCCTACATATGTATGGTTACACTTTTTGAGGTCAGGTGTCCCCAAGGGGGTTTGCGTTATCCTTTGCTTGATTCATTCTCATTACTTGACTCCTTCTCCTATGTATTCATCATCATCATCATCATCATCATCATCATCATCATCATCATCATCATTATCATCGTCATCATCACCATCATCATCATCATCACCACCAACATCATCATCCTCATTATCATAATCGTCATCATTTTAATTTGTTCCTCCTGTGCCTTGAGGTGTCGAGTCGAAGCATAAAAAGCGAGAGTGTGCCCGTTTATGTGCTTCATATAATGAGATTCCCGTAGACTCTTTTCTGCACACCGTCTAGTTTCAGCCGTTTCAGCCATGTTTAGTGAAATTATCTAGGAGATTACAGATACTTGTGTAGTTGCATTTGAGTGCAAATAGCAGGTTTCCTTCACTGTCTGTCTGTTTGTCTGCCTGCCTGCCTGCCTGCTTGCCTGCCTGCCTGTCTGTTTGTCTGAATGTCTGCCGGCCTCTAAACCACACTATAGTTATTCTGCCTCTATCATCATTGATCCTTGCAAGAAGCCTTAGATGTGAGAGAAAAACACCCCGATCGTTCACCCAACCTTGAACTCTGACCCCTGGCAATGCAGCGAGACCAGGATCACCCCGGCTTGCCATTTTACGCAGCACCACTTTTACAAGTCAAGTAAAGGGCCAGTTTCCGTGTCTGTAAGACCTGAAGGGCGAGAGGTTCGACTTCATATCACCGGCTTTATCCCACACGGCTAAGTCTCTATCAACAGAGTGGCCTGCAGAAAGCATCGTAGAGACCACGAACTATATAGCGCCAACGACGATCTTTGAGTCACTGAGACTGTACTTCTTTTTCTTCTGCTGCTTTCGTTCGCTTGAAATTTGTTTATACCTGCAATGCTGTCTCTTTTATGAACTTCACTGTCTTTTTTTAGTTCTCTCAGTGGTTCATATAGTTTATCTTCCACTGTTGTGTCTCCAGGCCAGAAGGTTTGAATATACATGTCAAATTGTAGCAGTCTTGTAGTATGTGATCTGCTATCTGCGGCGCCAATCCACATGTGCACATTGTACTTACGACCAGAATGACGAATTTCGGGAACGAATTTTTTCGGAGCACGAGGCAGGCGAACAAACCATTTAGCCACGGAGACCACCACTCATCCTTCCTCCTGCCCCGCCTTAAGACATTAGCGTATGTGGTGCTAGTGCCGTATTTATGTAGACAAATTGGCGCTTCATGAGAGATGGGGGACAATATCACACCAACCACGTTTATTTCCCTTCAATTTGGGCGCGGTCGATCCTGGAGCCTGGGTTAATGTAAAACAATACAATAATACAAAACAATTTCACGTGATGAGAAGAGGGGAAATGGAAAACATCGCGACAACTGGAAAGAGCAATGGGAAAAGAGGCAGATGCAGATCAGGAGACATGATGTTGGATGGGTTGAGGCTGTGGCATGGGGGAATATCATCAATGGAGTTGATCCAGAACACCAAAGACAGAGATCTGTGGATAGACATGAACGTTCTAGGCCAGCTGACAGGGCACATGATGATGATGACTCATTTTGATGTAGGTTCGAATACATGACCACAAGATCGGCAGGTTAATGTGCATAGCCACTTTACACCAGAGTAAAATTGACTTAAGTATGATAGATAGAGCGAGGGCTTATCAACGAGTTAACTCGTGTTGAAATCCTCAGTTGGTGTGAGATTGTACGAGAGGGCTTCAAATGAAACCTTAAAAGTGTGATAGAAATTACATTAACCATACCCATTGTCTTGTAACCTGTCAGTAATGTTGTTAAGGTTGTCAACAATGTTAAGCACGTGAAATCACGGTGCAGACGAACACGGTACTATCACAGGGACAGTTTACAGATGACCGCACTACTTTTGACATGCACGAAAGAGTAGTAGTATTCTGTTATCCGCCTTTTGTTTTGTGATCAGCGAAAGGATGAAACCTATATAAATTCATCGGCGAATAAAGGTCCGGTATGGCCACACATGTCTATCAGTTCAGTAAGTGCATATATGGATTTTGTCTTATCGTAGAAGTCTCTTGGGTTTTCCCCACCATTCTAAAATAGTAAAACTAAAGGGCTTAAAGTGCATTGGGATATATGGGGGATAGATCTATAGATTATAGACCAGTAAACATTGGATATATGGGGCTAAATCGATGCATTTATAGACCAATAAACATTGGATATATGGGGCTAAATCTATACATTTATAGAACAATAACCATTGGATATATTGGGCTAAATCTATACATTTATAGACCAATAAACATTAGATATATGGGGCTAAATCTATACATTTATAGAACAATAACCATTGGATATATGGGGCTAAATCTATACATTTATAGAACAATAACCATTGGATATATTGGGCTAAATCTATACATTTATAGACCAATAAACATTGGATATATGGGGCTAAATCTATACATTTATAGACCAATAAACATTGGATATATGGGGCTAAATCTATGCATTTATAGAACAATAACCATTGGATATATGGGGCTAAATCTATACATTTATAGACCAATAAACATTGGATATATTGGGCTAAATCTATACATTTATAGAACAATAACCATTGGATATATGGGGCTAAATCTATGCATTTATAGACAGGCAAACATTGGATATATGGCGCTAAATCTATACATTTATAGACCATTCCACACTCTCTAAGTGATGTGGTCAGTATCACGTCAGTCGCTTTTACCTCCCAAGATATTTCCTGGTACACATTTTGGGCTGGGTCAAACTGGAAGCCCAGATTAATCCTAACAGTTTCAAAGTGGGTTTGAACATATGACCAACAGGTCGGCGGCTGAGTGTCTAAACACGACGCTACCATTGCTCTCGATCATACAATGTATGGAAGCTAGAGCACTCGGCGTGGCCGAATGGATAAGAGCTCACTGGCTCTTAAACTGCCGGTGCATTGATGGCGGTGTATGGAAAAGGGGGAGAAGGGGGTCAACATTGTTGGACTTAAACGTTGCTTTCTCGTTTAGAAAGCAATGGCAAACTACTGAACGTAGAAAATAAACATGGGGTTTATCGGAAAGTCCTGCAAAGGGCATGCACAAACAAACAACCACCCATAAAACCAGCCAACCACCAAACCAACCACCCAGACAACCACCCAGACAACCAGACAACCACCCAGCCAACCAGACAACCAACCAGACAACCACCCAACCAACCAGACAACCACCCAGCCAACCAGATAACCACCCAGACAACCACCCACCCTACCACCCAGCCAACCAGACAACCACCCAGCCAATCAGACAACCAACCAGACAACCATCCAGCCAACCACCCAACCAGACAACCACCCAGCCAACCAGATAACCACCCAGACAACCACCCACCCTACCACCCAGCCAACCAGTCAACCACAAAACCAACCACCCAGCCAACCAAACAACCCCTCCACCCAACCAACCAACCAGTCAAGAACCCCATCAGTCATCCAGCCAACCACCCATCAAGTCAATCAAGCAAACTACCAACAAACCAGTCAACGACGCAACCACTCAACCAGTTAACCACCCAACCAGTCAACCAACCAAACAACCAACCAATCTATCAGCCACCGAAACAAACAACCTACCAATAAAAAAACCACCAACCAATCAACCACCCAACCAACCAGTCAACCACCCAACCAACCAAACAAGCAACCCATCTATCAACCACCGAAACAAACAACCTACCAATAAAAAACCACCAACCAATCAACCACCCAACCAGTCAACCACCCACCCAGCCAATCCCCACCCAGCCAACCACCCACCCAGTCAAACACACAACCAACCACCCAGACAGTCAACCACCCAACCACTCAACCAGTCAACCGACCACACAACCAACCAATCTATCAACCACCGAAACAAACAACCTACCAAAACAAACACCCAACCAGCCAACCACCCACCCAACGAGCCAACCAAACAACCAGCCAACAAACCAACCACCCAACCAAAGAACCAACCACCCACCAAACAACCACCCAACCACTCTACCACCACCCCGCCTACATCAGATCCGTTACTCGCGTGACCCACACTGCAACCTTTCTGAATGCACGACCTGAAAACCTCACATCTTGTGAAAACATGGCTGTCACAAATGATTGGGCCCTCATTTTGTTCAACCGTCTATCTCTGAAGTTCCTTCCATCAGACACCACACGCGCCTGGACTAGGGGTGCCGAGGGAGGGGAAGGGGGGAAATCCCTATTATGACGTCACGAGGCAGGTGTTTCTCCAGACCACGTGGTTAGAATCAATCGGGGCACGCGACTTGGGCCCAGCTGTCGCGGAAACTAACCAGTCGGAGACAGGCCTAAAATCTACTCCCCCTCCACCGGGTTTTCAACCCTTCTCTAAATGAGGAGAAAGGGGTGGGTGGTGGAAAGGGCGGCCCCGGGAGAGGGGGTGGGGTGGGGGAAGAGAGCTTTGCGCCTACTTAAATCTTATTTATTTACTCCTGGTCGTTTGCACATATCTCCCACACGTTCAGACCGGGTCTGGTAAGTGTTCTGAAAACCCCCCTTCCTCCTCTCCTTGGGGATCTGTCAAGAGTACAATGAGTCGGGGGATACAATCTGACCTGGCGTCTCATCTAATTCGGGAGAACATTGTCACCAGCCGCGGGGGCCAGACCCGCTGCCCACTAACCCCTGTTTAAACTGTTTTCAATCTAATGTGAATGCAGCACTTCCGCGCCCTTGAACTTGACACATACACACACGCATACATATCAGACACACACACACACACACACACACACACACACACACACGCATACAGCCATCACTCCCACTGTCCTAGACAAATGAAATGCTGTGCTGTGCATAAAAAATGTCTCTCTTAAATACCGGGATGCATGGAATAGATGGTCCATATCTCTGTGAGTTTCCTGTCTCGGGGATTTGGAGTTAGTAAACTTCAGCCGAAAGAACCAGAGAGAGAGAGAGAGAGAGAGAGAGAGAGAGAGAGAGAGAGAGAGAGAGAGAGAGAGAGATAGAGAGAGAGAGAAAGAGAGAAAGAGAAAAATGGAGAACGAGGGGGATAGAGAGAGAAGGATAAAGAAAGGTGTAGAAAGAGAAAGGCAGAGAGAGAGAGAGAGAGAGAAAGAGAGAGAGAGAGAGGAAGATGGAGATAGAGAGATAGAGAAAAATTGAGAGATTTAGAAAGATGTAGATGGCGAAAGCTTTAGATAGAGAGTGATCGAGAAAGATGGGGATAGAGAGAGAGAGAGAGAGAGAGAGAGAGAGAGAGAGAGAGAGAGAGAGAGAGAAATATTGAGATAGAGAGATAGATAGAGAGATAGAGAAAAATTGAGATATAGAGAGATAGAGAAAAATGGAGATAGAGGGAGTTAGAGAGATGGAGAAATAGAGAAAGTTAGAGATAAACAAAGATGGAGATAGAGAGATAGATAAATATAGAGATAGAGAGAGATAGAGAAAGATGGGGGAGAGAGAGAGAAATATGGAGATAGAGAAAGATAGAGAAAGCTGGAGATAGAGTGAGATAAGGAGATATATAGAAAGATGAAGATAGAGAGATGAAGACAGATAGAAGTAAAGAGCGACGGAGAGAGATAGATAAGAGAGAGAGAGAGAGAGAGAGAGAGAGAGAGAAAGAGGCGGGTGGAAGAGTAAGGGACAGGAAGAGAGGTAGAGAAAGGGAGAGAGAGAGTGGGAGTAAAGAGGAGGGAGAGTGGTAGTGATAAGGAGAGAGAGAGAGAGAGAGCGAGAGGGAAGGGGAGAGGGGTAAGTCTGTTTGGTGTATATGAGTAACTGTCAGTCTAGATTATATTTGTGTCTGTCAGTTTGACATATATCTCTGTTAGTTAGTTAGTCGAGGTTCCAACTTCACGGCAACGGGTCATCCCCATTATGCTCCATTCCCGTGCCAGTGAATATCACACAAAATGCTCCCCACTGTCCAATGTGAAAAGTGGAATAGACAGGAGTCTCGGCAATCCAACATCCCGCACAGGTACACTGTGCATAATGCCGCTGCCAGAATGCCAACACAGAATTAATCCACGAAAACCACAGTTCATCTTTGTCTGTCTGTCTAATTCCCCTCTCTATATGTCTGTCTATCTATATGTTTGGTGTATATCTTTGTCTCTCTGTCTGATGTTTATCCTCTGCCTAATATCCATCTATGTCTATCTCTTAGTGTGTCTGTCTGATGCCCATCTCTGTCTGTCTTGCTGTCTGTCTGTTTGTCTTGCTGTCTGTCTGATACACATCGTTGTCTGTCTGTTTGTCCTTCAATAATAATTGTTCCCACGTACAACTCATAATTATAGTTGCCCGTAGCGGTAGTAACAAATCAATATGTCTTTACTAGGAGCTTCTACACCGGTGTTGGGACAATTGCATGCACCATAAATTACCCGTGCTCAAAACTTTACGATATAGAGAATAAATAAAACACCAATAACTGTTGGGACGAAAAAAATTATGCGGGTGCTTAAGATGGTTTCACCATATTGAGATCGATAACCATTGTTGTTTTCAATATTCAAAGTGGATTGAATATACAGTAAACGAGCTGCTAAGTTATACAGTAGGGGAGAGATGATTAATTGCGTTAAAATAATATTACAAGCAGGATTTTATGACAAATGGAAAGATTTGTGGAAAGAGAGACAGGGGAAGACAGCGAGAGAAAATTCTGGACAGTCTTGTGTCGTGGGAGGAAGGGAGTCAACAAACGAATTGATTCATGCCATTGGTGATCGTAAGATGTGAAGAGGCATGATGGCTCACGCCAGTCGGCAATGCACATCGTGATAAATACTTAATAAAACCTCCAATTGGGCTCGGAAAACAAAATATTCAGAGAAAAAGAATTGCTCGCTTATACGAGAAGAAGTACTTTCAGGCCTTCTTCGGTTTTTCTTCCCTCTTCTATTCTGGAGTGTAGAGATTCCTTACACACATTTTTTGACAACACACACGCCAACCCAAAGGCTGCCCTTTTCCTGAGCCCAAATAATTGGTTATGCTAACGGGTGAAGTGGTTGAAATGGTTTCCGCTATGGAATGAGAATCCCCAGGGTTCAAATCCCAGCGTAAGTATGTGGATGTCTATGAGCTCTTTGGATTGCTGATGTCCTACTGTACTCGGAACCGGTCTCCGTGGTCTAGGCGTTACACGACTTTCCGTAATCCCGTATACTCTCGTGATTAACGTGACGTGCGCGAGAATCGGTAGCGGTTCTCTCCGCGTCGATAACTTACGGGGTATGTGAGCCGGTGGCCCAGAAAGCAATGGCAAACTACTGAGCGTAATCTTACCAAGAAATCAACAATCAGCTGAAAGATGCTTATGTTGACAGCGATGTCCTGTAACGGATATGAGAAAAAAAAATAAAAAATAAAACTGTCCTCGGATCTCTTGGGTTGTTAGATTGAATGACTAGCCTTCGCAGATAAGGACGAAAAACAGATGGCCGGACGCGAAAGGTACGCACGATAAAACATTCAACTGTAACGCCACTGTCATCTGTTGCCTATAGTACCATGCGGTGTAGGACAGGGGCGTTTTGCGTCAATGGAAGTTGGACATTGAAAAGAGTAGGCTATAAAGTCGTCGACTGTGGCTTTGGTGTTAGTGAGAACGGTTTCACTATTTCAATCTGATCCCGGGTAGGGCGTTTGCAGTCAGCCGCTGGCCATTTGGGAATCAGATCGTTTTGCGTTGATTTCAATGATATAAGAGAGTCAGTCGTTCAGAAAGCAAAGGTAGACTAATATGTTTGAATATCCTTTACAGGACATTGCTGTCAACATCAGCATCTTTCAGCTGATTGTTGATTTCTTGGCAAGATTACGCTCAGTAGTTTGCCATTGCTTTCTGAGCGGCCGGCTCACATACCCCGTAAGTTACCGACGCGATTCGAACCACTGCTGATTCTCACCGTCGTCACGTTACTTACGAGAGTATACGAGATTACGGAGAAAAGTCGCTAACCTCTAGGCCAGGAAGCAAAGGTAGACTACTGAATGTAAAATTGCTGATTAAATATCATTCGGTCAATAAATGCTGGCGGTTGATTGCAAGATCCTGCAAAGGACATACAGCTATCGCTAGGCTATAAAACCGTTGCCGTGATAAAACTTAACAAAATATAGTCTACCAGTGTTTAGATCAGGGACGGAAGAGAGAGGGGGGGGGGGTGAGGGGGAGGTGAAAGGGAGGGGGAGGTGAGGGGGGGAGGTCTTTCTGCAAGGAAAATTTTTTTTAATTGCACTCGCTCGTTTGTAACTCGAGCGTAGTCCATACAAGTTACTGCTCGTAGCACTGGACTGAATTTTGCGTGTGGATTGGCTTTCTCTATTACCAATGTCCCTCGCCACCAGGCAAACCCACTCCGACTTCTGTGGTGTGTGTAATTTACGTCCCCATGTCAAGGACGAGAAGCCAAATTTTGAGTCCGACTGACCGGTGTAGGGGTTGAACCCGCAACCTCGCATCAGCACACCGGATGTTTAAGAAGGAGCGCTTTAATTTACTTGGCCATGCTGATCTAAAATGCGAGATAACTTAGACAGAAAACATGTCTGACCAAGTTGAAAAATGTAAATACCAAGGCGCAATCATAACAGGGGTTGAAGGATACACAACACAGATTACCGTATTTTACGGACTATAAGACGCTACGGACTATAAGACGCACCTTAATTTTTAAGCAATTTTTTGAAAAAATAACATTTTATTAATTTCGAATATAAGACGCACCTGAATTCTGGAGGCAATATTTTGAAGAAAAAAGTGCGTCTTATACTCCGTAAAATAGGGTAATAGCAGATCAAAACAATGTTTTCCCGTAGTGAATTTATCTGAATAACGAAGACACAAACAATAGATTGCCTGACATATCTCGTCAGATACATACTGCAGAAATCACACTATATGAAATAAAGTGATTAGATACATCTTTCAAGCTGAAATATACACATATTCGCAGAATAATTTCAGTTGTCTGCCACGGTAATTTTAAAATGGTTATCATGTTTTTCTGTTTGCACAAAACTGGCCTATGCAGATTAATTTTGAAAAACCAGTCACGTGATTGATAGAGACAATGCGTTTCGTGTGTTGTTTAACACACAACACAACCGCTTGTTAAAGATCACAGAAGCTATCATGGAGAAATTAGACGTAGACAGTCACAATAGGTTGACACATTATTTTTTATTGTTTTTATTTCGCATATCCTTTTACAGGACATCGCTGTCAACACCAGCATTTTTTGATGTCGTTGATTTCTTGGCAAGATTACGCTCAGTAGTTTGCCATTGTTTTCTGAGCGGCTGGCTCACTTATCCCTAAGTTACCAACGCGGCGAGAACCGCTTCCAATTTTCGCGCGCTGCGTTACCCTACGTGGATAAACGAGATTACGGATAAAGTCGTTTAACGCCTTGGCCAGGTAGACCAACACGTTATTAGAAGAGACAAATTGGAGAACTTGATGACAACTGTCAAGATTGAGGGGAAAAGAACACGAGTAAAGGCAGAGAAGTAAATACCTGGAGGCTTGGCCACGTGATATGGTCGTGACAGGAACACTGAGCTGAAACACGACTCTGGTGATCGCGTGAGATGGCGAAACATGACCGCATACGTTTATAGTCATGGCACATGATGATGATGGAGCAAGAGCGGTGGATAATTTTTACAGGCTTTGTGGTATATCCGGCATATGTGGTGGCACCACGTTTGTTGTATACGCCAAGCAGCACCTGGTGGGGGAGGGGAGGGGGAGGGGTGCGGTGACTAGCATACCAGTCTGTCTGTCTGTCTGCTGACCTCATGTTTCCTGTTGTTCGCTGCATTGCGCTTTCAAGCAACCGAAGTACCGTTATATAATTGCAACATACGCCTATTAATCTACCACCCCCAACCCTCTCCAAGCACCCTACCCCACAACTTCACCTCACACACACCTACACACACACACCTTCACTACACCTGCTCCTCTCTACCTCTTTGAAGACACGTTTCTGAACCTCGGGGATTAATATATGACTGCTGTTTGAAAACCCAGTCGAGTAGACAAACACAGAAATGTCGAGAGAAAAAAGAAACTCCTGTAATCGTGTTTATCATTGTAAAATTGATTTGCATATTTACACTTCACATAAAACGTGGAAGTAGGGGGGACAAGGAGGGAGGAGGATTGAAGGAAGGCCTCGGGGGTGATTGCATTCTTAAAATAGCATCCTGGTAAGAGCGTGTTTTCCCGACCAATGAGCTGTTGCACGCGCGTAATAGCAACCAATGAAAATATTGCAGTGACAGATGTGTCGCGTGCGGTGCATGACCCGAAGGAAAAAAAAAAAATATCACGTCAGATTTGTAAGGCGTATTGTCCTAACACCATTTCTCCTCTTTTAAAACACCAATCTTTTTGGTTTTTTCAGAATTTAATAACCTGTTGAGATCTTTCACTCATGGCTGGGTCTTAGAAAAATAAAAACCAGCCTTTATTATAATGTTCCAATCTGTTTAGTGTATCTTATATTACCAGGTACTACCTTATGCATATTCATAACCGCGGCCTTCATATCAGTCGCGTGTCAGGTTTTTAAGGGGTATTTGGGGACAACGCCAGGATTTATGTGTTTACTGGGTCATATCGTTAAGGACACCAGTAGGGAAGATCAAACAGATGGAAACTTTTGACTTAAAATACCTTTCAAATTTGAGTAATGTACAGGTATTTCTTATAGACAGAGGGACACTTCAAAAAGGTGGTTTGATGTTTGGTTCAGATGATTAACTACTGGCTTCTATTCTTGGGGGTTGTTGCTGGTGGTGTCGAATTAGTTGTTTTGGGGTGTTCCTGACTGCAACGTGTAATGTAGGAGGTTCTTTGTAGAACATTGTTCTCATCGCGCGCTGGAGGTCAAAATGCCTGAATGGTTAAGAAGAATAGCTCTTAAACTTCCGGTGTGCTGATGACGAGGTAGCGGGTTCAACCCCTACACCGGTAAGTTTGACTAAAATGTTGACTTTTCATCCTTGACTCGGGGATGTCAATTACAAGTACTTCAGGAGTCGGGGTGGGTTCGTCTGATAGCGAAGGACGCTGGTAACGTGGGAAAGTTAAAATTTTAAGTCTTAAAAATCGAGAGGATCGACTTTATTGCCCCGGGCTTTATCCTATATGGCTCGGTCTCTTTCCGCAGGGCGACCAGTATAAAGCATCGCACAAAGCACGAACTCCGTAGCTCCGGCGACGACCCCCAGGAGTCTCCGAGAAAAATGCCCTCATGATCCGGAAGACGCAGCCCAGGATCGAACCCACAACGTTCTGAGCGCAAGGCAGACGGCTTGACCGATGTGGAAAGTTAATCTACACCCACTAATTAGTCCAGCGCACTAGAAGTATTGGCCTGTGTATGGAAAACGCTTGACTTCAAATCTAGCCAACAAAACACAATTCAACAAATCACCAACCGCTGAACAGTTTCTCGATGGCATGCCATGTATGCATCCCCATGAACTAGGCGCCTGCAATGTTCTGTGTCCATCGTCCTACAGCTCGATCCCTGCCTCCTCTCCCAGCAACCATCTTTCACGTCAAAGTTCTGTCCAAGTCCCCGTGATGGTGATTATGACCCACTTAATTCAGTGTCCGAAAGATGGTGTTTATGAGCCGCTTATTATTTATTTATTTTATTTCATTTTTTTTTTTTTTTGGGTGCTCGCATGCTTTGAACTTTGTAGTCCATATTCACCATTTCTATTAGTGCTGGACTAAATGTTGCGTGTGGATTAGCTTTCCATATTAACAGTGTCCCTCGCCATCAGGCGAACCCATTCCGACTTCATAAGTACTTGTAATTTATGTCCCCAAGTCAAGGACGACAGGTTAACATTTTAGTCCAGCTGTAGGGGTTGAACCCCTGACCTCGGCATCAGCACACCGGATGTTTAAGAACAGGCCTTCTTATCCATTCGGCCATGCTCACTTGCAGTGTAGGGCTTGAACCCCTTAAGTTGGCATCAGCACACCGGATGTTTGAGAACACGCGTTCTTATCCATTCGGCCATGCCGACCTACTATGTGCCAGTGTTCTTCGATGTTCAGATCTTCAAGAACGTCAATGTTTATCTTCTTCTCAGTCCACGATATTCTGAGAACTGTTCTGTAACGCTGAAGCTCAAACAGCTGGCAAGATCGAAGGGAAGAGACCAAGGAGAAGACCGAGAAGTAAATACCTGGATGGCTTGGCCGCATGGCACGGTCGAGACAGGAACACGGAGCTGATTCACGACTCTGGTGATCGAGTGAGATGGCAGAACATGACCGCCCACGCTTATCGGCATGGCACATGATGGATGATAGTTTGATGGAAGCTCAAAAGCTCCAATGTCCTTCTCTGCTGATTAAGAACAAGACCATGAATCACGTCCTTGTGTTGCCAAAGGAAAGATGTATGTTGCCCTAGGAAAGATGTATGTTGCTGCGGGAAAGATGTATGTTGCCGTAGGAAAGATGCATGTGGCCGTAGGAAAGATGTATGTTGCCGTAGGAAAGATGTAAGTTGCTATAAGACAGATGTATGTTGCTATAGGAAAGATATATGTTGTTATAAGAAAGTTGCATATTGCCGTAGGAAAGATGCATGTTGTCATAGGAAAGATGCTTGTTGCTATAGGAAAGATGCATGTTGCTTTAGGAAAGATGTATGAAGCCGCGGGAAAGATATATGTTGCCGTAGGAAAGATGCATGTTGCCGTATGAAAGATGTATGTTGCCGTAAAAACGAGGCATGTTGCCGTAGGAAAGATGTAAGTTGCTGTAAGACAGATGTATGTTTCTATAGGAAAGATATGTGTTGTTATAAGAAAGTTGCATATTGCCGTAGGAAACATGCATGTTGTCATAGGAAAGATGCTTGTTGCTATAGGAAAGATGCATGTTGCTAAAGGAAAGATGCATGTTGCTAATGGAAAGATGCATGTTGCAATATGAAAGATGTATGTTGATATAGGAAAGATGCATGTTGTCATAGGAAAACGGGCTTCGTGGCGATGGCGTTATGGACGCAGTTCGCAATCCCGCATACCTGAGTTCGAAACACAGTTGTGGGCGATTTGGCAGCAGACCGCCTTACGTTCGTTTCTTATGAAATGGTATGGGTGCTGGTCGTTCAGAAAGCATTAGCAAATTGCTGAACGTAAACTTGCCCAGCAATCACGAACAACCCAAAAATGCTGGGGTTGACAGCTACGTCCTGTAAAGGATATGCAGCATTTTTTTTTACCATGCCAACCCTTGTTAAGTCACCCTTGCTGCATGGATTCCAGTGTTACTAATATTTGCTTCTCTTAAAGGCCCCGGTGACAGTCTGCGCGGTTGTGTTTTTTGATGCGTTTGATCTTCTTGTGCGCTGATGACGGTGTAGGGGATCGTTCCCTACATTGGTCAGTTGAATCTCTGTTCAGAAATCAACGGCGAACTACTCAAATTAAAAGTTCCTGAGATTTTTGGCCACCATAGACCATAACTTTAGGAAGGGGGAAATCCCAACTGCACCTCCCAATGATAGAGGATGGGAAACACACCACGGTGTGGCTAACGCAGCCCTGGGGACAGAGTATCCACCGGAATAAATGGACAACTTTGTAGCTGAGCAGAGCAGGGCACTCACTTGTCCTGACAGTCAGATATGACTGTCAAAGGCTGAGGTAACAGATCCCCCATGTGGATATGGAAGTCAAGGGGAAACCACCATATTATCTTCCCAAGACTTCTGTCACAATGTTCTATATAATAACTGAGTGACATGGTCGTTGTCTAGGGTTCAATATTCTTTGTATGTCACTACGGAGTGTAAGTTGAGCTAGCCACCTGTCTCATCATACAACTCACCCCCGCAGTACACATCCACCAGTCATTAAACAAGATTGAGTTGGCGCGCATAATCATTTAATGCAGAAAGAACACGGACAAACGGTACACAACTCTATATCCAGGAACAATATAATCCACAGAATATCAATATTCTCCTCACAACTTAACCAGCACACAATACTGCCTTCTCAAAACCTTGTGAATCTCCAATTCACAAAACAGTTATCCAGTTACTATCCACAGCTGGACCTCACACAATGCAACCCACACACTGGGTCTAGGCCTACAGTTATCCAGCTACTATCCACGGCTGGACCTCACACAATACAACCCACACACTGGGTCTAGGCCTACAGTTATCCAGCTACTATCTACGGCTGGACCTCACACAATACAACCCACACACTGGGTCTAGGCCTACAGTTATCCAGCTACTATCCACAGCTGGACCTCACACAATACAACCCACACACTGGGTCTAGGCCTACAGTTATCCAGCTACTATCCACGGCTGGACCTCACACAATACAACCCACACACTGGGTCTAGGCCTACAGTTATCCAGCTACTATCCACGGCTGGACCTCACACAATACAACCCACACACTGGGTCTAGGCCTACAGTTATCCAGCTACTATCCACGGCCGGACCTCACACAATACAACCCACACACTGGGTCTAGGCCTAAAGTTACTATCCAACCCACTTTGGGTTCAGGCCTCCATTAACTATCCAACCCACTTTGGGTTCAGGCCTCCGTTAACTATCCAACCCACTTTGGGTTCAGGCCTCCATTATCTATCCAACCCCCACTGGGTTTTAGGCCTGCATTCACAACTCGGAGCACAACACACCACAGGACGGAGCTCTCTCTCCGCTCCTATACTTCGACTCCCGAACAGCTCGGAGTCTAGACATCCCCTGTCCACACGATCCGACCCGCAGCCGGTCTCAGCTTCATCTCTCCAAGACGACCCGACCCGCAGCCGGTCTCAGCTTCAACTGCCTCAGACGACCCGACCCGCAGCCGGTCTCAACGTCAACTCCCCCTAGTCAATGTTTTCCACTCTCTTTTATGTCCCCTAACTTCACACGACACTAAAACTGTCTCTCACCCCGTCCACCCTGGGGTTCTGCACCCACCCTCACCATTATTTCTCAGGGTTGGTTGTTTTTCTCGTAGCCCGGTCACTCATCTCAATGTCAATGACCCAGGCATATGTCAACTTCGTAACAAAACACATTTCAGAGGCAGTGACCGAGATCTGTGTAGAGTCATAAACGCCTACGCTGTCTGACATGCCACTTGATCATTATGATGAGAAAGTCACTTTGGGTGAGGTTGATTGCAAAGTTCTGCAAACGACATGCAACAGTCTTTTATGTGACCTAGTAACACACAGGTGACTGTACACAACAGATATACCTGATAATACACAGGTGAGTGTACACAACAGGTATACCTGGTAACACACAGGTGAGTGTACACAACAGGTATACATGATAACACACAGGTGAGTGTACACAACAGGTATATCTGGTAACACACAGGAGAGTGTACACAACAGGTATACCTCGTAACACACAGGTGAGTGTACACAACAGGTATACTTGGTAACACACAGGTGAGTGTACACAACAGGTATACCTGATAACACACAGGTGAGTGTACACAACAGGTATACCTGATAACACGCAGGTGAGTGACACAACAGGTATACCTGATAACACGCAGGTGAGTGTACACAACTGGTATACCTGATAACACACAGGTGAGTGTACACAACAGGTATACCTGATAACACACAGGTGAGTGTACACAACAGGTATACCAGATAACACACAGGTGAGTGTACACAACAGGTATACCTAATAACACACAGGTGAGTGTACACAACAGGTATACCTGGTAACAAACAGGTGAGAGTACACAACAGGTATACCTGGTAACACACAGGTGAGTGTACACAACAGGTATACCTGGTAACACACAGGTGACTATATGCAACATGTAAACCTGGTAACACACAGGTGAGTGTACACAACAGGTATACCTGGTAACACACAGGTGAGTGTACACAACAGGTATACCTGGTAACACACAGGTGACTACATGCAGCATGTAAACCTGGTAACACACAGGTGAGTGTACACAACAGGTATACCTGGTAACACACATGTGAGAGTACACAACGGGTATACCTGGTAACACACAGGTGAGTGTGCACAACAGGTATACATGATACCACACAGATGAGTGTACACAGCAGGTATACCTGATAACACACAGGTGAGTGTACACAACAGGTATACCTGGTAACACACAGGTGACTATATGCAACAGGTGTACCTTGTAACACACAGGTGACTATATGCAACATGTAAACCTGGTAACACACAGGTGAGTGTACACAAGAGGTATACCTGGTAACACACAGGTGAGTGTACACAACAGGTATACCTTGTAACACACAGGTGAGAGTACACAACAGGTATACCTGGTAACACACAGGTGAGTGTACACAACAGGTATGCCTGGTAACACACAGGTGAGTGTACACAACAGGTATACCTGGTAACACACAGGTGAGTGTACACAACAGGTATACCTGGTAACACACAGGTGAGAGTACACAACAGGTATACCTGGTAACACACAGGTGAGAGTACACAACAAGTATACATGGTAACACACATGTGAGTGTACACAACAGGTATACCTGGTAACACACAGGTGACTATATGCAACAGGTGCACCTTGTAACACACAGGTGACTGTACGCAACATGTAAACCTGGTAACACACAGGTGACTGTATACAACAGGTGGTCATAAATATCCTGGAGGTTATCGAAATCAGCACTCCACCCGTGGAAGTGATCCACAATTACAGAAACGTTATCTCATCTTCTGACTGAACAGAATTCCACAACATGTTTTCATTGAGCCATTTTTACATTTAGATCAAAAATGATATAAGTCTTTGTGTAGAATATGAAACTGGGTAACAGTGTTAAGTAAGAACAGGGTCTAGTTTTCAATTTGTAAGATCCTTTCTAACATAAACTGCGAAACATGTTTTGAGTGTCTTCAAACTGAAAAGACCTAGTCTTATTTACTTATTGTGGAGGCGGATTAAACATCTAGGTTGTCAGTTAAAAAAAAAAAAACATGAGAAACTAGCATTTCTAACATCAAAGATTACCAATATTCGAATGAATAGTCACTACAGGTATCTGGCATTTAGCACTATATAGCTCTGAAACTTGAACTTTAATGATAAAGGATAAAATAATTTAAGTCTTTGGCGATTTATAGCAGGATGGAAAAAGTGAAGTGGTCACAAAAGGAAAGAGAGAAACCACACTTTACAGCACTAGTCTGTGTGACAAAGGCACCAATATGTCTGATGAAGACACCAGTATGTCTGATAAAGGAACCAGTATGTCTAACGAAATCATTAGTCTGTGTGACAAAGGAACTAGTGTGTCCCATGAAGATACCACGTATGTCTGATGAAGGCACCAGAGTGTTTGATGTGGCCCCAGTATGTTTGATAAAGGCACCAGTATGCCTGACGAAGACACTAGCATGTCCGAGGAAAGGACCAGTGTGTATACTACGGAATACCCATACTACTGTATACCCATACTGCTGTATACCCATACTACTGTATACTTATATTACTGTATACTCATACTACTGTATACTACTCATACTACGCTATACTTATATTACTGTATACTTATATTACTGTATACTTATATTACTGTATACTTATATTACTGTATACTCATACTACTGTATACTTATATTACTGTATACTTATATTACTGTATACTTATATTACTGTATACTTATATTACTGTATACCCATACTACTGTATACTTATATTACTGTATACTTATATTACTGTATACTTATATTACTGTATACCCATACTACTGTATACTTATATTACGGTATACTTATATTACTGTATGCTTATATTACTGTATACTTATATTACTGTATACTTATATTACTGTATACTCATACTACGGTATACTTATATTACTGTATACTTATATTACTGTATACTCATACTACGGTATACTTATATTACTGTATACCCATACTACGGTATACTTATATTACTGTATACTTATATTACTGTATACTCATACTACGGTATACTTATATTACTGTATACTCATACTACTGTATACTTATATTACTGTATACTTATATTACTGTATACTCATACTACGGTATACTTATATTACTGTATACTCATACTACGGTATACTTATATTACTGTATACTCATACTACGGTATACTTATATTACTGTATACTCATACTACGGTATACTTATATTACTGTATACTCATACTACGGTATACTTATATTACTGTATACTCATACTACTGTATACTTATATTACTGTATACTCATACTACGGTATACTTATATTACTGTATACTTATATTACTGTATACTTATATTACTGTATACTTATATTACTGTATACTTATATTACTGTATACTTATATTACTGTATACTTATATTACTGTATACTTATATTACTGTATACCCATACTACTGTATACTTATATTACTGTATACTTATATTACTGTATACTTATATTACTGTATACTTATACTACGGTATACTTATATTACTGTATACTTATATTACTGTATACTTATATTACTGTATACTTATATTACTGTATACTTATATTACTGTATACCCATACTACTGTATACTTATATTACTGTATACTTATATTACTGTATACTTATATTACTGTATACTCATACTACGCTATACTTATATTACTGTATACTTATACTACTGTATACTTATATTACTGTATACTTATATTACTGTATACTTATATTACTGTATACTTATATTACTGTATACTTATATTACTGTATACTTATATTACTGTATACCCATACTACTGTATACTTATATTACTGTATACTTATATTACTGTATACTCATACTACGGTATACTTATATTACTGTATACCCATACTACGGTATACTTATATTACTGTATACTCATACTACGGTATACTTATATTACTGTATACTCATACTACGGTATACCTCTATTACTGTATACTCATACTACGGTATACTTATATTACTGTATACCCATACTACTGTATACTACTCATACTACGCTATACTTATATTACTGTATACTCATACTACGGTATACTTATATTACTGTATACTTATATTACTGTATACTTATATTACTGTATACCCATACTACTGTATACTTATATTACTGTATACTTATATTACTGTATACTTATATTACTGTATACTCATACTACGCTATACTTATATTACTGTATACTTATACTACTGTATACTTATATTACTGTATACTTATATTACTGTATACTTATATTACTGTATACTTATATTACTGTATACTTATATTACTGTATACTTATATTACTGTATACCCATACTACTGTATACTTATATTACTGTATACTTATATTACTGTATACTCATACTACGGTATACTTATATTACTGTATACCCATACTACGGTATACTTATATTACTGTATACTCATACTACGGTATACTTATATTACTGTATACTCATACTACGGTATACCTCTATTACTGTATACTCATACTACGGTATACTTATATTACTGTATACCCATACTACGGTATACTTATATTACTGTATACTCATACTACGGTATACTTATATTACTGTATACTCATACTACGGTATACCTCTATTACTGTATACTCATACTACGGTATACTTATATTACTGTATACCCATACTACGGTATACTTATATTACTGTATACTCATACTACGGTATACTTATATTACTGTATACTCATACTACGGTATACTTATATTACTGTATACTCATACTACGGTATACTTATATTACTGTATACCCATACTACTGTATACTACTCATACTACGCTATACTTATATTACTGTATACTCATACTACGGTATACTTATATTACTGTATACTTATATTACTGTATACTTATATTACTGTATACCCATACTACTGTATACCTCTATTACTGTATGATCATACTACTTTATACTCTGACTACTGTAATCCCATACAACTGTATACCAATACTACTGTAACCCCAAACTACTGTATGCGCGGAATCATAAACTCTGAGTAACGATAGTAGAAAGAAGCTGGGGACCCCCATAAAAGTGGTTTCACTTTAGAAAGCGTAGAACCCCATGGACGGCTAAGAAGAGCAAGACCCCGTGTACTACTTAATGCACAGTTGACGGCGACAGCACTTGGCCAGGCGGCCTTAATTCCTCAAGACCCCTCTATCCTACACCACAAGGTATTATAAACAGTAGATTATTATTATTATTATTATTATTATTATTATTGACACCGTAAAATCTCAGTCACATGGACACCGTGACCATGTCACGCTAAGTACGTAGCAGGAACTGTCGAGGGAGGTAAAGGCGACCCCCATGGTACTGAACAAGTCACCCACGGAGTGGACATTTTTCTGCCAAATGTGGATATAGCACCATATACCCAATGCGCCTTGGGGAGTGTAAACGTGTCCTTAGTGGGATCCAGCTGAGAGATGGGTCCGTCATGACTTCAATGGCTGTTTTTTATTTTTTGTTTTGTTTTTTTTTTTTTTTTTTTTTTTTTTTTTTTTTTGGGGGGGGGGGGGGGTGGGGGGGGGGGGGTCTATTTTTTTAGCTCGCTCGCTTTGAACTCAAGCGTAGTCCATACACACTATTTATGGTAGTGATGGACTGAAATTTGCGAGTGGATTAGCATTCCCTATTAACAGTGTCGCTTAAAAGTCGACAGGATCGACTTCATTGCACCGGGTTTTATCCCATTAGGCTCGGTCTCTTTCCGCAGCACGGAAAGCGTCGCACAAAGCACGAACTTCGTAGCTTTTAGCGACGACCCACAGGAGTCTCCGAAACTCGTAAACCGAAGGACGCGGCCCGGAATCGAACCCACAACCTTCGGAGCACGAGTCAAACGGATTGACCACAGAGACTAACAGTGTCCCTCGCCATCAGGTGAACCCACCCCAACTTCAGAGGTACTTGTAATTTACATCCCAAGTCAAGGACGACAGGTCAACATTTTAGCCCAGCTGTCCGGTGTAGGGGTTGAACCGCTTACCTCTGCATCAGCACACCGGATGTTTAAGAACGCGCGTTTATACCCATTCAGCCGCGCGGACCTACTTCATGGATGTTGTCTAGTGTGGCCTCTAATCGACTTCTATGAGGGCCAAACAATTGATGTGAACTGTCTTAATTCACAATCTTAACCGATCACTATAGTCGGGGATCGGCTCTGTGTTTTGGTCTCGACCACGCCATGTGGTCATGCCATCTAGATATTTATATCTCTGTCTTCCCCTTATTTATTTCCCCTCAGTCTTCCCAGTTGTCACAAAGTTCTCAAGTTTATGTCTTCTCATAACGAGCCCAACACATCTTGACTGTCTAAGTCTAACTTCACTAATCAGCTTAGAGTTTTAATTTGTTTCTTCTAAGGACTTGCTCATTTAGCGTCATACTTAATTATGCAGTGAGCTGGTTAATCTATAAAAGAATGATTCAGTGTAATTATTCATCGATGAATATCAATCAATCAGGTGCCGTTTGCACAATGTAGATTGGCTGCAATGGATCTCCAACACTGTCTGTCTCTCGCCATGATTTGTACATTCTGCCAGACTGCTGATCATCTATCTCTTGAGGTTGTCTTTCAACTTGTATTGTTATCTACCTCTTATTTTCTTGCCTTCAACCTTACCCTCCCGTATGGTTTTTATAAGAGTGCTATGTCTTTTAATGTGGCCGAAATATTTCACTTGCCTCTTTTTTATATCTTTCATCAACTCTCTTTTCATTCCTAACTTTTATAGAACCTCTGTATTGATTGCTTTTGTCTCCATGAAACACGTCAATATCTTCTGTATATCCACATCGACTAACATAATAATGCTTACAGTATCCAGGAAGCCGAAGCTAGGTGAAGCCGATTTTTTAGTTCAAGCAGTTTCAAATCTGCTGATTCTTCAGAAATGAAACTGGGATTTTGAAAACGCGCGCACCTGTCCCTCTAGCAGACGAACGGAAGAGGGAGGATTCCAACCCCTTTTCTTTTCGTCGAACCGGGGCCGCTTCTGTCTGAACCTCACACTCCCTCCCCTCCCCGTTATCTTTACAGTAACCGCCGAAAGCTGGAATGCTTTGTTGGGTCCGGTAGTTAGTCAGCTATCTTGAAATGCTTGTCAAAATGGTTTCATGTTCGTTTCCCCCAACTTCTGTTTTGAATGCTGGCTTTCCATTTGTGATATCGTAGGGTGTGAAAGTGTACCAGATCTCGTCCAGTAATGGCAGATGTTTAAGAAAGGAGTTCTCCATGGTGAAAAAAAATATCCCAAATGTATTACATTTACCATCATCATATTGCAAACAGTTTGTATAATGAATAAATAATAATACTAGGGTGTATTTTAATGACTACACAGTGTTTGAAAAATATTGCCCGTCCAAGTTTTGTATTAACCTATTATGTTGCATGAACTTTACAGAGGGTGAATACAAAACTTGGACCGGCAATATTTTCAAACACCGCACAGTCATAAAAAATACACCCTATAGTAATAATGATGATGATGATGGTGATGATGATGATGATGCTGATAATAATAATAATAATAATAATAATAATAATAATAATAACTATAATAAACGAGAAGTAGACCATAAGCTATACTAGAATAGAATCACGAGCCGGGAAGGTTAACCCGGTCAACAAATGCCCGCAGAAGTCGGATGTGTCGGCCTAACGGCGCAGGAACGCAGCTCTGCTGTAAACAGACACAACGCAATCACGTCCAAAAAAAAAAAAAAAACTCCGGATGAACGCAGAAGTAGAAGAATCACGTGTAACAAAATTGACGTTGCGGCCAAAGCCTTCGTCAGCATACAAACAACAAACACACACCGATACGACTATATGAAAAACACTACATAAAATTATATATTAAGTAACTTTTATAAATATAATTTCATGTAGTGCATTTCATTTAGTTGTATTTCGTATAGTTACTTGTGATCCTATTATAGTATAGCTTATCCTATACTTCTTTTGTTTTTGTTCTTTGAGTGGTTAATTTCTGGTTACGCGGAGTACAGGAGGGAACCGTGGAGGTGAAACGTGAAAAGGAAGACAACTCTACAAGTTGGTGGACTACTTCAGAAGATGTCTTGGGAAAAACTTGTATGAGGGAAGACGTGGGACGGAGGGTGGAGATTCATTTCAGCCTACCCTAAATACGGAGATGACACTTATTGTTGATGATCATAAACAATGTTTACTGAAGCTCAGTCGACCAGAAATTTACTTTGTTCTGGTCGAGAAACGCCGTATTGCTTAGGTTGAATGACCCTTTCATTCAGCCCCCTTAAAAGTGTCATATAACACATGTGGAACTAGGGACAGCCGTGATTACGGTGTCCATGTGACAGAGAAGTTACGGTGTCCATGTGGCTGAGATGTTACGGTTTCCATGTCACTGAGATATAACGGTGTCCACCTGACAGAGATGTTACGGTGTCCACCTGACAGAGATGTTACGGTGTCCACCTGACAGAGATGTTACGGTGTCCACCTGACAGAGATATAAAGGTGCCCAAATGTCTGAGATGTTACAACCAACCAGACATCAAAATCTCTGTCCTCCATTGGAGACATCTCTTGTGGCTATTCAACCGAGACGAAAGCCATCTGCCCGGGTAGTTGGCCCAATCATTCGTTATCAAAGCAATTAATCCTTGGTAACACCAGAACGCAAAAAGAACCGGGTTTAGGGATTCATTCATACACTCACTGGCAGAAAAGAACAAACACTTTATGTGCCTGTAACATACCAACAAAAGAAAAGAATGATCAAATCAACCAGAAAGTCACCAACACCAGCTTAAGACGATTACTACTTTATGGACAGACCAGAACAAATCGTTATTCTACACATGAGAACAGGATACAATAGATTACACAACCAATAATATGCAAAATCTGAGATTCGCAAATCAGCCATTTGCACATGTGGATTGGCGTCGCAGACAGCAGATCATGTACTCCAAGACTGCCCAAAATACGACATATATAGCCAAACCTTATCGCCTAAGAGACTCACTATCCCGCCATCAGCGCACAGGAAATTTAAGCGCGGGCGCTTTAATCATTTTGGCCATATTGACCTGTAATAATGTAATAAAGACTAAACAGGTATGAATAAAATAAGTAGGAATAAAACAAGTATGAACAAAACACAGCTGTCAAACGTTTCGGTTGATAATACCTTTGCCAATAACAACACTGGCATACATGTTAGTAAATTAATATGGAATTAAAACACACAATAAGATATAATAAGTATCTTTACAAAGGTAAAAGGTGAAGTGTGAGTACGTGACTTCCGTGGATAGCAATTATGCGGGGAGAAGTTTAAGTGTAAAACCTGGAATAATAAAACTAAACATGCACAATAGCAGACCGATGAAGAAGATAAAGATGACAAAGAACATGACATGCCAAAAGAATGGAGTGCGGCTAAAAGTAACAGGAAACAAAAGGCCCTAAGTTAAACCGTGGCATCGACAACACAATTGAATCCCGCTGGGTGGGCACACCAGGTAGTACACATTAAGTGGCTCTCCATTTTAAGCCTGAGGAGGACTGTCCGAGTAACTTGGTTTTACAGCAGTAACATACACAGCTTCAACGCTCTTATAATACAGGGGTTAAATGATTAGAAACATGTTTGTAAGAGTGTTGTGTGATGTCCCTGTGATGCTACCTAAATTAAACAACTTCCACAGTCTGCCATAGGAACCTGTTGAAGATTAAATGGCAAAACAAGACCCCAGACACTGAAGTCTTAGCACGTCCGCATGGTGGAATGGATAAGAACGCATGTTCGTAAACATCCGGTGTGCTGATGCCGAGGTAAGCGGTTCAACCCCTACTAAAATGTTGACCTGTCGTTCTTGACTTGGGGACGTAAATTGCAAGAACCTCTGAAGTCGGAGTGGGTTCGCCTGATGGCGAGGGACACTGTTATTAGAGAAAGCTAATCCACACGCAAAATTCAGTCCAGCACTACTATAAATAGTATGTATGGACTACGCTTGCTTGAGTTCAAAGCGAGCGATCGCAACAACCAAAAAAAAAACAACAACAACAAAAAACTGAAGTCTTAGAAGGAACGTCCATGTCCAGTATTGACACTCTACTTATGATGAATCAGATTCGCTGGGCTGTTCACTTGACACCAATGCCAGGCTCCCTAATGTCAATGTCACAGATTCCCTAAACGAATTTTTTTTTTTTTTTTACGGTGAGCTGCGTTGTAGTAAACTCTCCCTAGACGGCCAGAGGAAACGCTGTAAAGACACTGAATATCTCACTAAAAGCTTTTTGGAATTCATCACGACACATGGGAATCTGCTGACATTGCGCAAGGGTGTAGTCATCGATGAAGTAAACATGACTGCAAGAGCTGTGAAAAAAAAAAAAAGGCTGGACAAAAAAAAAAAAAAAAAGGCTGGACAAAAAAAAAAAAAACAACACTGCCTGAGATCCTTCTCCTTGAACGTCAAGCATTCATTGCACACGTTGTCAAAGTACATGTCGAGCCCAACATAGGCATTACCAGCCATCTTTGAACTCACGGCTCAAAACTTTCAACTTATTGAAATGAATGGTTATCATCATTCTTGATGGACAAGCACCAGACCTAAATCAGCTCGCTTGATGCCATCCAACTTGCCCAACTCTGAGATGGTCTGCCACTTCTGTTTAGGCCAATGATGGCCATGTATCCACGGAGTACGAGGACGTTTGAGAGGCGTTTTGCATGAGGGTTCTCTCAAATCTACACAAAACTCGCTGGCACCTGAGGTGGCGCAGATAAAAGCACTTTATCTCCATCATAACGACCGTTACAGTTTCCCTGGTTCTGACTAAGATCACCACACCATTTGCAGAGGGAACAAGTTCGTCGCTTTGTTGTTCAGCATTCAGGAATGGGTAATAGTCTGGATACACTTTCAGCTTCACAGTCTAGGAAAATTAAATGGATATAGGAAGAAGAAATATGAATTGTCGTGAGTTGTATAGAAGATGCCTCCATAAAAACGATAAGATTTATGTATGCGTTATATCAGTGAAGAATAAATCTGCATTGGCTCAGACAAAAGCCTACATTCTTGCCATTAATAATGGCAGATAGCCCAGCCACCTGAATGATCTCAAAGAAAACCGAATACAAGAGAAAAGTCACGGAAGATGTAGCATCAGATGACATCCACCAGACTGGAAAACACAACCAAACAGGCACGCAAGGGACAGGATTCGATTGACAGCAGCGGGCACAACATCAGGCATCACCAACACCTTATGGACAGACCAGAAGAAATCATTATTCTTCGCCTCAGAACAGGACACAATAGATTACCCACACGTGTATACAAAATTCAAGATTGGCGAATCAGCCATGTGCACATGTGGATTGGCGAAGCAGACGGCAGATCAGATACTCCAAGACTGCCCAAAATACGACATATCTAGGCAAATCTTCTAGATCAGTGGTTCTCAACCGGTGGGGAATTCCCCCCCCCCCCTAACAAGTTTAGGACAGAATCCACTAACGTGTAAATCTCCATTTTCATTAAATACTGAAGAATTCTCTTGCATTGACATTCTTTTCTTGTTTACTTAAGCCTGAGGGATTGATTGTTCTAGCTTCGAAAGATATTACCACGACGCTAAGTTGGATGTTATTATGGTGATTGTGGTGGTTGTGATAAGGTTGATGATGACAACGCTCCTTTGGTAATTGTGAGGTTGATGGTGGTCATGATGATGATGGTGGTCATGATGATGATGCTGGTGGCGGTCATGATGGTGATGCTCATAGTTGAAAGTGGCGATGAAGAAGGTGATAGTGATGATGATGCTTGCTTGCGTTCGCTGGCTGTGAACTCCAGCGTGAAGTCCTATATGTCGGATGAAGACATCCTGTTGTCCAACATCAGTGTGATGTCATACAAGACCTGAGGTTTGCGTGAGTATCCGTTGTCCTATGTCTGGCTTATATTGGTGTGCAGACTGGTGGTTCCTCGCCGTGCAGGCAAATACTTTCCGACTTCGGAAGAATCAGCGATTCTACTACGTTAGCCAGGACCCCGAAGGGACCCGTTGCCCAGGACGCACGGCTAGGATGTGTTAGTACAGTGGTTCTCAACCTTTTTTCGCCCGTGCCCCCTTCACCATATTTTCAGAACGTCATTCCACCCCCACCCTTCCTAACAAAAATTTTGCCCGTGCCACCCCCCCCCCCCCTTTTCACCGTATTTTCAGAACGTCATTTCCCCCCTTTCATATTTCCTATCTAAAAATCCCCCCACCCCTACACAGCATACGTAAAAATGTAAGGTAAATTTAAAAGCAAACAAGTCTAGACATCCACATAAAACATGATTTGTGGGTCTACTGACTTTATAAAATGAATTTTAGAAGGATGAGACGTACTTACCTGTAAAGTATGAAGGGAAAAACAATATCAAGTAATCGGTTCTTGTATTAACGCGATCTTGAAATGGTCTTCATCCCCCCCCCCCCCCCTGGAAACCCTAAAATTTCCCCCTCCCCAATTGGGGGGGGGGGGAATTCCCCACCGGTTGAGAACCACTGTGTTAGTAGGTCTTGGCCAGTATAGAACTTGGCCCTGGTGCTTCGGAAACACCTCTGCGTCCCATGGTGATAGTGATAATTATGGTGATAGTGTGATGATGGTGGTAGTGATGATAATTGTGATAAAGGTGTGATGGTGATACATATGAGGTTAGTAATAATGATGATGATAACCATGCTGTTGATGATCACATTTTGGTGATGGGTGTCACAACGACGACGACGACGATGATGATGATGATGATGATGATGATGCGGTAAAAATATAAGACCTGACACCATGCCACCCCCCCCCCTTTCCCCTTTTTCTCTTTTCCCACACCCATCACCAACCACTTCTGTCAGTGCCTGGCACTACGACCTGGTGGAGCTAGAACAACACAAACTGTACCCTGCTTGCAGATTGATCGGGACAAAACGCCACGGGAAATCCCGGGGTACCCCCGCACGTGCATGTGTAGCCATGGTAATGAAACCGGTGCCAAAAGTCACGGGTTTCCCAGGCCATAGTCCAAACAATAGGAGAGCGTGCCGGTCACATGACCACTGGACGGTTCCTGGGGTTGCGCATTGATGAAGCTTCGGAAAACAAGGATCGTGTCTTCCAAAGGGGGAAATGAGTAAACAGAAGCTGAAGATTGATGTTGTCTTTGGAGAAACATTAATGGTGGCATTTTGAAGGAGCTGTCTACGTACAATGGGATTCTTGAGCAGTTTCCATGTTGAGCAGCTGTGCATTTTTGGACCATTTTTCGTCAATATTGGAGATATGGGAGATTCGGAATTATAAAATAGACCCAGTCTAAATAACTAGTACTAAGAAATGTATTAGAAGTAAAGGAGGTATTTGTGATAATGACCACAACACCCACAAAATGTCGATTAGTATATACAAATACAAGGTGTTTGTAGAGTCTCACTACACTTTGTATGTAGGTCAAATCTGAAAAATGAAGTAAATGACGTCATCAAAAATGTTCTAAAAATTCGTTAAATTAGTTGCAATAGTCACTACTATGGTCTAACGCTGTTTTGGGGAAGTTGGAAAGTACCAATGAAGTATTTATTATAACAGGTGTTGGAAATGTCCACCACGGACTTCAAGACACGACTGTACACGTCTCTTCATATTGTCAAATACTTTATGTAACGTGTCTGTTGTTATTTCAGTGTGAATTTTGAAACAATTGTTCAACTAATAAAAATTGTTTCTTCCGTTGATAACTGTAAGGAGTGCAAAGAATTACTCCAGCAGACGACAGCCACTTATATTGCTTCGCGATGGAGTGTTGAGCACATATTTTGATGACGTCATATGCTTCATTTTCCAAATTCGTTCTACATAAAAGGTGTAGTGAGACATTGCAAACTCCCTGTATATATCTAGCACCATATGCCCAATGGGCATAATGCGGGCATCAAGGTCCTTTACTTGTTTACTGTTTTGCTATTTGAGAAAGGGGCGTCTGGCTCAGAGAAACAACAGTAGAAGATACACTTTATGGACCACTGAGTGAACTAAAAAAGACTGATGTTTATACAAGAGACATCAATGTAGATATAGACAAATTTCAAGCGAACGAAAGTAGAAGAAGGATGAGATGCAGCATCGCCAAGTGTATATGGCTTCCGACGGAAGTTCAAATGTTACTGGGTTTGAATCTTAGACATGGGAATTTTTATAAGAATTGTACCGTGTGCTCTTGGGTATTGAGACCGCATACCTAGTTTCTCCGATAAGGGTTATAGTTTGGTGGTTGCGCATGCTAGTTGCACAGGTTAAAAATCCCAATTAAAGATGGAACTCGCACATAGTAGATCGCAAGGCCAGCACCCTAGTAAAACTCATAGAAAAAGAAAAAAAAAACCAGCTATCCATGGGTGTGTCGGTTCCTCGGTCTAGAGTGGAATAGATGTGGAGGGGAGGAAAGTTTCACAGTTGCATTCTGAAGAAACTGATCTTGCAGGTAGCTGTACATCACTAGGTGTGAGGAATTGCCTTGGGGAGGTGGGTGAGGAAGGGGGGGGGCGAATAATAATAATAATAATAATAATAATAATAATAAAAAGAAGAAGAAGAAGAAGAAGAAGAAGAAGAAGAAGAAGAAGAAGAAGAAGAAGAAGAAGAAGAAGAAGAAGAAGAAGAAGAAAGAAAGAAAGAAAAAGAAAGAAGAAGAAGAAGAAGAAGAATTTAGTTAGTTAGTTAGTTAGTTAGTTAGTTAGTTAGTTAGTTAGTCAGTCAGTCAGTTAATCAGTCAGTCAGTCAGTCAGTTAGTTAGTTAGTTAGTTAGTTAGTTAGTTAGTTAGTTAGTTAGTTAGTTAGTCGACAAATCTTCCTCATTGCACATGGAACCATTCAGTCCATAAGTGCTCAGATTACCTCCTCAGTAAATCCCGCAGCGTGTAGCGGCTAACGACACCAGTTCTGTGTTGGTTTATTCATCTTCTTTGGCTTCCCGCTTAGTGTTCTTGTTTGGCCACCCCTCTTATAACTTGTTCTCGGAGCCTGAACATGGTTGTAGATTCACAGTCAACACTTGGTTCTCGCGAACGACTTACTTCTCGTAGAGCATTCAGAAAGTCAGCCTTGTCCATGGCTGATCCGCCTTCCACAGTAGCCCTACCTGCAAGCTTGTGAGCCCGCTCATTTGCTTGTACACCTGCATGCCCTGACATGAAATTAAACTAAACTTTGCCAGCCGAGACCGCTCCAGAGACAGCAATGAGCATGCTCATTGAGTAACTAAGGAAGCATGCCCTAGTGAATGTCTGTGCCTCGAGCCATGGTATTGCTTTACTTACTGCCATGACTTCCAGTCAGGCTACTTGTGGTTTCAACAAAAGCACCAGCATCTTCCTTCACAATTCTCGCTCCGCCTGAGCCTTAAAAGCCCATGAATTTCACACTCGTCGAACAACCGACCCATCTGTGTAAATGACAGTATCACCTTCCAAAGAATTCTCAAAAATGAAAGCCTGTACTTCAGCCTCCACAGCAGCTGGCATTTTTTGTCTGTATTTTCTGTCCAGTTGGATGCAAACTGAAAAGGAAGTACAGAAATATGTTGGCATTTGTACGAAGAAGAAGAAGAAGAAGAAGAAGAAGAAGAAGAAGAAGAAGAAGAAGAAGAAGAAGAAGACCAACAACAACAACAACAACAAAGAGCCAACCAACTCACCACCCACCCACCAACACACCCAGCAGAAAATACCAACCAACAACCACCAACCTACTACCCCCACCCACCCACCCATCCGATATAGAAACAATCAACCTTCCAATCAACCCACCAACCAACGAACCAACCCACCAATCAATTAATTTTACGAACCCACCAAACAACCAGCCCACACACCAACCAACTACACCCACCCATCCACTCACCAACCATAGAACCAACCAGCCAACCAACCCATCCACCCACACACCAACCAACTACTGACCAAACAACCACCCACCCGCCTTCTCACCCACCTAACCAATATTTTCAGATTAGTTTCATCTCATCTCATCTCCTCATGTTCCTCTTGTACCTTGCGGTGTCGAGGTGAAGTATAAACAGCGGGAGAGTGCCCGCTTATGGGCTTTATGTATTGATATTCCCATGGACTCTGTTATTCCCTGCGGCCATCGTTTACGTGGTCGGCCTCTTCCTCTGCTTCCCTCTGGTCAGGAAAGGGCGGAAAGGCGGTTTGCTCCCATGTATCTGAGTGGTTAGAGACGAGGCGGTGTCCTCCCACCTAGTACCAACGGCCGAAGGATTTGTAACGTGTAGGATACACACATAAGACCTCCGAGGTTTTCGCCCCTGTCCGAGCGGACCTGGCGTATGATCCATTACCAAGAGGTTAAAGGGGGAGGGGGGGGGGGGGTGGTGGTGGTAATTCCCTCCAATCTTCTTTTTGTTTGTACATATTCACACATTTCACACTTTCTTCTTCTTCTTCTTCTTCTTCTTCTTCTTCTTCTTCTTCTTCTTCTTCTTCTTCTTCTTCTTCTCGTCTTCCACCTCCTCCTCCTTATCCTTCTTCTTCTCCTCCTCCTCCTTATCCTTCTTCTTCTTCTCCTCCTCCTCCTTCTTCATCATCATCATCATCATCATCATCATCATCATCATCATCATCATCATCATCATCATCATCATCATCATCATCTCTTCTTCTTCTTCTTCTTCTTCTTCTTCTTCTTCTTCTTCTTCTTCTTCTTCTTCTTCTTCTTCTTCTTCTCATCTTCCTCCTTCTCCTCCTAATCCTTCTTCTTCTCCCGTTCCTCCTCCCCCTTCTTCTTCTCCCGCTCCTTCTTCTTCTTCCTTCTTCCTTCTTCTTCTTCTTCTTCTTCTTCTTCTTCTTCTTCTTCTTCTTCTTCTTCTTCTTCTTCTTCTCCTCCTCCTCCTCCTCCTTCTTCTTCTTCTTCTTCTTCTTCTTCTTCTCCTCCTCCTCCTCCTCCTCCTCCTTCTTCTTCTTCTTCTTCTTCTTCTTCTACTTCTTCTTCTCCTTCTCCTCCTCTTTCTTCCTCCTACTTCTTCTTTTTCTTCTTCTTCTTCTTCTTCTTCTTCTTCTTCTTCTTCTTCTTCTTCTTCTTCTTCTTCTTCTTCTTCTTCTTCTTCTTCTCGTCTTCCACCTCCTCCTCCTTATCCTTCTTCTTCTCCTCCTCATCCTTATCCTTCTTCTTCTCCTCCTCCTCCTCATCCTTCTGCTTCTTCTCCTCCTCCTCCTCCATCATCATCATCATCTTCTTCTTCTTCTTCTTCTTCTTCTTCTTCTTCTTCTTCTTCTTCTCCTCCTCCTCATCTTCCTCCTTCTCCTCCTAATCCTTCTTCTTCTCCCGTTCCTCCTCCCCCTTCTTCTTCTCCCGCTCCTGCTCCTTCTTCTTCTTCCTTCTTCTTCTTCTTCTTCTTCTTCCTCTTCTTCTTCTTCTTCTTCTTCTTCTTCTTCTTCTTCTTCTTCTTCTTCTTCTTCTTCTTCTTCCACCTCCTCCTCCTTATCCTTCTTCTTCTTCTCCTCCTCCTCCTTCTTCTTCTTCTTCTTCTTCTTCTTCTTCTTCTTCTTCTTCTTCTTCTTCTTCTTCTTCTTCTTCTTCTTCTTCTTCATCTACTTCTTCTTCTCCTTCTCCTCCTCTTTGTTCCTCCTACTTCTTCTTTTTCTTCTTCTTCTTCTTCTTTTTCTTCTTCTTCTTCTTCTTCTTCTTCTTCTTCTTCTTCTTCTTCTTCTTCTTCTTCTTCTTCTTCTTCTTCTCGTCTTCCACCTCCTCCTCCTTATCCTTCTTCTTCTCCTCCTCCTCCTTATCCTTCTTCTTCTCCTCCTCCTCCTTCTTCTTCATCATCATCTTCTTCTTCTTCTTCTTTACTCCTCCACGTCCTTCTCCTCCTTCTTCGTCTTCATTTCTTCACCTTCTTCTGTTGTAAGCTTGAATTTGTCTGACTATATCTGTAATTGTGTCTCTTGCAGAAACTGCAGTCTGTTTTATATGTTTGGTTCACTTAGTGGTCCACGCACTTTATATCCCACTGTTGTTTCTCTAGGCCAGTCGGTTTACCTGAATATGTACTGAATAGGGCATTCTTGGAGTACGTGATCTGGTCTCTGCTTCACCGATCCACACGTGCAAATGGCAGTCTTCCCTCACGAGATGTGTGTGATGCTTGTCTCCCATGTGACCTGATTGTGGTAATGTGATACTTACCAACTTGCCAGCTCTATGGAAAACGAGTGGTTAGACGTGGTACCGGAGCACCAATCATATCAGAGAGATTTGGCACGTGCAGTTTTCAGTCAGACCGTATCGGAATTTGGAGCTAAGCACTTCTGTGCATCACATCGACCTCCCCATCTCCTGCCCTGGATGTCAATCATCTGACTACATAATAACTCGTTGGGTAATGTCTTAAACATATTGCATGTTTTTTGCAGGACGTCACGATCAACCTCAGCCCTAGTCTGATTTATTAGGCAATTTAAAGATCATTCTCATCTCATCTTGTGCCTCTTATCTTACGGTGTCGAGGTGAAGCACAAACAGCAGGAGAGTTCTCGTTCATGGTCTTCATGTATCGAGATTCTCATGGACTGCTATTCCCCCTTTCCATAGTTTGCATGGTTGGTCTCTTCTTCTGCTTCTATTTGGTGTGTACATTATTGCTTGTTGTGGTATATTGTTAGTTCATAATCTATTTATATAGCCAAGGCATTTAACTTGCTGTTTTCTTATGAAATCTAGCGTTGCAATAACATCAACTTTAGTCCAGATTTCGTCATTTCTGATTTTATCTCTTCTCGATACATTGAATATTCCTCTCAGGAATCTCATTTCTGTTGTTGTGAGTTTTCATTTCTCTTTTTTTTATTTTATCATTCTCCAGGTGTGACATTGGTAGGAAGATTGTGTTGTAGAGTGCTTTCTTAGTATATAATGATACTTGTTTGTTCTTTAGTAAGGTGCGATTTGTCCAATGAGTTCGTTTGCCTTATTGCATCTATTTTCGATCTCGTCTTCTGATTTGCCATTTAATGATATTATACTTCCTGAGTACTCGAGGCGCTTTACTTGTTCCGTGGGGAGGGGTGTTCTCTTAGATAGATTTTTGTTGTTTTGTCTTCTTTGGTTATAGTCATTACCTCTGTTTTACTGTTGCTTTTCATGTTATGTTCCTTACACACTTCAATTAGAATATTTATGTCGACTTGTAATTCTGATTCTGATTTTGCAATTAGTGGCTGACCGTCTGCAAATCTGCCCTAAACCTGCTACTTGCCCAGCAAGCCGGCAGGGAATTCTTCATAGTGCTGATAGAAAAGAAAGATTCCATCCATCCATCATGTGCCATGCCGGTAAGCGTGGGCGGTCATGTTCTGCCATCTCACTCGATCACCAGAGTCGTGGATCAGCTCCGTGTTTCTGTCTCGACCATGCCACAAGGCCAAGCCATCCAGGTACTTGCTTCTAGGTCTTCCCCTTGGTCTGTTCCCCTCGATCTTACCAGTTGTCACCAAATTCTCCAATCCATTTCTTCTCATAACATGCCCAAAAATTTTTGACTGTCTACGTCTAATTTCTCTAATCAATTTACGATCTTCATTTGTTTCTTGAAGGACTTGTTCATTGGTCTTTCTGGCTGTCCATGGTATTCTTTGCATTTTCCTCAGAAACCACATCTCTACAGCCATCAGATGTTTTTCAGCCTGACTGCTCATTGTCCACGCTTCACATCCATACAAAAGTACAGGTTCAATGTAGCATCTCAACATTGATTACGTTCAGTATTACACTGAAATATCAATTACGGAAACCTTTGAGGTCACTAAGACAGTTCATAAATATTTGTTTGGCCCTCTTAGAAGTAGGAGAAAGAAGTGGGGATTAGAGAAAGCAGTAGAGAATATAAAAATTCAAAACAATGTTTTCCCATAGTGAATTTGAATAACGAAGACACAAACAATAGATTGCACGATTTATTGCCTGGCATATTTCGCTGCATCTCGTCAGGTACATACTGTAGAAATCACACAACGTAAAGTAAATTAACTAGATAAATCCTTCAAGCTGAAATATACACATGTTCGCACAGTAATGATGATTGACTACCACGGTAACTTTAAGCTGACTAACATGTCTTTCTGTTTGCACAAATCTGGCTTGCGTTGATTGATCATTATTGCTTCTGCAAACTAAGCGAGTATTTTGTGTGTTAAACAACACGCGAAAGGCAGTGTCTCTGAAAAATTGAAATCTATAGTTACCGACTGGGATTCGAATCTGTCATATCTAAATGCCAACAGCGCCTCGCTTCAGGAACACGTGTAGTTCGACTTCGACTAGCGGTGTCTAGTTGGTCATACGTATAGTTTTCAATGTTTCTGTTGTCTAGTGTGTTCTCTAGTCTCTACTTCCTTCTTCTACTTCTTCTTGTGTCATTATTTATATGAAGTATTTTGCCATTGCTTTCTGAACTATAAGTCAATGCTGAAATCCAACTCGCCAGCGTAGAGAATATAAACCCCGCAATCCGCCCTCAGCGCACAGGAAAAATAAGCGCATGAATATTAACTCCTGCCACCATGTGGACCTATGGGTAATGCCAAGACCTAATAAAATGAAATGAGAAACAACATTAAAGGTATTGAGTGGTACTGACAGAAGAAAGGTATTGAGTGGTACTGACAGAAGAAAGGTATTGAGTGGTACTGACAGAAGAAAGGTATTGAGTGGTACTGACAGAAGAAAGGTATTGAGTGGTACTGACAGAAGAACAGCGGTAAGTGCAATGGCTAGCCTCCAGCCTGTCCGGCCGTGTGTTGATGAGTTCGAATTCGCATCGAGTCAGATTTTAAAATTGACCTGGGATCCCTGGTTTACCCATCCTAAAATGGGCACCAGGAATTGACTAGAAATTAAGGCGGTAAGAGTAATGCTGATCAAAAGATATAAAGACCAACGCTTTTACTTCCCATGAATATTCTGGTACTTATTTTAGACTGGGAAAACCTATGAACCTAGGTCAAGTTTATAACAACCCTATAAATCAAGATCCGAACAGATGACTTATGGATTTACAGCCATTTAAAATGATATCGTGGGGATTGAAACCACGACCACCCGGGAAGGTTAACCCGGTCAACAAATGCCCGCGGAAGTCGGATGTATCGACCGACCGGCGCAAGAATGCAGCCCTGCTGTAAACAGGCACAACGCAATCACGTCCGGAAAAAAAAAAATCCGGATGAACGCAGAAGAAGGAGGAGGCGAAGAAGAAGAAGAAGAAGAAGAAGAAGAAGAAGAAGAAGAAGAAGAAGAAGAAGAAGAAGAAGAAGAAGAAGAAGAAGAAGAACAAGAAGAAGAACAAGAAGAACAAGAAGAAGAAACCACGACCATCTGACTGGCAGGCCAAGAAAGTAACCACACCGTACACATTTCTTTTCTTCAATACAATGGTTGCTTTTTATAATCCACCCCTAGTGGTTTAAAGCCGGCTCCGTGGCTAAGAGCATACGGACGCGATATGTGAGCCCGCTTACCCGAGTTCAAAACACAGCTGCGACCGCTTTGGCAGCAAACCGCGTCGCGCTGGGTTTTAACGTGTTGGTGGGAGCCGGTCGTTCAAAAAGTAATGGCAAACTAATGAACGTAAACTTGTCAAGACAACAACAGCAGTAAAATGCTAGTGTTGACAGCGATGTCATGTAAATGGGATATGCAAAAAAGTGGCTTCAATTATTTTGGTTACAATGCGAGCCACTACAAGCAGGTTGTTCTATAGTAATAATTGAAAACTACAGAATCTGGGCACCATATATAGATTTATAAATCAAAACTGCCAGACTCCCAGACGGCCTCTCTTGACACAAACTGCCAGGTGCAAGCATCGCCCTCTCGTCCACATCAGCTCTCGTACGACCTGGTTTAATACTTTATGTCAATATGTCTCCCTCGAAAGTGTCTACCGACCCGTATAATTAAACATTGTCAAGATAATCAGACAGATGTGAATCTATACCCGCTAAAAGACTCCAAAATGTACGGTACCCCTTGAAAAGAATCCACGGGCCTATCACTCCTTTTCTTCTATGTTCCTTCTGCCTCGTTCACCCGAAGAAGGTCAGTACTCCAGTCCCTGACATGTGGCATAAATAGCCATAAATTTCCCCTGGGTCTCTCTATCCCTCTTTCTCTCTATCTCCTTCTCCTCTCCTTCCACTTCTACTACTACAATGGGGCCCTCTCTCTCTCTCTCTCTGAACTTAAGACACGCACATTTCCCAGGCGTACTGTCCGATTCAAGGGCAGATAACTCCGGTGTGTTGTCCATTTCGACATTTTTATTACAAGGGTTGTTAGGGTGAGGGGGAAAGCGTGAGAGAGTAAGGGCGGGTGGGTAGGAATTCCTTAACCACACGGTTAGTAACCAGTGCAGTCAGGCCCTGGCGGGTAATTGCCTTCTGGTGGTTGTAGAGAAAAGCTGAGCTCAGCAAGTATTGTCAATACTATCAGCTGGGTCATCATCACTATCCTTTGATAGGCTGTTGTTGCGCTGTTGACTTTCACTAACGAACATGCTCTTTACAAAAGATTCATTCTATCCTAGTCTGAAGTTTCTTGAACTATAGGGTGTATTTTTAATAACTGTGCAATGTTTGAAACACAAGTCAAGCTGAAAAAAATTCTGATGGCTGTGGAAATGTGGTTTCTGAGGAGAATGCAGAAAATACTATGGACAGGCAGAAAAACCAATGATCAAGTACTACAATAAACAAATGGAAATCGTAAATTGATTAGAGAAATTAGACGTAGACAGTCAAAATGTTTGGGCATGTTATGAGACGAAATAAATTGGTGAACTTGGTGACAACTGGCAAGATCGAGGGGAAGAGCACAAAAGGAAGACAGAGAAGTAAATACCTGGGTGGCTTGACCAAGTGAGATGGTTGAGACAGGAACACGGAGCTGATCTATGACTCTGGTGATCGAGTGAAAGGGCGAGTCATGACCGCCCACGCTTACCGGCACGGCACATAATGGATGGATGGATGGAGTGTTTGAAAATATTGCCGGTTAAAGTTTTGTATTCACCCTCTGTAAAGTTCATGCAATATAATAGGTAAATACAAAACTTGGACCGGCAATATTTTCAAACACTGCACAGTCATTAAAATTACAACTTGTATTTCCAACTTAACTGATTCAGTGTCGATGGATAATGTATGGCTGCATGTGACCTACCATTTGGACAGAAGGACGATATATCGCTGTACTAGGGTCTTCATCTTGTTTGTTAGACGGGCCTGAGTGCCAAATTCTTAACAATATGAATTGGAAACAAATAGGTATATTAAACTCCTGCGAGAAGAAGCGTACTAAACATCAACAACGTTGATTTACAAGTTCCTTACAAGGAGATCCATCGTATCGTAAGGTATGTGCAACGTTGTTGATGTTTAGTACGTTTCTTCTCGCGGGAGTTTAATATACCTATTTGTTTTCAATTCATATTGTTATATCCTGCTGCAGTCGCTGCTTTTTCTTTCTATTCCAATTCTTAACCCTTTGAAAATAAAGTTTTGTTGTTGTTGTTGTTGTTTTATTTCGTGGTATCTTCCGCAATTTCAATGCTCAGTGAACGGAAATTGACATTACACTTGTTTATTTGATTGTGTACCAGGTTTGGTCCAAACCTGCTTGTTTGTTTGGCACTGAATCAGTTAAGTAAGGTCTGAGAAGTGTTCTTGACCACATCCACTGCCGACTGGTCAATAGAAATATGTGGCTAGTTTTTCGATTATACTATGACCCCTACCCCGTTCAACCACAGACAGACAGACAGACAGACAGACAGACAGGTAGGCAGGCAGGCAGATAGATAGGTAGGTAGGTAGATAGATAGATAGATGGATAGATAGATAGATAGATACCCCGGGAAGGTTAACCCGGTCAACAAATGCCCGCAGAAGTCGGATGTGTCGGCCTGACGGCGCAAGAACGCAGCTCTGCTGTAAACAGGCACAACGCAGTCACATCCGAAAAAAATCCTGATGAACGCAGAAGAAGAAGAAGATAGATAGATAGATAGATAGATAGATAGATAGATAGATAGATAGATAGATGATAGATAGATAGATAGATAGATAGATAGATAGATAGATAGATAGATAGATAGATAGATAGATAGATAGATAGATAGATAGATAGATAGATAGATAGATAGATAGATAGATAGATAGATAGATAGATAAAGTCACGGATCATTGGCTTCGGTGACTGGAGGAGTTGGGCAGATAGGGGATTAGACTGACAGCTCCACATCAGGTCAGTGAAGCCTGGTCAGCTGGAAACGTTATATTCAATAGTCGGGGTGAGCCACCTAAGGGAGCATTGTGATATCTTGCCAGATCAGTGACAACTCGCGAGAATTAATCAGATTACCAATACTCTAGAGCTCTCGCAAACCGAGCTTCCTAAGAGGATCACGCGTAACTGCAGTTAGCTAGAGCTGCAATCTGTGTCCAAATACTAACACTTTCACACAGACGATCAAACATATCCGACTGATAAGCGTGGGGCTGGATCTTCATGGCTGCCACCATAATCAGCGATCCAACATTCACCTCTGGAGATCAAGACCTCATGGTGAGGAAGCCAGCTGCCGGGTATAGCCTGGACTCTGTTGTCGACACCCAGTTCATTCACCTAGTGTTTGATTGCGTCATTTACCGAGACTGAGATTGAGGGCTGGTTGATAAGAGTGTTCCACCCGTGGGGATAAGTGTGGATTGAAAGCCAACACTGTCACGCTCTGGCTCAGCAGGAGAGATCATCCTGAAGGCTAGGTCTTTTGTTGCTGGCAATAGATTCTAACAGTGATCCACTGAAGGCCTTTGAGGGTGAGGATTCTTAAGCAGTTTACTACAGGATATTAAAACTGGAATGGGAGCAGGGAAGGAAATAGAGGTCAAACCGGGGGAAAGTAGTCCTTGGTGTCGCTTTTTCAGAATTGAGGAGATAATAATACAGTTTTTATACACTCTAACCCAACTCTGGGAATTAGATTGGAGTATATTGATAGATAGACAGATGGATAGATAGCCACAAACAAGTAACAAGTAGGTGCATGAACTGATGTTGGTATATCAAATGTTATGACCATCACTTTTGTAGTGCACTGAGAGTATGTGGTCAGTCTTTACCACCCGTAGTAAAAGAGGAGATCTGGCAAAGACCACTTGTCTGACCACTCTCATACCATTGTCGGCCATATGTGAACTCCCATTTTGGCAGAAGGATGGTATATCGCCATAATAAGGTTATCATTTTATTTGTTTCATTTCGATGTATTCCGCAATTTTAATGCTCAGTGATTGGAAATTTACATTATAATACTTGCTCATCTGATTGTGTGTCATGTTTGGCCCAGACTTACGTTGTGTTTGGCACTGAATCAGTTAAGTGATACCAAAAATACCTACACCTAGTAGGGTGAAACATGACCAAGTGAGGCTTATTTAAGACACTCCTTGCATGACCTGCTGAACAGTGAGCTGCTGACATCCTAATGTGTTTCTCCGCAGATGTGAAATAGCAGTACCGACCTGGCACACTCACTGGGTTCTGGGCCTGAGGAGGGAAAGGAGAGAATAACCCCATGGAGATGGAACTTCGTACTGAATCGGGAGATGCCTCTACAACAACCTCACTCCGATAGACTCCTGCCCTTTTAAGACGTTAATGCAAGGGCTTTGAGTTCAAAACTCAGTCTTGGCCGGGGATTAACCAACCACCCAACACACCCCAACTATCCAACTACTATACTTATTTAGCTTTCTAGTTGTTCAAAGCACACCTACGCAGACAGACAGACAGACACGCAGGCAGCCATGGAGCAGACTACAGATAAGTTGTTCTTCTTTCGTTCGCTTAAAAATTGTCTATAGCTGCAATATTGTTTCTTGTATGAATTTAACTGCAATGTTGTCTCTTGTATGAATTTAACTGCAACGCTATCTCTTGTATAAATTTAACAGTCTATTTTAGTCCACCCAGTTTGTGGCGTAGGGGTTACAGACACAATTTGTATTCCCGCATAACGCGTTCGAAACACAGCCGCGGGCGATTTAGAAGCAGACCGTCTTGAGCTGATTTCATAAAGGTATGAGCGTCGGTCGTTCAGAAAGCAATTGCAAACTACTGAAAGTAAACTTGCCAAGAAATCACCAACAGCAAAACAATGTTGGCGTTAACTGAATATCCTGTAAGGGATATTTTATTTATTTATTTATTTATTTATTTATTTATTTTGTGATCCTACTTACCGGACATTGCAGTCAACACCAATATTTTTCAGCTGCTGTTGATGTCTTGGCAAGTATTACGTTCAGATCCTTGGCCAAAGGCTTGCGAACGCGGTTCGTAAGCCGCTTACCAGGCGTTAGAAACGCAGCCGCGACTGACTTGTGCAGCAGACCGTGTCGCGTTGTGTTATAACGTGTTGGTATGCGGGTCGGTCGTTCAGAAAGCAATGGCAAAATACTGAACGTAAAAACTTGCATAGTACATTAACAGCAGCTGAAAAATGTTGGTGCTGACTGCAACGTCCTGCAAGGGATATGCAACATTAATAACAATATAAAGTTTGCCATTGCTTTCTGAACGACCGGCTCACATACCTTTTCGTAAGAAACCAACGCGACGCGATCCAAATCTCGCGCAGCTGTGTTTCGTACGTGGGTATACAGGATTACGAACAACGTTCTTAACCTCTTCGCCAAGGATACGGCTATAAAGAATATGCGACTAACTTTAAGTGGTCCATAGAGTTTATCTTCCACGGTTGTTTCACTTGGCTAGAATGTTTGCCTAGATATGTCGTATTTTTAGACAGTCTTGGAGTATATAAGGTAAGTTGTTATACTGGTATATGAACAGACGGACATACACACGGTCAGCCATGCAGCAGCTAGCTAGATTCACACGCAGACACACACATCGCCATCAAGTTCCCTATCCACTGGCGCAGGCGTTCATGTTTCTAGACTGATCTATGTGCCCGGCGTTCAGAATCAATCCCATTAACGACGCCCCTCCATGCCACCGTAACAGTCCATCCAGCATCAGTGATCTCGATCTTCTCCTAAACTTCTACTGCTGATCTTGTCCGTGATCACAGTGGTTTTCAATGCCTCTCTTCCCATGTCATAACATAAGAACGATGTTGGTCTCCGTCTTATTTGTGTATATTTATTTGTATATATTTATTGCGCTACGCGTGTCAGTCTTTCCAAGCAAGGATACAGATTAAGATAAGTACCTTTAATTAGTTTAATATTGTCATAGTGTGTTTCATGTAGGTTTGTGTCGGTTTGTATTTGTTTATCCTGTGCTGACGAAGGCTTTGGCCGCAACGTCAATTTGTCTCTTGTAGTCGTGTTTTAGTAAAGCTCACAATCTACTTCTCGTTTTTTTTTTTTTTTTGGTTGATTCATTATTTGTGTATAGAATGTTGTACTTTCGTTAGCCTTTTCAAGATATTCGATGTTAGTTACTCTGGGGTGTACAAGGCAGACATCGTTATTAGTTACTCTGAGAATCAAAGGTAGGCACTCATTGTTAGTTACTGTGGGAATCAAAGGTGAGCACTCGTTAGTTATTCTGGGAATCAAATGTTGGCACTCGATATTACATACGCTGAGAATCAAATATAGGCACTTGTTAGTTATTCTGTGAATCAAAGGTAGGCACTCATTATTAGTTACTCTGTGAATCAAAGGTAGGCACTTGTTGTCAGTTATCCTGGGAATCAAAGGTAGGCACGTGTTGTCAGTTATTCTGTGAATCAAAGGTAGGCACTCATTGTTACTTACTCTGGTAATCAATGGTAGGCACTCGTTGTTAGTTACTGTGGGAATAAAAGGTAGGCACTAGTTGTTAATTACTGTGACAATCAAAGGTAGGCACTCGTTAGTTATTCTGGGAATCAAATGTAGGAACTCGTTGTTAGTTTCTGCGTGAATCAAAGGTAGGCACTCGTTGTTAGTTATTCTGGGAATCAAAGGTAAGCACTCGTTAGTTATTCAATGGCAGGCACTCGGTGTTAGTTACTATTGAAATCAAAGGTAGGCACTCGTTATTTATTCTAGGAATCAAACGTAGACACTCGTTCTTAGTTGTTGTGGGAATGATACGTATTCTTCACATTCTTCTTAGCATCTACATCTCCTGTGCCGTCAAGATCTTTTTAATGTGTCCGTTCACGTTCCAGACACACAACGGACGCATATGCGCATGAGTGATTTGACTGCTGCGATGACTTCAAACTGAGTCACTGACTGAGTCACTGACTGAGAAAGCAAATGACGCAATGAATGTATGACGTAGTAGTACGCACAGAGTATGACTTCACAATGACAAAACTGAGGATAGAAACAGACGCAGTATAACGAGTGGGAGAGCGAGAGGGGGGAGGGGACGGTCAGAGTGACCGAGAAGGAGAGAGTTCGTAAGAGGAAGAGAGAGAGAGAGAGAGAGAGAGAGAGAGAGAGAGAGAGAGAGAGAGAGAAAGAGAAGAAGGGAGGGGACGGTTAGAGAGAAAGAAAAGGAGAGAGTTAGTGAGAGAGAGAGAGAGAGAGAGAATGAAAGAGAAGAAGGGAGGGGACGGTTAGAGAGAAAGAAAAGGAGAGAGTTAGTGAGAGAGAGAGAGAGAGAGAGAGAGAGAGAGAGAGAAGTGAGAGAAAGTGAGACAGAGATCGAGAAAGAAAGAGAGGGGGAACGGGACGGTCAGAGAGAAAGAGAAGGAAAGAGTTAAAGAGAGGGAAAGAGAAAGAAAAATAGAGAGGGGAAGTGATAAGGAGAGGGAGTGAGAGACATATAGAGAGAATGATAGAGGTGGAGAGAGAAAGCAAGGTAGAGAGTAAGTGACAGAGTGAAAGAGAAAAAGAAAGTGAGAGATTGAGGGAGAGTGAATGAGTGAGTTGGTGAGGCAGAGGGAAAGAGTGAGTGAGAGGAAAAAGAGTAAGACTGAGTCTGAGAGAGAGAGTGAGTGCGAGAGAGAGAGAGAGAGAAAGAGAGAGAGAGAGAGAGAGAGAGAGAGAGTAATAGGGAGATATAGAGAGTAATTAGCAGCAACCTGGAGACATGAAGACAGTGCGAATCACAAGCAACGCGGATACAAATCTAGCGAGTTAGTGTTCACCAAAGTCAGAATAACACGCACCATTCATACATATAAACACACACACACACACACACGAAGAAGAAGAAGAAGAAGAAGAAGAAGAAGAAGAAGAAGAAGAAGAAGAAGAAGAAGAAGAAGAAGAAGAAGAAGAAGAAGAAGAAGAAGAAGAAGATGAAGCCACCGAACCGACTAGACCGCCATGGCAACACAGAAGAAACATGAGCATTTAATTATAAAGGATATCTCGAGGTGCTTTCAGACGGCTGCCGCTTTTTATTCTTTTTTTTTTTTTTTTACTTTTATTTTTACGCAGGAAACACTAAAGATAATGAAGCTTGACAGCGAAGGCAAGGAATGAAAAGGCATCAGCTGTTTTATTATAGATGCAGAGCTACCTCGACAGACGCGATGTACAGGACAGAACTGAACAAGCAAGCGTCTGCTCGATCTTGTTGTAAAAGGAAGAAAAAATACTCAGCTTAGAATTGGCTTTTAATGGCGTTGTATACCGTATTTAGTTGTGGTATCTTTTGTGGGTGTTTAGTCCGGGGGTCTTCTATTTTCCTTGTGTGTAGTTGAGAAAGCTAAGTCAGGAGACGCACAAACGTGGGGGAAATGGATGCGTGTCTCTAAAATCGAGTAGAATGGTTAGGTCATCAACCAGCATTGGGTGTTTGTGGATTTTTGAGCAGTTTTACTTTCAGTAGTTCGCTGCTGACGACGGAGTAGTGGGTTAATTTCACTCATTAGTTGTTGGATTTAAATATAGAACTGGAGGTTGGCATGGCCGAATGGGTAAGCGCTTACGCTCTTAAATTTCCGGTGTGCTGGCGCCTAGGTAGCGGTTTCAACCCCTGTAACGGTCAGTTGGGCTAATCTATTGACACAAATACCTGCTGAAGTTGGACAAAACAGCCTCTGTGTTGCATAACTGGGCGTAACGCAATCCCCCTGATAAGACAGGCGAAGAAGCAGCAGAAGAAATAGACCAGCCTTCTGAAGCCAAGGCAATTTCCGCGTATAAAGACCGTCTGCCTGACCCATGTTTGGCCACTAGGACAAGCCGTCACTCGGCGGCATCTTAACCGCTGAGAAACCCCTTGATGGGGAAATAAGGATGTGTAACACTCAGGTCTGGAGGCTGTCCATCAAAATCAAAGGATTCCTGACAGCACTGACCGCTCGTAGCCACCAGGCCGGGATGAAAGATATCACAATGTCATGGTGATTAGTCTGCCCCTGTCGGGCAGTTGATGTCCTTCCGTGGTAGTTATCTTCCCTTGGTTAAGGGTCAGACACCTGGACCTCTCCATCTAATTGTCCTCCACCTCATGCTCTTATTCGCGGAGTAATGGGAACGCTATCTGGAGATTAGAAGCGTTGCGGAGGTGTGAGAGGGGTTGTAGGTGTGGAGGCAAGATTTGCGGTCAAAGATTAAAGGAAGAAACTAATTAACATCTAGCCTTGGAGTTTGACATGTTGGTGGAAAATAGGGAAACGAGCGTTGCTACACACGTTTTTATCAAACGAAAATAAACTGGGGGGGGGGGGGGGGAAAAAGAGCCTGGAATTATCAGAAAAGACAACTTAAATTAGGGCCTAAATGTAGACAGACATACAAAGAGGTAGGCAGAGAGATAGGCACACAGGCAGTCAGGCTTATCGGCAGACAGGCTTATCGGCAGACAGGCTTATCGGCAGACAGGCTTATCGGCAGACAGACCTATCGATCGGCCGGTAGGCATGCAAGAAGATAGACAGAGATGGACATATAAAATTTAAATTTTGTTGCGTATCCCTTACGGGACGTTGCAGTCAACACCAGCATTTTCAGCTGCTGTTGATGTACTAGGCAAGTGTTACGTTCAGTAGTTTGCCATTGCTTTCTGAACGACCGGCCCCTATACAGTTTTCGAAAAAACCAGCACCGCCATGTTTCGAACCCGCGTATACGGGCTCACAAACCGCGTTCGCAAGCCCTTAGCCACAGAGCCGGTGGCCATATAAACCGACATAGAAACAGGCAGGCTTATCGGACAGACAGACAAACATACCTACTGACCGCCGGTAGGCAAGCAGGAAGATAGACAGAGAGACAGACAGACAAACATACCTACTGACCGCCGGTAGGCAAGCAGGAAGAAAGACAGAGAGACAAACAGGCAGACAGACCTATCGACAGACAGGCAGCCCGTCAAGTTACCTACAAACATATCTTTAACAACAACAAAAACAACTTGTAACTCACAGTCTACTCCAGCAAAAAAAAAAAAACGGTGCTAAATACGGAGGCAGTCAGACAAGAGACGCATAACGGCAATTATGATGCTCAGAAGACACGCGATGGAAATACGTGAAATTTACATAAAGCGACAACGGTGCAAACATAGACAATACATTTCAAGCGAACGAAAGACGAAGACGCAAAGGACAAACGTTTTATAAGAAGCAGTTATAGAACGAAATGGAAATTGGAAAACTTTGGATAATAGAAAGATGATACATGTTACCTTACCAACTCCACCGATGTGGACAAAAATAGCAATGTTCAGACGCAACAGACTGAAATAACACAATGAACTAAAGACAGCTGGTAAACCAACGCAGAAGTGCAACTATTAGCCGCTGGATGCTGATGCATATGTTTGGGGTGAGGATGGGCGTGGGTGAGGGAGGGGGGCATAGAACTTGAGTACGTGTGGACTTGTCTGGAGTGCAAGCATGATACTCTAACAAAAGTAACTAATTAGCTAACTAACTGACTGACTAACTAACTGACTGATTAACTAGCTAGTTAACCAACTAATTAACTAACTAACGACAGGAGAATGTAACCGACATTTGTGAAATGACCACTAAACCTTTGTTGAAGGCGTGTCCAACACGCAGAACAGAGGATATTACTGTGGTCTACACCTGCTTCACTTGAGGACAACCTCTATGGAGATGTCAGCAACCTCAAGTTGACTGCTGCCTTCGTTAAATATATTGAGGTTGATATATCACATATGTGTGTCAAGAAGATGAAGATGGAGAAGAGAGAGGAGCGGAAGGAGAAGAAAGAAGAAGGACAGGAAGAAGAAGAAGAAGAAGAAGAAGAAGAAGAAGAAGAAGAAGAAGAAGAAGAAGAAGAAGAAGAAGAGAGAAATTAAGACGCACAGACATCTCCAGAGATTAAAATGATGCGTGTATCATATGAGTCCTGTTCACCCCACCTCATAACGCCACAAGCAGGTACGCGTAAAGTCCTATCAATTCTCTCCCTCGCGACAATATCTACATCAGATTACATTTACTCACGCGCCGGCCCCAGATCACAACGACTCAGTTATCAAGAAAACAAGATGGCGAGATTGTATCTCCCACTTCTGCCGTTGATGGTGTAGATTTCGCGGTCTCCGTTTGTCCGGACGAGATCCCGTGTAATCTTATCCCGGCTGACTCTGGCCAGATGTTCAATGAATGTGTCGAGTGGTGCAGAATGTGTTAGATATCCCAATCATCTTAACTATGGGAAATTCCGTTTGGTGAACGGAATCCAACACACTGGTGGAATCATCATCAGCCTGTGCTTCGCCGGCAAGCTAATCACCAGAGTTGTGGATCAGCTCGGCGTTCTTGTCCCCATCATGCCATGTGGTCATACCCTCCAGATATTTACTTCTCTGAATTCCTCTTGTTGTTTTCCCCTGAATCTTGCCAGTTGTCACCAAGTTCTCTAGTTTATTACTTCTTATAGCGTGTCAACATTTTTTTTTATTTTGGACTGTCTGTGTCTCATTTCTCTCACCGGTTCACGGGTTTCATCTGCCTCTTGTAGGACTTGCTCATCGGGTTTTCTGTTCATTGTATTCTTTGCATTTTCCTCAGAAACCACATTTCCACTGCCAAGCTTGTCTGTTCAATGTCCACGTCTTAAATGCATATAAAAGTGCAGGTTCCATGTAACACTTTAACACTTTTTTTCATTGCACTTGACATCTTGTTATTGGTCAGTATGTTAATCCATCTTGCAAAAGGCTACCTTCGCCATAGCAATTTTTGGTCTATTTATTTATTCAAGTCACCTCCCATCAGATGTACCATAAAACAGTGCAAACCGCTTAAGGCGATCTCTGATGTGGCGAATTTATTTTGTGAAGAACACTTTGTATTTTTCCGGCAATATTTCTTCTTGGTCTCTAATTGGGAGTCTCCGTGGCGAAGTGGTCAATCCGTTTGACTCGGGCTCCGAAGGTTGTGGGTTCGATTCCGGGCCGCTTCCTGCGGTTCACTAATTAAATTTTTCGGAGACTTCTGTGGGTCGTCACTAGAGCTACGGAGTTCGTGTTTTGTGCGACGCTTTCCCCTCTGCGGAAAGAGACCGAGCCATATGGGATAAAACCCGGTGCAATGAAGTCGACCCTGTCGACTTTTAAGCGACTCTAATAAGAGGAATTTCTGATAAGAAGAACTATTTCTTGAGTCCCAGGTAAGTTTGCCTTGTATCCGGAATTTCCTGAACTTAAAGCTGTGTTTGTGTGTTCACTGAAGCTTGTAGATTATTTATGTGCTATTCTGAACATCATCATCATCATCATCATCATCATCATCATCATCATCAAGTGCCTTGTCGAATGGCCTAAGTGATCATGCGTCTCCACAAATTGCGATCTCCAACGGTATGTATCAATTCATGTGTTGACTCCCCCCCCCCCGCTACCCCCTTTCCCCCTGTCCGCTACCCCCTTCACCATCCTGTCCCATAGCAAAAATAACGTCATTTACTTTAATTGCACATTTAGGCACAGTCCGTTTCTTTGATATCACCATGACTTCTGTCTTTCTATTATTCAGATACCAACCGATAACTTTTGGTAACATGAAGCGCTATGAAGAGATGAACAATTTGAAAGATAGTAAAATGGACAGGAAAGATCTCAGAATAATAAAACATATTTATGTGACACACATTGCAGCAATTCCATTTGGAAATATAGAGGATAGTTAAAATAAATGCAATGCTTCATGTCTTTTGCAGGGAGTTGCGAATCTGGTTTGTCTGATAGGTAATTTGTACGTTCAGTAGCTAGCCATTACTCTCCGAACGTTAAGTTGTGAATAGATAAAGCAACGGGTAAGATAAGGATGTATTTTTGCACCTGATCTCTTTATGTCTATGCTTATCATCAAGTGCCTTGCCGACTGGCTTTGGCGATCATGCCTCTCCACACCTTGCGATCTCCCATAGCATGCATCAATTCGTGTGCTCACTCATTTCCGTGCCATGACACAAGACTGTCAAGAATTTTCTCTCGGTTTCTTCCTCTGTTTATTTTTCCCCAAAATAATTCCAGGTGTCACATGTTCAGGTTTTGTCTTCTCATTATGTGTAACCCCCCCCCCCCCCCCCACCCCGCCCATAAAAAATATGACTGCTTCTTTCTGAATGTGTGATAAGTTGTCTTTGCGTTTTAGCTTCCCTCCTAAATGTCCAGATTGCTCATTTTGGCTGTCCAATGAGTTTTCACCATTCTTCTATAAAACTACATCTTCGAATACTCCGGAGATGTTTTCGCTTATTTATTAATTATCCAAGATTGTGAAGTTGACACTGCAGCATTTCACGATGTCACAAGCTTCGAATACACATGCTGCATAATTACACACTGTGAGCCAATCAACAAATAGCCAAAGCAATGCACAAGTCATAGAGAAGAACGTGGCCATGACACAAAGAGACTTTACAAAATGGCAATTGTTTAAAAGAAACATAAGAAGCAAACACTTAAATAAACATAACGATTTTGAGACCATGCACCCTTCCTGGGTGATAGAATCAATATCAGGCCCGTCGCTTTTACTCCTCACAAAATTTCATGGTGTCCAGTTAAGGCTGAATCAACGTGACAGAAATACTCGCATCGTGGGTCAAACACACTGAGGGTCGAACGCACGGACCAGAACGGAAGTAAAGTGTGTTACCCACAGCTCCTCAGGTATCTGTAATACACCATAAAGTCCCCAAGTATGATCAACGCGAATGAGGTAAGACATATCGTAAATACGTAAGACACCATAAATTCCTGCGGCGATCACCAAACCCGACACCCTACATTGTGCCAACGACTTCAAGCGAAGGAGCACACTTGGGAGGGTACAAATTTTACCCAAAGGTGAGGACATGCAACCTAAAGGCTACATGTTATGGTAGGGTAGACCAGGCCCTAAGGTTTGGTCGGCATCTGGTCAAGGATGGAAGCTCCGACAACCGGACTGTTAGAGCATTGCTTTGCTGATCCGGCATCTTCTGCAGCTGGTCTTCTTTCAGACAAATTGGTGTTACCTTTCTTCTGGAGTAAACTAGACAGGCTTAGAGAGGGATCATGCTGCATGGGCAACACATGGTCTCTAAGTTCAGCCCAGGCGTTGTGTTATGGAGAGGTATAACTCCATTTTACAAACTATCGTCTGTCACGACGGCAAGGCGCCAGTCATAAAAACCCTATGTATAATCAATGCCAGTGAGGTAAGACATATCGTAAATATGTCAGGTATTTAGTAAGCCCTACTACTAAGCGCGCCAACCGGGTGGCGGATGGTCGAGTGGACTTTAGGAATTTTGTCTAGATGTTAGCTGTGAATATACTGAATTAGAAGTCGTGGACCAACACAGTCGGTAGTCACAGAGAGGCGGCTAGTTAGGAACTTGCAATGCTGAACATTCATTGGACAGCCAAAATGAGTAATCTGGACATTTTGAAGGAGACTATGTTGCCGGTCTGTGTGGCTAAGGGCTTGCGAACGCGGTTTGTGAGCCCGTATACCCGGATTCGAAACACAGCGGTGCTGGTTTTTTCGAAAAAGGTATAGTGGCCGGTCGTTCAGAAAGCAATGGCAAACTACTGAACGTAACACTTGCCTAGTACATCAACAGCAGCTGAAAATGCTGGTGTTGACTGCAACGTCCCGTAAGGGATACGCAACATATATTTTACATTATGTTGCAAAACAACTTATCACAAACATCAGAAAGAAGCAGTCATAATTTTTTGGCCACATTATGAAAAAAAAAACAAAAAACTGGAACATGTTGTGACAACCGTAAAGATTTATGGACAGAGAGATAGGGGAAGACAGCGTGAGAAAATTCTTGACAGTCTTGTGTCATGACACGGAATGATCCATGACGTCGGAGATCTCAATTTGAGGAGAAGCATGATCGCCAATCCAGTCGGCAAGGTACTGGATGATAAGGACAGAGTAAGCAAACGGTCTTTTTTCACGTCTTGAGGCCCATGGGGTATATCACGCTAGCGCGTATTTAAAAAAAAAAATGTACACTCGATGAGTGATTTAGTTAACAACATGTCGGCCTCCTTGGCGCCCCAGTTATATTCCTGGTAGCCATATGATGGCTATTGACATGGCAGCTCAGCTGAATAAACAATATGCCTCCCCTGTGTTTGAATAAATGACATGTGGGCAGACAAGCAACCCAGCGCTATCGCGACACCCATCTCAGGTATAACAACAACAATAATAGTAAAATTAATAATAGTAATAATATTATTCTTTTGCGCTCACTCGCTTTGAACTCAAGCGTAGTTCATAAACACTACTATAGTAGCACTGGACTGAATTTTGCGTGCGGATTAGCCCTCCCTTTTACCAGTGTCCCTCGCCATCAGGCGAATCCACTCCGACTTAGGAGACACTTGTAATTTACATCCCCAAGTTGAGGACGAGAAGTCAACATTTAAGTCCAACTGTCCGGTGTAGGGGGTTGAACCCTTTACCTCGATATCAGCACACCGGATGTTTAAGAACGCGCGTTCTTATCCATTAGGCCATGCTGGCCTCCAGTAATGATAATAATAATAATTCTTATTATTATTACAATAACAATTATAAAATAACAAGTCTCGAAGCACGAGCCTCATATGAGTGTTACGGTCATCATGTTTAGGTCAACTGATTAGTGTAAGGGATAAACCCCCCTAACCCACCATTAGCCCACCGGATTTGTAAGAGCTAAAATGCTCTTATCCCGGGAAGGTTAACCCGGTCAACAAATGCCCGCAGAAGTCGGATGTGTCGGCCTAACGGCGCAAGAACGCAGCTCTGCTGTAAACAGGCACAGCGTAATCACGTTCGAAAAAAGAAACTCCGGATGAACGCAAAAGAAGAAGAACAAGATGAGAACAGGTGAAATGGTTCGGCCATATAACTTAACTACCAACAGGCAGTATACCACAACAAGCATTGATGTACAGGCCAAGAGGAACCAGAAGAAGAGGCCGACCGTGTGCTTGCTTGCTTGCTTGTGTTCGTTGGCATGATTTCCAACGCGAAGTCCTGTATGTCGGATGAAGGCATCCTGGTGTCCAACATCAGTGTGATGTCATACAGGACCTGAGGTTTGCGTGAGTATCCGTTGTCCCATGTCTGGCTTATTGGTGTGCAGACTGGTGGTTCCTCGCCGTACAGGCAGACACTCTCCGACTTCGGAGGAATCGGCGATCCTACTGACTTTAGCCAGGACCCCGAAGGGACCTGTTGCCCAGGATGCTCGACGAGGATGCGTCAATAGGTCTTGGCCAGTATATAACCCGGCCCTGGTGCCTTGGAAACACCTCTGCGTCCCAGGCCGACCATGTAAAATGATGGACAAAGGAAATAAGAGGGAATTGTCCATGGGAGTCTCGATATATGAAGCCCATAAACGGGCACTCTCCCGCTCTCCCGCTGTTTATGCTTCACCGCGACACCTCAAAGTACAAGAGAAACACGATAAGATGATGAGATGAAATGATGAAATATAAGCTTTGAACTTATTTTCATTAAAAAAAAATAAACTGAACGGATATTTTTCTCTAATCTTGTTTGTCCTTGAGGTACATTGATATGCTGCCATGCCGAGCCTACAGTATGTTTCATATTTATTCTACATATTTTTTTCTGTAACATTTACCTACATTTTCCAGAATATTCGCCCATCCCTAGAGAATTGCTTCCAAGTTTTAAACACGTGCGTCAGAAGAGATGGATTATGTATGTAATCACACCTGATCAATGTGAAATTTTTCGAGTCTGCGACCTTCGACTGGCCTGTAGTTCAGGTGTCTGTTTACTTCTTCGTCAAAGTTTGGTAACTCTTTATTATAATTGTTACTGCGTCAAAGGGAAGATAATCCATTTGTGATAATGGGATCTGGTGCAAAATATATCTGGTTTATATGCGACAGGTATGCCTCGTTTTTCTCTGACTCGTGTTCACTTATGAAATGATATGCACTTTTTACTGGTGTTATTATTGTCAATTACAGTGATAAAATGAGTGTTGAAGTGCTATATAGTACTACTGGTACCGTTTCCGTCTAGACAATAGTTACTGTGCTTAAAGAAAATAAAAAGCATAATAACCTATCCATAACACAAAGCCTGGATTGAATTGTAGAAATTATGTGTTGCCCATGAAGCATGATTCCCTCCCTCGGTCTGCCTTGTTTACTCCAGAGAAAAGGTAATGCTAATGTATTTGGAGCAAGACAAGTTGCAGAAGCTGCCGGATCAGCAAAGCAATGCTCTAACTGTCCGCTTCTCGGAGCATTGCTTTCCTTATCTGGCAGCTTCTTCAGCTTGTCTTGACTTTATGCAATAGAGAGGTTTACCTCTGTCGCGTAACGTATACTACTAGGATGGAATTGGATCAAAGTAGATACTAAATAGACTTCTACGAATAGAGAATCTACCCACTGCTGAAGAAGCGATCAAATGGCTCGCAGTTCTAGAAGAATGATTAACAAAGTCCCAGAATGGATCACTACTTCTAAACAGTGCCAGGCGGAAAGTTATGACGACTAACTGTACTAACACACGAAGACAGTATGTCAAGTTATTCCTGCTAACGTGCCTGGATGAATAATGAGCCCCCACTGCCTAATGTATTCTCACACAACAGGAGATAAGACAGAATGATACGTATAGATGTAGTCCTTTCACTCGTCACACAATCTGATGATGCTAATACTATAATGACAGACGCAGTTGTTAAAAGTACAAATATAACATAAAGTTTAATCCTAAAGAACACTACGTGAGCCCCACTGGGAACTCACTGACACATAAGAGATACGCAGATCCCTGAAATCTCGACTAGATACTGTTCAGATAGAGGATATAATCATAGACTCTTAGCCAATAGCGGACAAATTAGGATTGCTGTGCAGTGGCAAACGGGTGGGTAGCCACTCATCTGATAATCCTTAGCCTCCTGGATGGTAAGCTGGCAGTGCTGACTGGATCGTGGTATGGACTCCACTCTCTGCTGCATCAAGTGAGTGGTTGGTAGCTCAATCACCGGTCGTGACTACGGCTACAGATGATCAGGGTGCAGGCTCTGTGAATGACAGTGAGAAGGAGTGAATAATCCTTCAAGACAGAATTGTAAATTCTTTTGGCCATGTCCTGCATGGCATGCTTGTCTCATAAATTTTCATAGCATGTATTATCTAAATTTACACATTTTGATTCCTTATCTGAAATCTACAACAGCACACTGATCTAATGGAAACAGCACACAAATGATATCCTATTCTCTCTGCTGACATTTAGATCAAACATGTACAATCACAATGCTCTACTTCAAAGACCACATTCCAAATATATATTCTAAGTCACGATTAATCATGGAAACATGAACCACAATTCACATAATGACTTAACAGTACATATAGGATGACTTCAATGGAATGGAACTCAGACGCCACAACTCCGACGTCACATATACATTGACAAACCATTAAATCGATGAAACACCACACATTATTTTCCAAGTATGGAAACACACAAACTACACTCCACACGATGAATTAACATCACATGATGAATTCCATAGAATGAAATGAAATCACACACAACAACTATAACTTCACGATGTACACGAGTGAACCATTAAAATCAATGAAACACCCCAAGTTCACTTAAGGAGTTATGAGTTGTACTACTAGCAAGTCTTCCTTATATTAATTAAAACATAATTAATTATCTAGAAGATTTCTTAGCTAGATTTAAGATTACTTTCACTATATACAAGAACAATATTAGGGTTGGAGAATTCCCCCAAGGTTTGAACTTTGTTAAGTGGGCCATCTTGGACCACATGGTAGTAATCTGACTATGGGCAAGATAGAGATTAATAAAGAATAATTAATGGTAACTTATTCACTCTCTGAACTAATTCCTTCAACTAATAAGTATATTATCTAGAGAAATACGCTAGTTCCGAAGTTTAAGCACATAATTAAATTATCTTAACTCTAATAGTCTACTGACTAACTCAGGTGTCCTTCCGCAGGCGGATACCTAATTTCGAGAATCACGTAATGTAATTTATCCATGTTTCTAATGCCACATGTGACGAGCTTTGCGTTTTACCCTTGTCGGCAAGCCACATGGCACACAAACATGGTCCTAATTCTAATATTAGTTAACTAACACTAGTTTTAATTAATGTTATCTATTATCGATCGGCATGGCCTTTAGATATTGCCGGCATTTTGACACACAGAAAAATATTTAACAAAATTATTATTAACTCACCCTGCAACTAGATTTTGACTGGCCTATCGGGAGTGGAGACTATCATTGGCTTTTCTATGTTTTAGAGGGTTTTTCGGCTTAACAAGAGCCAGCAATAAAATATGTTTAAACACAGACAGGTGTTCAATTTTAGCCAATTGACGTGATAGCTCCTCCAGCCGGCTGTCAGAAAATGGCAGACGTTAGGGTGCTACCGGAAGTTAACTTCTCATCCAGGAGAGTTCCCTTCCTGTGGCCAAATTATTTTTCACAGCCAAACCTGAATATAAAATTCAGTCTGACTGGATTTCTTGGCTTGTAAACGAACTCTACCCTACATCTACTTCTAACTATAAGAAGAAATAGTATTTAACTCTCTCTATAGTTTTATGTATATAAATACACTAACCAACGACGATTTTATCAAATATTTGAAAATATAGACAAAAATAAAAAAGGATACAGACTACATAGAGGGGTTTACTGAGGGCTATCTCCATCTAGTAACAAAACGATCTGAGGGGTGGGCCAACCTGTCACAACCTCCATCACTTTTCAGACTGATATACTGAATGCTCTACGAGAAGTAAGTCGTGATGATTGTGAATCTTCAACCATGGTCAGACTGCGAGAACAGCAAGTTAAAAGAGTTGTGGCTAAGCAAGAACGCTATGCAGGAAGCCAAAGAAGGTTAATAAACCAACACAGAACTGGTATCGTGAGCCGCTACACCACCGGGAAGGTTAACCCGGTCAACAAATGCCCGCAGAAGTCGGATGTGTCGGCCTAACGGCGCAAGAACGCAGCTCTGCTGTAAACAGGCACAACGCAATCACGTCCGAAAAAAAACAACTCCGGATGAACGCAGAAGAAGAAGAAGAAGAAGAAGAAGAAGAAGAAGAAGAAGAAGAAGAAGAAGAAGAAGAAGAAGAAGAAGAAGAAGAAGAAGAAGAAGAAGAAGAAGAAGAAGAAGAAGAAGAAGAAGAAGAAGTGAGCCGCTACACGCTGCGGGAGGGGATCCGAGCACTTATGGACTGTATGGTTTGATGTGCAATGAGGATGATCTATCCACTAACTAACTATAACTCCCTCCCTGGTCCTCGCCATGGCATGTAGCTATTATGTCATCTTTTAAGCAGAATGTCACAAACTAACGTCTGTCAAGTCAGCCTCGTACCAGTGGTAACCCTTCTTCTTCTGCAGCTGCGTTCATCCGGAATGTTTTTTTTGGACTTAATTGTGTTGAGCCTGTTTACAGCAGAGCTGCGATATTTGAACATTTCGGCCGACACATCTGACTTCTTCAGACATTTGTTGGCCGGGCTACCTTACCGAGTCAGTGAAAGTCCGATATAAAGCAGCTCAGCTCATCTGATTCATGTAACGTGCACAGGTCCCCTTCCCCTCTCCAAGCCCAGAAACCAGCCGGACGTGCCAGACTGGTCCTGACACTCACACCTGCCCGTTGACACATGAGGGCCTAACCAGTTAAGGGTTCATCCGTGCAAATTCAAAGTAGGTCAAGACTGGCAATGTGTTATCCTGCTATTTGGTTGCCTACACTCACTTACTCAATGTCGCATGGCTTCTGTATTATAAAATCTACACTTCTCCTCATACTGACTTCATTGCACGGGGTTTTATCCATATGGCAGTAACTTTCTGCAGACAGGCCAGCCGACAGGTCGCACAAAGCACGAACATGACCACTCTCAAAGATCTCCGAGAAGACCACTCGTGAACTAAGTGACGGAGTTCAGAATCGAACCTACAATCTTCTGAGTGTGAAGCAGGCAGCTTGACCACTTCACCACGGAGGGCCCCGCTTCCCTGAGACAAAACCACACGTATAGCTTTGAAGCATTCCGAGTCGCTTGCTGTAAACGCAACAATCAATGCGGATTCAAGTTACTCTCAAGAAATGTCAATGGGAATCCAGTTAAGAAATGCAACAGTTGCTTAGCATTGCACAACAATACGCTACTCGCGACAAAATGAAAATTTCAGAGTTGTAACTTCAGCGAACGAAAGAAGTTGCAACTCTGAAATTATTCAACACACGTTATACAGGCCTGATCTGGCACCTTCAGATTTCTGCCTCTTTCCAAAGATGAAAAAAAACAAACACACACAACAACAACAACAACAACCACAACAACCGATAGTTGCATGACAAACGATTCCAATGAGACAGAAGATGTCATGTGTTTTAAGCGGATGTAAACATGGCCGAATGGATAAAAGCTCTCGTTCTTAAACATACAGCGTGCTGCTGCCGAAGTAGCGGGATCATCCCCGTACACAGGTCAATTGGATTAAACTATTGACTTCTCATCCTTGACTTGTGGACGTAAATTACAAGTGCCTCTGAAGTCTGAGTGGGTTCGCCTGCTGGCGAGTGACACTGATCATAGGGAAAGCTAATTCACACACTAAATTCAGTCTAGTGCACTAAAATTTGAAGCACGCGTATGGAAAAAAGCTTGAGGTCAAAGATAGGGGAAAAAAGAGTTTTAATGTTTTTTTTTGTTGGGGGGGGGGGGGGGGGAGGGGGAGGAGGGGCGGGGGGGGGGGGTTGTTAAGCGGCATTTAAAAGGATTCCAGCTTGCTTGCTTGCGTTCGCTGGCTGTGAACTCCAGCGTGAAGTCCTGTATGTCGGATGAAGACATCCTGTTGTCCAACATCAATATGTTGTCATACAGGACATGAGGTTTGCGTGAGTATCCGTTGCCCCATGTCTGGCTTATTTGTGTGCAGACTGGTGGTTCCTCGCCGTGCAGGCAGATGCTCTCCGACTTCGGATAACATTCCAGCTTCTATCGACAGGGTTGTGATTCATAAATTTCCCAACATAACAAGTGCTAACTTTCTCCCATGCTGAAACATCCATATACGTATGTCCGTAAAAAAGATTGATAATAAACAGCATATTTACACCAGCCCTATACTACCATTGTCAAACTTGGACATTATCCAAGTCATATTTACGCAAAATCAACATCTGCGAGATGAGATGCTTGAGTAGAGCTTCCAACTTAACTATCCGAGATGGAGTAAGAAATGACGTTATCAGATAGACATTGAGATAAACACCGTGTGTCACATATATTGAAAGACAGAATATCACATGGCTCGGTCATATAGTTAAAATGCAACGCCATAAACTACCAGCATTGGCGCTACATCAAAGAAGATCTGATACGAGGGCAAGAGGACGGCCGAGAATAAAATGGACTGACGACATCAAAGACATTGTACAATCACACGAAATGACACTATCTTCTTCTTCTTCTTCGTTCATCCGGAGTTTTTTTTCGGATGTGATTGCGTTGTGCCTGTTTACAGCAGAGCTGCGTTCTTGCGCCGTTAGGCCGACACATCCGACTTCTGCGGGCATTTGTTGACCGGGTTAACCTTCCCGGGGCCAAATGACACTATCTAGTGTCACCCATCGGGCGCTGGAACATCAACTATTTCTCCCCAAGACGCTTGACGTCAAAAGAGAATCATGATGATGATGACGGGTGCCTTCACAAATATGACGAACATGATGCAAAAGTAGAGTCAGTGTATATTTTGTTTAGACAAAAAACTGTGTCAGTATAAATAAACTATTTGCAATGTATTTAAAAAAAGGCAGATTGCTGTAGAACTAATACTGAAGTCCAAATAAGCGCAAAATATAACTAGAAGGTGGCCAGCGTGGCTGAGATGTCAACGTGCTTCAACGTTTTCTTCTGACAGAGGCGTAGAGGGGTAGTTCCACACGCCCCGAACTGTGCAGGTTAGGGTTTTCTTTTTGCCCTCGAAGGAAATAATCCACACCTTACCGAGGTTTCGAACCAAGCATTCTATGCACTCGGCCGGCCGCTCCAACTTTATCTAAAATGGGGACTCAGTGGTGTAGTGGCTAAACCGTCTGCGTCGCGCTCCGAACGTCCTGGGTTCCATTCCGGACTCTGTTATTTCTGTTCACGAGTGTAGTTTTCTCGTCGACGCATGGGAGTCATCGCTGAAAGTATGGAGCTCGTGCTTTGTGAGAAGCTTTTGGCAGGGCTTCCGGTCGCCAACCTGGTGGTTAGGCGTTGAACCGTTAAGGCCTGTGGCGTGTTTATGTTTGCAGTTACGGTTTGCAATCGCATTTTCCTCATGTTGGACTGGTTGTACATGGTTCCGTCGCCCTGCTACTGAGTGAGTGCGTGGGCGACACTGTGAGCTGTGAAATTCGCGGGGAATGCTTTTACATCTGTCCTGTACAGTGACCTGCATGTTCGGAACAATGGCTACCGGCTTTTGCTGAATTGACTGATTTGCCTTTTTGATTCACGAGTGCATTTGTCGGGGCTGAAGCTGCTGAGTTCGTGCTTTGTGCGACACTTTCGGCGGGTCGCCCTGCGGTAAAAGACCGAGCCATGTGAGAAAACCCGGGTCAATGAGGTCTTTCTGGTGACTGCCGAGTCCATCGAAGATGAACTGTGGTTTTCGTGGATGAATTTTGTGTTGGCAGTCTGGCGGCGGCATTATGCACAGTGTACCTGTGCGGGCTGTTGGATTGCCGAGACTCCTGTCTATTCCACTTTTCACATTGGACAGTGGGGAGCATTTTGTGTGATATTCACTGGCATAGGAACGGAGCATAATGGGGACGACCCGTTGCCGTGAAGTTGGAACCTCGACTAACTAACTAACTAACTAACTTTCGGCAGGCAGGGATACAATCTCACGCAATGAAGTCGATCTCCTCGCCTTTTAACTCTGGGTTGTAAACAATGGTTTATCTAAATCAAGAATGACACCTTTGTGTTTGTTCGCATATCGTTTATAGGACATCGCTGTCAACATCAGCATCTTTTAGCTGACTGTTGATTTCTTGGCAAGATTACGCTCAGTAGTTTACTATTGCTTTCTGAGCGACCGGCTCACATACCCCGTAAGTTATCGATGCGGAGAGAACCGCTAACAATTCTCGCGCACGTCACGTTACTTACGAGTTTATACGGGATTAAGGAGAAAGACGTGTAACTTCTAGACCAGGGAGACCGGCATACATATTCTTGGCATGTGATGATGACTTATTAACTAGACTTTCACAGCTATTGCCAAGAGGGAGAATAAACTTCACTACGAGTAACGTGCGATAGCGACCTTATTGTCTACATTCACGGGCAATAACACATAGCTAATCAAAACCCAAGGGTGATAACTTCCTTGTTTTAAATATCCCACATCTATGATCAATGTTGTAATTGCCTGGAAAATTTTGAGAAAAAAAAATCTGCTCAGAATTGTTACATAGGAATGACAAGATAATTTCTTGAGTGCGCTTGAGCAAATACCATGACATGAAATAGAACACAGACGTAATTGATGACATATTACATAGACTTTCACAGCTGTTGCCAAGGGGTTGAATAAACTTCACTGCGGTAATGGTTGCATAAATAGCAAACCTTGATCAAAGTTTGACCCGCGATGGGATAGTGCGTAGAGTGAAAGTGCCCTTATCCAGTCGGATTTTATCATATTGCATAGAGCGGGGTTAGCGTGGCTGAATGGAACAGAGTGTCTGTTCTTAAACATCCGGTGTATTGATGCTGACTTTACTGGTTCAACTGGCCAACTAAAATGTTGACTTCTCGTCCTTGACTTGGGGACGTAAATTACAAGTACCTCAGAAGTCTGAGTGTGTTTCCTTGATGGCGAGTGACACTGGTGATAGGGTAAGCTAAGCCACATGCAAAACTGAGTCCAGTGCTAATATAAGTAACATGTATAGACTACGCTTGAGCTCAAAAGCGAGCAGGCGCAAAAGCATGTACGTAGAGCATTTAGGTGAATAATTCTCGGCTTTTTGGCTGAGAACAGTGTTGTATCTGTTGTTATCTTTTGGCTGACATCAAGGTATAATATCTGCACTTGATATGGCCTAAACCACAAGCAGAGGCACTCATCTCACTGACATACAGGGACGTGGACCCTCATAGGGCGGCCCTTGTCCCTGGGGAACCGTGAGCCCTTAATCCACCCGAAGAATGGAAGCTGGTTAAACAGTAGACAAGACCCACAGTACTGCCACTCCAGAGAAGGTTCAAACTTTAGAAAGACCGTGTGCCAACTGACAACGAGCGCTACCACAACGCTTTTATTGGCCTGTGACAGGACGAATCAAAGCCAAGCTGGCTGGATTGAGAAAATAGAAGAAGAAGGAAGTGAGGAAGAATGACAAATAATTTCTCTGAACGCTGATATGAAATAAATTCATGTAACAAAAACACACAAAAAAACCATTCAATTTACTTTTTAAAATTGGTCGCTTGTTGCAGTGTTTTAATATATCATCCCATTAGTGATGTCGTTAAACTTGTTTAAATCCGAAAATTTTTGGTTGTCATTGTGTTAAATTATAAGATAAATGCCACCACGATCCATTGTTGTAACTTCAAGTTAACATTTCAAACTATTTATGCTCTAGGTGTAAATAAGAATACGTAACAGTTCAGCATAATTTTGCTCTAGGCGTGAATGAGAATACTTGGTGTATGAACGAATTTCTATTGACAGACTTTAGTATGCAAGAGCGCAGATGTTAGTTAGTTACAGATCATCCTCATTGCACATTGAGCCATTCAGTCCATAAGTGCGCAGATCCCCTCCTCAGTAAATGATACAGCGTGTAGCGGCTAACGACACCAATTCTGTGTTGGTTTATTAAACTTTTTTTTACTTTCTGCATAGTAATCTTGTCTGGCCACGCCTCTTTTAACTTGCTGTTCTCGCAGTCTGACCATGGTTGTAGATTCATAGTCATTACTTGGTTCTCGCAAGCGACTTACTTCTCGTAGAGCATTTAGTATATCAGCCCGGTTCATGGCTCGTCCGCCCTCCACAGTAGCCTTACCCACAAGCCTGTCAGCCTGCTCATTTCCTTGTACTCCCGCATGCCCTGTCACGAAAATGAAACTAATCTTTGCCAGTCGTGACCATTTCAGACACACCAACCACAGTCTTCGGATGATCCAACACATCTCTACCTTCCTGAACATAGTCATTGAGTAACTAAGAAAGCATGCCCTAGTGAAAGTCTGTGTCTCGAGCTATGTTGTTGCTTTACATACTGCCAAGACCTCCATAGTCAGATTACTAGTAGTCAAGGCAAAAGCAGTAGGATTTTCCTTCACAATCCACCCTCCATTCTGAGCCGTAAAAGCCCACGAACTTCTCTTATCAGATAGCAGATGGTTGCATCATCATCATCATCATCATCATCATCATCATCATCATCATCATCATCATCATCATCATCATCATCATCATCATCATCATCATCATCATCATCATCATCATCAAGTAATGTGTAGGTAATTACACTTGACATGAATGTAATATTAGCATATGCACATTGCTTAGAGCCCCTTTCGGCTTATGCCACCTTGCAGAGGTAGAGAGGCTTCCGTGTTCCAATGACCCCAAGAGCTCTGGCGAAAGTAAAGCAGCTACTGGTGAGGTCTCCCGTGTCAGACAGGCTAAGGGTTAGTTATTTAGTTAGCTAGTTAATCGACAGATCATCCTCATTGCACATCGAACCAGTCAGTCCATAAGTGCTCGGATCCCCTCCACAGAAAATCCCGCAGCGTGTAGCGACTAACGACACCAGTTCTGTGTTGGTTTATCAATCTTCTTTGGCTTCCTGCGTAGTGTTGTTGTTTGGCCACCCCTCTTTTAATTTGCTGTTCTCGCAGTCTGACCATGGTTGTAGATTTACAGTCATCACTTGTCAGAGTCTTGCGTAGAGCAAGATAAGTAGCTCGTTTTCTGGCAAGTGTGAAGCAGTATCAAACTATCAAATCACACGAAGTGAATATCCGAAACTGTTATTTACAAGCTTTATTTACGCGCTGCTTTCATTATCGCACAGACATCGCACAATGACAATCCATAGCAATCATTACAGCCTGAACAACATCAATACAACACATAAGGATACATGCAATCAATATACATATCACTTACAAGCCAAAATACTCAAGCGTTCGAACCAGTCTCCCACTGTCACACAGGCTCGCTCTCAAGGCAGATTCAAAACCACTCGCAGACTCATGCGACCTGTCCATACAAACGCCTAACCCGGTCTGCCTGGCCTTTCGTTCTACACGCTAGTCGGCGCTCAAGTCAGCTGGTGTGACCCCTGCAAGGTTCACGGGGTGTACCGCTGACCAGCGGTTATTTTAGCGTCGCTCAGTTGCTGTGCTTGGCTGCTTATACGGGAGTCGTCGAAGACGCCGCATTCCCTCTGCAGTGTTTAACATCACTCAGGGTTGCGCGTTGTTATGTCGCCTGGCGTTGGCACAGCCAACGTGTCGCAACCTCAGATGTGAGACTGTGACACTCTCCACACCCCTTTTTCATGAAAGGATTTCCTTTCATGTACAATATACATAGGTGTTATTAAACTTGTCAAAATCGAACATTGTATTTCGTCTACATAACTTACTAGTTATTATAAATATATACAGGTGAATAGTAAACAATATGTATACAACAATTATGTTGCACCATGAAGTATAACAGTCAAGTACAATCTATTTGATGGACATTACCTCGCTGTGACACAGCTAGTCCGGTAGGTCACGGCTAAACTGGCCCCTACCTCAACAACCAAGAACAAAAATACTAAAATCATCAGGTTAAACTGTGAGCATCTCCCGCTGAGATAGCTCCATCATCAGACCTCTGTTTAGAGTTTCTAATGAAGGTCAACAGTTTTGGCAATATATTGTCCATATGTAAATGACGTCACATTGACGTGTTATCTATCAAGTACACATGTTAATGGTTACAATACATATTTACACATCACCAAGAATTTAGAGTACTGTCCCTTGGTTATTATACAAAAAATTTAGGAACAATAATTTATCGTCGTTTACATGACATAAATTATCACTACAAATTTATTTCTTAGTGTAATAATTTGATACTTATTGACAAATGTGCACAAAAAGTCACGTTTGTAAAGAAGTAATCAAGTTACGATGCTGAGATTACATATTATAAAGATCGACATATACAATTCCGTATATGGAAATATTTTAAATCACATTTTAATACAATCGTCATAAATTTATAGACTTTTTAGTGTAGTCTGCTAACTTTTAAATTAAAATGCAAAAAAATACCGGAAGTATACAGCTGTGCTATTTTACACATGTGTTGTGGTGTCATTCACATGAAGTTGTTCCGTTCTGGATGGATATTATATAAACGGAGTATTAGTTGTTACTATCAGCTGTTGGATCGTTTCTTCCGCCTTCTGCTCGGATTGTAATGTCCCAGTCTTCTTTCGTACCTTGTTAAAACGTCTTGGACACATCGGTCTGGATACATTCAGGATTTCTTCACGCTGTAGTGGCTTGGTAAGTTCCTGGATCCTGTAGTGTTGTCCAGTGACACTGGTCTATGTAGTGTCTGGTTGTTAAAATATTTATGTATTTACAATAATAATCACATTCTTTCTCATACCTTACAGTTATACAACACATTAGTTTACATAATAATGATACCATTCTTTCACATATCTCACAATTATACACGCATTCATTCGCATAATAATGATAATAATACGAATCTAAATATGTACATAAGTTATATACATTGGGAGATACAATCTACCCCATCACATTGTTGTATACAGCGTTACTGACACATTGTCACAATTGGCTGTGGTACTGAGCACTATCTACGTTGCAGTTTTATACACCCTCTGCACTGTGCTCTGGTGTTGACTGGGTATTAGGTTCGTCGTATGGGCATCTCGACAAAAGATCTGCAAGACAGTTTTGGGAACCCTTTATATGGTTAATCTCATAGCAATAGTCCTGCAGAAGAAGGGACCATCTTGCCACCTTGCTGTTCCTTGGCGTTCCTCTGGTAACAATTGTCAGCGGGCTATTATCTGTTTCAATAATGAAATGTTTACCTAAAAGAAATCTAGAAAGTTTACGTACCGAAAATACCATGGCAAGAGCCTCGAGTTCCGGTGTATTGTAATTTCGTCCGCTGGTGTTCAGTTTTCGAGAGACGTAGTATACTGGGTACAAGATTTGGTCGTGTTCCTGGAGAAGCACACCTCCAATGGCTACGGAGCTCGCGTCACATCTTAAACTAAAAGTAATATTCAAATTTGGCAATTTTAGAATAGGTGCTTTTGGAAAAATATGAAAGAATCTTCGTAAATGCTGGCCTCAAACATTCGCTGTTTACAATAACATTAGGGTGTTTATTTGTTAGTAAATCAGTGAAACATTTGGTCAATTCAGCAAAATGAGGAATAAATTGTCTATAATAGTTTAAAAGACCTAACACACTTCGCAACTGTTTTTTAGTTGTCGGAAGCGACAATTTCAAAATTCTAGACATGATGTTATCGTCAGTTGATATAAAACCATTTGAGATCGTATAGCCCAAATATGAAATTTCCTGAAAGGCTATATCAACTTTAGAAGGTTTTACAGTCAGTCCATGATGTCTAATCCTGTCAAATGTCTGCTGTAGTGCTGTTATGTGATCCGTCATGTCCTTTGTGTGTATGCAAATGTCGCCCATATACCAAATGATGTTAGAAATGTCTGTCAAAAGAATTCTTGTCATTCTGACGAAGGTAGCCGGTGCATTGACTAATCCGAAAGGTAGTTTACACCATTCGTATAAACCCCACTGTGTGGCAAATGCAGTCAGATGTATACTGTCAGGATGTACAGCTATCTGCCAGTAACCTTTTGTCATGTCAAGTTTAGTAAAATAACGTAAGTCAGATAGTTCAGTCAGGATGTCTTCACAGTTGCTCATTGGTTCTAAATCCAACTGTGTAATGCTGTTGAGTTTACGATAGTCCATACAGAGTCTGATAGTTTTGACCTTTTTCCTTACTAAAACTATTGGTGAACAAAAATGAGATTGTGAACGTCGAATGATATGATTTGCTTCTAAATCAATGATTTCTTGATGTAATTTTTCCTTATAGTGTATAGGGATAGAATACAGTCTACACTTGATAGGAATGTCGGATGTCAAAATGATTTGGTGCTGAACTAAATCTGTCTGTCCTGGGCTGTCAGAAAAGATCGTCATGTACTCTTGTATCAGTTGTCTGCAACTGTCAGTCTGTGTCTGCGTCAGTTTAGGATTTACCTTAATGTTTTGTAAGTTGGTCGTCGTGTCAAGAACTGGTGTCGGTATCTCGTCAGTGTCGTTGTCGTCCGTCTGGTCCACTATGGTGGTGCCTGCTGCAGTTTCTACTTGGTCGTCTTGCCTGTGGTAATATGGTTTGAGCATGTTAATGTGGAAAATTTTGTGTTTGTCCCTAACTGCAGTTTCGTAATCTACCGTCGAAATTTGTCGTAATACTTTGAACGGTCCTTGCCATGAGTCAGTGAGGAGATGTCTATCACTTGGCAAAAGAAGAAGAACGTCCTGTCCTGGTGTCAGTGTAATAGTTCTATTTCCTCTGTTAGCATATTGTCGGTAGATAGCTCCTGATTTTTGGAGAGCTTCTTTAGCTAACACACATGATTTCATAATTCTGTCACGCAATGATATTACATGTTCATATGACGAAATGGGTTTGTGTAAAGTTGTACTTTCAGTCAACATAGATTCATACAAAGATAATGGGCCGCGTGGTTGTGCACCATATAACATTTGAAATGGTGAGAACCCAGTGCTGGAATGGGGCACTTCCCTATATGCAAACAAAATTGCAGGCAGATAAGTATCCCAATCTTCAGGGTGTTCTTGGGTTACTTTAGAGAGCATATGTTTGAGGTCGCCGTTCATCTTTTCCACGATACCGGTCGAATGCGGGTGATAGGGACTATTGAAGCATTGTTTAACACCCAACATCTTGGTAAAGGCTTGTGTAGCTGAGGCAATAAACTGGCTACCCCGATCTGAAAGGATGGTATCAGAGAATCCTACCCTCGCAAAAATATGAAAGAACACTTCCATGATATCTTTGGAAGTTATGTTCTTCATTGGAATCGCTTCTGGCCACCGACTACATAGATCAATGAGTGTTACAATGTACCTATTACCTCTCGATGTTACATGGTTAAGAGGACCAACTATAGCGACCGAGATCTTTTCAAACGGTCTACTAGCCAAATCAGTAACTTGCAATTCAGCTTGTGGGTGTTTACCCTTTTTGACAAGCTTTTGGCAGATGTCACACGATCTGCAATGCTGTTTGGTATCGTTGCAAAACTTAGGCCAATAAAATTGAGTAAGTAACCTTGCTCTAGTTTTAGCATACGCCATGTGTCCTGCAAAGGGTATGTCATGAGCTATATTCAATGCTTGCTTGCGGTTTTCTAACGGTAGCACTGTTTGTTCTATAGTGCTGGCACCTTTGGTGTAGTACCGTGTTAGAATTCCGTTCTTCAGAGCAAAGTACCATTGAGCATTCTTTGCTACTCTTGGCTTTTGGCCTACAAGTTTAAAATACTTTTGCAAAGATCGATCGGCTTTCTGAGATGTTATAAACTTCTCCCTAGTTGTCTCAGGATATGTTACAACTGGACTTACTCGTTGTAAAGCTTCTGTCTGATCGATTTGATCTTGCATCTGTGCAGTAGATCTAGTTACTGCATTTATTACATCACAACGATCATTCTCATTACATGTTGATGTCACATTCACACAACTACATGGATGTTCTGGCGAAGCCAGATTGGCATTTGTACATTCAATTACAGGTGGTAATACATCATGAATGGTGATTTGTGATGAAGGTGAAATGGTAGTATCAATATTACAAATGACAGTTGATGTAATACTGTCATGTGGCATGTCATTCACTTCAGGAAGGTTTCCAATGATAACATCGCAACAAGGATTGTTTAATGCTGCGCATTTAACCTTTCCTGTAAGGAATGGTGTAGTTATATATGCCCATGCAAGTGGATATTTCTCTATGTTCCCTGAGAACGTCCTGCATGTGACATATTTACCAATGTATTGTGATGGTAAAATATAATCTCTCTTCACGCCAATGAGCGTACTTCCGCTATCATGTAAAACTGTGGCAGCTCTACCATTAACATACCCCTGGTGGATGTTTAGTTTACCTTGGGAGTTTACTACAGAATTGGCCTCCTCATTGGTAACAGGTATAGAATGGCCGCATGTTAACACGCCATCCTCATGAAATTGATCACAAATGGTACATTTTTCATGATGGAACACATCAATGGAATGTGCTGAGTTTACTGGGTGGTCTTGTACACTTTCATCTTCTGAAGAAGAACTGTCAAACATGGCTGCATTAGCCTTTCTGGTCATTGCCTTGCCCTTACAATCCCTACGCCAGTGACCAAAAGCCTTACAAAGATAACATTTGGTAAGATTTCTGTAGTTCTTCCTTTCTTTATCTTGCTTAGAAATGTAGTTCTGCAAGTAAACAGTGTACCCAGGATGTTTGTCACACATATCATTTTCATTGTGTGATAGGTGGCAATATCTGCACTGATAAAATTTCTCTGCAGCTTGTTTATATGGTCTTTGTTTGTTATTTGACCTTGACTGATATTTTCCATATGTAGCTGCTGCTACAAAGTCTGTGCTGGTCAGACTACTAGAGAAACATTGCTTATTGGCTGCAAAATAACCAGAGCCACGACTTTCAATCTGTTGGACACTTTCACACTGACATTCCAACAAAAATTTAGAAAATGGGGGTGGGAGAGATGTGATAATCTTATCTCTCAACATAAGATCAACTAATTTGTCATAACTTCCATTTACTTTGGCTGCTGACAGCCATTTAGAAAAAATATTCTGAATTTCTGAGATGTATTCAGAGAACGTGTGTGTAGGTTTAGGCGACAACTTCTTAAACTGTTCTCTATAACCTGATTCATCCAGTAAAAAATGTGACATAATTTTCGCCTTAATGTACAGATAATCTTCTTTCAGGTCATTTGGGATCGACTCTATGACTTTCAGAGGTTCCCCAGAAAGACTTCTTACATATACTATACCCCATTCAGGTTTTGGAATTTTATAATGATCCATGACAAATTCAAAATTTTGGGTGAATGCTGCTATGCAATCACCTGTGGTGTAACTTTTAATCAGACCTTGGTATTTCTTGTAAGGTTGATCTTTGTCTGTTTCTCTATTATCTTTATTTTTAGAAGATTCAGCTTTTAGCTGTTCAATTTTCAGTTGTATTTCTTGCTCTTCTCTCTTGCTGTGGACTAAGATCTCAGCTTGCCTCACTGCAGCTTCTGATTGCTTTAGAGCAGCTTCTGATTGAGCCTGTTGAAGCTTTAGAGCAGCTTCTGATTGTGCCTGTTGAAACTTTAACGCCCTTTCTTCCGCTCTCTCATTTCGCTCATTAATTTGCTCCTGTTTCAAGAGATATTCTGCATATTTACTTTCACTCCATGCTCTCAATCCCTCACCAGACATATTCATTTTTAAACCCATTTCAATTAAATCGTTTAAAGAAGACATGATGAACAATACGTATGATGAAATGAATATAAACAAAATTACTTATTGTGTTAGTAATTTACAAATATTTCTAGCACAGTTGATGTTTAAAGCCAGACTAACGAACGTATAAAGAGGAATGAAAAAATTTTTATACTCAAGTAATCCTTGGGCAATGTGCTGTTCAGTGGTGCTCGAAATCACACTGGAACGTCCTTCGGGTTTACGTACAAAAAAATTTTGAAGTTCACAAGGCTCAGGTACAGTTGACCCAAAAAACCTGTACTTTTGAAACTAAACGAAATTAGAACGTTTGTAAATGTATGGTGTATGTAATGTCACTGAAGTCTGTATAGGTTTGTATGCTATCAAGTATTATTGTTAGTCGTTACCACAATCAACAACTTTCACGCTCACACTACCCTACTCAATGACATTCAAGGGCACGGCCGCCATTTTTGATTTTAGGTACAAAATTGGTAGAATTTGGCGATAAGTCTGAAGACGCCTCGGTTGGCTTCAAATAATGTCTTCACAACTATAATTTAATGAAATCGACACTATTTACTTTACTTTACGTTACTTTACCCTAATCTATGACTTGCGCACTTCTATCAACATCTTCACATTCGATTCAAAAACTCGGAAAAAATCTACAAGTTCGCATTCAGTTCAAAACTCGGACGAGAAACCCACGTTCGCACTTGTCAGAGTCTTGCGTAGAGCAAGATAAGTAGCTCGTTTTCTGGCAAGTGTGAAGCAGTATCAAACTATCAAATCACACGAAGTGAATATCCGAAACTGTTATTTACAAGCTTTATTTACGCGCTGCTTTCATTATCGCACAGACATCGCGCAATGACAATCCATAGCAATCATTACAGCCTGAACAACATCAATACAATACATAAGGATACATGCAATCAATATACATATCACTTACAAGCCAAAATACTCAAGCGTTCGAACCAGTCTCCCACTGTCACACAGGCTCGCTCTCAAGGCAGATTCAAAACCACTCGCAGACTCATGCGACCTGTCCATACAAACGCCTAACCCGGTCTGCCTGGCCTTTCGTTCTACATGCTAGTCGGCGCTCAAGTCAGCTGGTGTGACCCCTGCAAGGTTCACGGGGTGTACCGCTGACCAGCGGTTATTTTAGCGTCACTCAGTTGCTGTGCTTGGCTGTTTATACGGGCGTCGTCGAAGACGCCGCATTCCCTCTGCAGTGTTTAACATCACTCAGGGTTGCGCGTTTTTATGTCGCCTGGCGTTGGCACAGCCAACGCGTCGCAACCTCAGATGTGAGACTTTGACAACTTAGTTCTCGCAAAAGTCTTACTTCTCGTAGAGCATTCAGAATGTCAGCCTGATCCATGGCGCGTTCGCCCTCCACAGTAGCCTCACCTGCGAGCTTGTCAGCCCGCTCATTTCCTTGTAGTCCCGCATGCCTTGGCACGAAGATGAAACTAATCTTTGTCAGCCGAGACCGCTCCAGAGACAGCAACCACTCTCTTCGGATCCACCCCATCTCTATCCTCTTGAGCATGTTCATTGAGTCGCTAAGGAAACATGCCCTAGTGAATGTCTGTGTCTCGAGCCATGTTATTGATTTAGTTACTGCCATGACTTCCATAGTCAGGCTACTTGTGGTTTCAGTGAAAGCACCAGAGGCCTCCTTCACAATTCTCACTCTGGCCCGAGCCGTAAAGGCCCATGAGCTTGTCACATGTGGGACGACCGACCAATCTGTGTAAATGACTGCATCACCGTCTAACGAATTCTCGAAAATCAACGCTCGTACTTCTGCCTCCACAGCAGCCGGATTTTCTTGTCTATATTTTCTGTCTAGTTGGATGCAAACTGAAAAGGACATACAGAAATCTGTTGGCACGTGTACTCACTCCTCGCCAGGTTTTAAGTCCTCAAAAGAACACACCTATTGAAGAATGTCTTCGGCTTGACCCATCCACGACCTTCCTACTTTCAACCTGCTGCACTTCACCTTCATAATTTCATTATGTAGTGGATGTTGTGTGCTTGCGTTAACTCTGAGGTAGGCACGTGCTCTGCAAATTTGTATTCTGTCTGCAATGGTTGGAAAATCAGGAAGGTAGCGCATTGCCCTGCATGCTGTATCTCTTGTACATCCAGAATAATGCGCATAGCTTAGTTCTGTATCCTTTCCATCCGGGAGTCTTTGTGGCGAAGTGGTCAAGCCGTTTGACTCGGGCTCTGAAGGTTGCGTGTTTGATTTCGGGCCGCGTCCTTCGGTTCACGAGTGACATTTTCGGAGACTCCTGGGCCGTAGCTAGAGCTACGGAGTTCGTGCTTTGTGTGACGCTACCGCCCAGCGGAAAGAGACCGAGTCATATGGGATTAATAACGCGGTGCAATGAAGTCGACCCTGTCGATTTTTAAGCGACTTTAAGTCTTTCCATTCTTTCTATCTGCTTACGGCTGAGAGCCAGGAACGCCAATGCATACTCAAAAACAGACATGACCAGCCCCTCGTATAGAAGACATAGATGGCGCTGTTCACAGTTTGCCGCCGCCATCACCCGCATCGCAGACAAACCCCGCTTGGCCTTTGCTATCACCTGGTTTATGTGCTCATTATGGGCAAAGCTTCGATCAAAACGTATCCCGAGGTAATTCATTGTCTGCGTTCTTTCCACAGTCTCTGAACACAGATTTACAGTTGGTGTTGGAGTGTTGACAATATGATTACTCAAAGAGAACCATGCCACTGTTGCCTTTGTTGGGTTGACCATTGCCCCAGCCCCAACACACCAAGTACTTATACGATTGAGTTCGGCTTGTAGTTCCATAGCGTCCTCATCTCTATTTTTAACCTGACGATACACTAAAACATCGTCGGCATATAACAATGTCCTACCAGGTCCAGTGATTCTCACAGTGTAGGCGTTGAACAGTACCGGAGATAATGGTGATCCCTATGGTAGGCCAGGAAATATTGTTGTTACTCCTGAAGTCCAACTGCCACATCTAAAAACTACTTTCCGTTGGAAGAGGGCTGCAGCAATCCAAATAAGGAGGAATGGACTTATCTTGAGTTCAAGAAGCTGAAGCATTAAAACATCCAATAGTACTCTGTTATACGCGTCCTCAAGATCAATCGCTGCAGCAAAGGTTTCAATGCCTGAGTGGAAACCTTCATAGACATCATGGGCAAAAACTGCTGCATTGCAAGGTTAAGGGGCAGAGACTAGAAGAAGAGAGGCACAAACCTGCTGCCTGGTAGGTAAACTGAGGATAGTCAAATCCCAGTGAAAGCAAAAACTAAATAATGCTGGTCGAAGTCCAATGTACCGAGACAGAAGCTTGACGAAACATTGCAATTCTCCAAATGATGTCACAAAGTACTTAGAACACCAGAAACAGCCAATACATGTTGTGGTTGGTAGCGACTTCCGTGTAAAGGATGTTTTAAAACAAAATAAGACTATAAGAATGGTTAAAGACAGAATAAGACTATATAGTATTATATATACTGGTAGTCATGACAATGGATCTGCGCGCGTGTGTGTGTGTGTGTGTGTGTGTGTGTGTGTGTGTTCGCTCGCTTTGCACTCAAGCGTAGTCCATACACATGCTACTACTTCTAGTGCAAGGGACTGATTTTTGCGGGTGGATTAGCTTTCCTTATTACCAGTGTCCCTCGCCATCAAACGACTTTAGAGGTATTTGTAATTTATACCCGCAAGTCACGGACGAGAAGTCAACATTTTAGTCCAACTGACCAGTGTATGGGTTAAACTCACTGCCTCGGCATCAGCACGCCGGAAGTTTAAGAACAAGAGCTTTCATCCATTCGGCCATACTGGCCTCCAGGATCTGAATTTCATCTTGTTTCTATCTGTTCTTCCCTTCCTCCCTTTACTTTAATGTGTCATCAAAACACGTGAATATATTTATAATGCTTTATCAATTACTTTAAGGGTTTCCTGCGTTGATATTGCTTGAATCACGTGTTTTCAAGTGTTATAGATTTTAAAAGGAGAAACAATAATGCGCATGTACGGCTGCCCCGATGACTTATGACTGAGTCAGTGACTGAGTAATTGAATTAGAAAGAAAATGACGTAATGAATGTATGACTTCAGCAGTGATGTGCGTCGTTGTAGCACAGAGCATGACTTCACAAGGCTGAGAGTGAAGGTATTACACAAGAGAGAGAGAGAGAGAGAGAGAGAGAGAGAGAGAGAGAGAGAGAGAGAGAGAGAGCGAGAGAGAGATAAAGAGAGATATAGAGATAGAGATAGAGAGAAAGTAGGAGATTGAGGAAGGAAAGGGAAAGAGAAAGGAGAGATAGAGAGACTGAGGAAGGAGAGAGGTACAGAGAGACGTGTCGAGTTATCCATCCATCCATCAAGTGCTATGCCGGTAAGCGTGGGCGGTCACGTTCTGCCATCTCACTCGATCACAAGAGTCGTGGATCAGCTCCGTGTTCCTGTCTCGACCATGCCACGTGGCCAAGCCATCCAGGTGTTTAATTTTTGGTCTTCCCCTTGGTCTGTTCCCTTCGATCTTGCCAGTTGTCACCATGTTCTCCTATTCATTTCTTCTCATAACATGCCCAAACAATTTTGACTGTCTTTGCATTTTCCTCAGAAACCACATTTCCAAAGCCATCAGATGTCCTTCAGCTTGTCTGCTTATTGTCCACGCCTCACATCCATAACAAAAAAGTACTGGTTCTTTGTAGCACTTCAACATTCTTTTCCTCGTCTCAATTGGTATCTTTTTATTGGTTTGCGTTAACATGTGTGTGTGTTTGTGTGTGTGTGTGTGTGTGTGTGTGTGTGTGTGTGTGTGTGTGTGTGTGTGTGTATATATATATATATATATATATATATATATATATATATATATATATGAGGGTAAGTTATTAAGTAAGTCACAAATGGTTGTAGAAAAATAACTACACATGATAACAACTTGAAACCAGTTTATTTTTATACATACATTGTCCCTTTATTTCTCAACATAATTTCCTCCAACATTGATGCACTTATCCCATCGTTTCATCAGCCCTCCCAAACCGCATGGACTGCGTACGCTTTACTTAAAAGAGAAAAAAACCTACATTCAATTTTTTGTTTCACAAACTCCCGGAGTTTGCACTTTTTCATCTAACTTTTGAGTTGCGACACCCACTTCCCGTTCTACGGTAATTCCATGACATATTTTCCACATTATGAATGGTCCAAGTCAACCATCAACAATTAAACTAATCGTTGAAGAAACACTACATACACCGTTTTTATATAACATTTATGATGTTAATGTCCAGTTTATTTACATATTTGCTCTTGTAAGAAGAAACGCCCACTCAGAATGCAGTACTCAAAAACCCTTTTGACAATGTAATGTTTAAACTGCCATTAGACAACACAGCTAAGCCCATTGTAAACTGAAACGTAATAGCTGTTCCGTAGGTGTAAATTATTGTCATAAGTACGGTAATTTGTCTTCAACGCATGTAAATAGTGGATTTGTGGCACAAAGAAAGTAGAGATAATCTATAGGGCTAAGGGCACCGTAATAGTTCCTGTAATAAACTATTTACTGTTGACATAATCGGGGTAAATTGCCTTTGTGAACAGTAATAAATGCGCGGAAACCATAACCGGATATTGTTGAATAACGGGGGCGTGTCATTGATGGACCGCAGTTGAGTGGTCAATAATACTTGAGTTTGTCAGTAGTAGCAGAGATTCAAGCCACATTTTAAGACAACGAGGGAGGTGGTTAGTCAGTTATTAACTCACCGGAAGATGAAAACATTAAACAAAAAATCGATTAACAAGGCAAATAGGTCAATGCCCCGGGTTTTATCCTATATGGCTAAGTCTCTTTCCGCAAGGCGGTTTGCCGAAACCGTCGCCCAAAATACAAACTCCGCAGCTCCAGCGACGACCGACGGGAGTAAACTGCAATCGTGAACCAAATTTCGTAACCCGGAATCGAACCCACAACCTGTGATATTCTAAAATAAAATTGTCTCGACGCAGGGACGTGTGATGAATCTGTAGTATATTAGGACCATTCCATTTGTGTAGGCTGTAGTGCACGCGGGAAAAAGTTGTCAGTCTTTCCCTCCTTTAGCAAGCGAGGAGCCAACTTATCGAACCCTCCTCCAATCTCGTTTGCGTCATTGACAGTGCAAGTTGCTAACCGTTACGCCAACGCGCCTACATCTACCGGAGTGAGGATGAGGTAGAGGTTGTATTCTAAACTCTGTGCCCAGGTGTTATCTCAGACAGACAGGCAGGCAGGCTGGCAGGCAGGCAGGCAGATAGATAGATAGATAGATAGATAGATAGATAGATAGATAGATAGATAGATAGATAGGTAGGTAGGTAGGTAGGTAGGTAGGTAGGTAGAGATAGATAGATAGATAGACAGACAGACAGACAGACAGACAGACAGACAGACAGACAGACAGACAGACAGACAGACAGACAGACAGACAGACAGACAGACAGACAGACAGACAGACAGACAGACAGACAGACAGACAGACAGACAGACAGACAGACAGACAGACAGACAGACAGACAGACAGACAGACAGACAGACAGACAGACAGACAGACAGACAGACAGACAGACAGACAGACAGACAGACAGACAGACAGACAGACAGACAGACAGACAGACAGACAGACAGACAGACAGACAGACAGACAGACAGACAGACAGACAGACAGACAGACAGACAGACAGACAGACAGACAGACAGACAGACAGACAGACAGACAGACAGACAGACAGACAGACAGACAGACAGACAGACAGACAGACAGACAGACAGACAGACAGACAGACAGACAGACAGACAGACAGACAGACAGACAGACAGACAGACAGACAGACAGACAGACAGACAGACAGACAGACAGACAGACAGACAGACAGACAGACAGACAGACAGACAGACAGACAGACAGACAGACAGACAGACAGACAGACAGACAGACAGACAGACAGACAGACAGACAGACAGACAGACAGACAGACAGACAGACAGACAGACAGACAGATAGATAGATAGATAGATAGATAGATAGATAGATAGATAGATAGATAGATAGATAGATAGATAGATAGATAGATAGATAGATAGATAGATAGATAGATAGAACGAACAACGTGTCAAGTGCCACAGGAGCAATAAAATATCCCTGAACAAAGCATCATTTATCAATTTCCAGTGAACCCACCACGGCAGTAATGAACTCGTCTGGACAAGACCGTAGGTAAATGTCCACAGTTGAAGCGATAATTGACAGCGTTGTAAAGCCTTTACTGAACACACGAGTTTCCAATTGTCATCTCCGTCGGAATGGTCAAGGTCCTGAACTTTCCCTTGTCCAGACTTCACATGTTCCCAGTTGAAAATTGCCAGCCAAGCTTTTTATTGGCCTTCAATTGTATAGCATTCCTGGCCTTCCCATTGTAACTCGAGAGCGTGTATCAGTATGAATCTGTGAAAAGGCAAAGAAGTCAATGAAGAGTGTTTTACAAAATAATTTGAGTGTGACATCAATGGCTATAAATAGATAAACTAAATTGGACGAACCATGAAATACGTATATAAATAATATAAATGCCAGTTATCAACACATGCTACTTTGGAGATTAAATACAGATTCGTTAGTCCGTCCGATCTTTGAAAAAAAAAAAAATTTCCATTGTGATGGTCATGGTAATTTTCCCATTACCTCTCTCCCATTCATCTTCAGAAGAGAAGTTATAATTAGGGCCTAACCCAACCTCAGATTAAACATCACGTAGCCGAATCTGCCAAGTTTCGGAAATTAATTTGAAAGGGATTGTTGTCCACAGAAAGTAATGGCCGCTAATATACTTTCCATCCCGCTCAACATGTTAAATATCATTGTTCCCTTTTGGCAGTTTAAAGCGATGATGTCACTCATCATCATTATGTGTACTGCCAACTGGCGTCGGCGTTCATGTCTCTCCGTAGATCTCGGTCCTTGAGATGTTTCATTATGTTTTCTTTACGCAAATTACAAAGACAAAAATCTGTCATCGTCTACCTATAGTTATAGTACCTGCGGTGTAGAACGGAAGGGAAGAGGGAGGGTGGGGGAGTATCTTGAGCCTGATGAATTAAGGCCGCCTGGCTAGTGCAGTGTAGGTTTTCTTTTTACCCCCGACAGAAAAAAAAAAATCCACACCTTACCGAAGATTCGAACCCTGTCTCCCTTAACCACTCGGCAAGCCTTCCCTCGTTTATGTTTAATAATTCGTTATTTTTCAATATACCTCTACAATCGTTATTTACGTTTCCACATTTGGGCTCGTTATAAATACTTCGGCGAAGGGAAGTCCTGACCAGTAGATCAATTAGTCGCCGCTCAAGCTAAACATAAATTTCATGTTCTTCGCAGGACGTTACGATCAACCCTAGGCTGATATACTAGACAAGTTTACGTTCAGTAGTTTGCCATTGCTTTCTGGACGGGAAATCAAAGCTGAAGTGCAAATGACCAGATTTGAAAATGATGAGGTCGGTCTACAACAACATATGTATGATATGTGTGGTTATGGAAGCCGCTGTAGCTTAGTAATTAGACGCTTGCCCGCAGTCCCGGTGGTCAAGAGTTCGAATCCTCATGCTGAATGATTTTTAAAAAAAAATGACCTGTTAATTGCATAAGTAGAAAGTTCTTCCTTTGGAACACACAGAGCAGAAGGAATAGAGGGAAATTTTGAATACACGGCGAAGGGAATTAGTGTCATACATATGGGAAGGACATTGATGGATCAGCAGGAAACGGCAAAGACTATAGGAGCCTGGTGTGAGCTGGTTGGGGGGGGGGGGAACTATACTCCCTTGGGACTTGAAAGGGATAAGAAGGGGGAGAGAATGAGGAGATAAAGAAGAAGAAGAAGAAGAAGAAGAAGAAGAAGAAGAAGAAGAAGAAGAAGAAGAAGAAGAAGAAGAAGAAGAAGAAGAAGAAGAAGAAGAAGAAATATAGAAGGATGAGGAAGAGCAGGAGGAGGAGGAGGAGGAGGAGGAGGAGGAGGAAGAAGAGGAAGAGAAATGCTAATGTTCACTGTCTTACAAGCACACATTGTCTGACAAAACATTCATCCCCTGGTATCAGCCATTATCAGCAGTACACTGCGGGAATACTTTCCGCTTGACATTATTATCGATTATTCTTGGCATACAGACACTTAACATAACAGATCACCTTCCGGAAATTATGTACTATAAACACCATTTAGAGTTATTCCCCTCTATACCGCCATCTTGCAGACACTATAATGATTTTGCTTGCCAAACGTGGCCAGATTTCTCAAATTACATACCCAAAACGCAGGGCATTCTTGTTGTTTTTCGGTTACTTACAGTCTGTTCTCGGTTACGAAGGTCAAACGCACACATTAAATCCCTGACTCATCAGAGAGTCAGAGAAATAATATGCTAGGAAGCCCGTCCGGGGATTAGGGAAGGGGGTGGGGGAGGGGACACTATGAGTCAGAACATATACATCGTATCGACTTTTCACTTGGGTTTTACTTTTAACGGAAAGATGGCTTTCCAAACGATACTGTAAAACCCTGGAGACATTCTTGAACTCCTTCAGTCTGAGAAGATTTGGATACATATATCGAAAAGGGCCAATACAAAATAAAAACAAAGGCAAGAGAGTATTTCTGTCAAAGACGCAACATATAATGTGTGGCATGTCGAAATATCTGGCCAGATTTCTCTAGTACGTTATGACCAAACATGAACAGTATCTTAACACACAATGTGTTTCTGCTTCTTTCGTTTGCCTGAAATTGATTGTCTGTATCTGCAATTTTGTCTCTTATATAAACTTCACTGTCTGTGCTAGTTCACTCATTGTTTCATATAGTATTTATTTCACTGTTGTTTGTTTAGGCCAGACAGTTTGTCTAGACATGTTTTATTCGGGGCAGTCTCGGAGGATATAAGCTGCGGTCTGCGGCGCCAGTCCACATGTAACACCAAGTTTAGATTCTCCTCATCTTCATTTCTCTATCGAAAGAAGTGCACCACAGCTCAAAGTTCAGTGCGTCCGATTTCAGCATGCATTTTCCTAAGGATTAATTCTTGTAGTCTGTTTCGTTCACAGTAACTGGCGCTGTCTTCCCGTTAGAAATAGTGAAAAGGGGTACATATTAGAGCAGTGGTTCTCAACCTTTTTAGGCCCATGCACCCCTTCACCATATGTATAGAATATCATCCCCTCGCCCCGCCCTTTCATATTTCCTCCCTATACATCTCCCCCCCCCCTCTTCCTCCAGAGTATACGTAAAAGTGGAAGCTAAATTTAATAATACATACTAGAACAAGTCTAGACGCCTACATAAAACGTGATTTGCGGGTCTACTTACGTTATAGAACGAATTTCAAAAGGGCGGAAATACATAATCGTAAAGTATGGAGGGATAAACAATATCAAGTAATCGGTTCTCATATTAACACGATTTGGAAATAATCTTAATTCCACCTACACCCCCCCCCCCCAAAACCCTAAAATTCCCGTTGGTGGGGGGGGGGGGGGGAAATTACCCACCTGTTGTGAACCACTGTTCTAGACTGTTTCATCCAAGGTAACGGGAGCTGTCTTCCCTTTAGGAATAGTGACAAGAAGTACATATTAGTGGATACAAAACAACATACTGTAACATACAAAAGGAAAGCTATAATGGTTACACCGGGGTTCAATCCTGCCGCCTCGAAGTGACAACAGAACCTTACTGAAGAAGAAGGTCTGCTTCGACACGCTCTCACACGTACACAGGAAAGCACGTGTAGCATTTTAACAGTTGGCGCTTAGTTAACGAACACATTCGCACAATTCATGTTCTTTGGGCATGTCATGAAAAGGGTAAAGTCGGAGTATGTCTTCACAGCGGGAAAGTTGGAGGGAGGGGAGGGGGGAGACCAAGAGAGAAGATGTTAGACAGTTTGATATGGTGACATGGAGGAACATCTGTATAAGACATGATTGGCACCTCAAGATACAGACGGTTGTGGGTAGATGCGATGACCAACACTACATGGCTTGGATTGTAAGAAGAAGAGACGGGCGTAATTTGTCGGTTGTGTCGTCTTTGGGTTATCCATGGCGACAGAGAGTGGTATAACTAAGCAGGCACTGAAAGAGAGAGAGAGAGAGAGAGAGAGAGAGAGAGAGAGAGAGAGAGAGAGAGGAGAAAGAAAGAGAGAAAGAAAGAGAGAGAAAGAAAGAGAGAGAGAGAGTAGAGAGAGGGAGGGTGAGAGGGAGAGAGACAGAGACGGGCAGAGATAAGCAGGCATGGAGAGAAAGAGAGAGATAGAGAGGGCAGAGATACGCCGGCACTCAGAGAGAGAGAGAGAGAGAGAGAGAGAGAGAGAGAGAGATAAAGAGAAACTTACATAGAGGAGCAGAGATAATCAGGCACTGAGAGAGAGAGAGAGAGAGAGAGAAAGAGAGCGA
>OY992893.1:87544020-87566520 GCA_963921405.1 Cepaea hortensis
GCAAGAATCTCCTTCCTTCCAGGTAAGTGGTTGTACGTACAACAGCCTTCTGTAGACCAAACTTCCAGGTTTCCATGGACCACAGTCCGTTTTAGTAAACAAATGTTCTAGGGAAGTGCCATGTAATCACCTGTCATAATGTCAGGTAGGAAATAATGTCCTGGAGAATAGTTCTCATATAATAATGGATGTGTCTGAGTGATTGGCGGGGTCCAGCCAATAATACAAAAGGACTCAATCCAATCGTATCGAGATGACTGGTGATGTGTCAGTACAGCTGATGGTCATTCTTTCCAGGTCAGCAGTGGCTCTATCTCGTAGAGATCATATTCTTAAAGCAGGCATGGCCCAAACCTTGCCATGGCATAGTCATAAACATACTTTCTGCGTAGAGCCCTGTCGAGACCTTCAGCTCTGTTCATACTTCCAAAAGAAGGACCCTGGAAAGGACAAACATTCGAGTGAGGGATCAAGCTGACTCAAGCACCACACATTATTTATGCATTTCAGCTTACCAACACCAGTTTATCAGTGGCTTGCTTGAATGCGTCGGACATGTCAGGTAGCCCCTGGATTGGCTACGTCCTGGCTTGCATAGACCTCCAATCTGTAGACGTCCGGTCGGCTATACTATGCACCCTGTTACATACACGAATCACTCTCCTCACTCATACCCTGCCTTTATTATTATTGGGCACATTCATTTCCCAGCTTCTTTCTCCCTTGCAAACCATGCCTTTCTCGCAACCAAGATCTTGTGGTGTGGTGCGCCTAGTAATCTGTGTGTTTCTCCCCGTTAAGTAATAGTATATTAGTGGGGTTGTATGGCACGCAGTGTAGTTCCCCATTCCCAGCAAGAATATGCTAGAAGATACTACCTCTTCCGGCTGCTGCTCTTGTCTGAGCTGCCGCCGCAATGTACCGGCAGTGCCTCACCCAACACGTAGATTCAGAGGAATGCAGGTTCTCTCAATAAGATAACGAAGTTTATTTATAATCCCCACATCATCCTATCGACTACAAGACGAAAGAGATAGCACCATGGATAGCCTCTTCCGGCTCAAGAAGATAGATCATAGAGTGGTGGACCCCATCCCCAAGGAGCACACCGTAGCTATCTAATGTGCGTATATTTAAAAGAGAGATGCTACTAAGTAACGGTAAGTCGTAGGAAGAAAGATATCACTCGTCCATCAGCGGCCAAGAACAAGCGATATCATTTGGTAACTACTTATTCTTCAGATGTGTTCCCTTGCCATGCCAAGATCAAGACGCGTAACCAGATCGGCTAACGGTCACCCCCTCCCAACATGGCAAGACTGCTGTTTCGCCATATCCTCTCAGTCGTTAAGACAATAGATATTTATAGGCCAAGCTTTGCCTGGACCAACTAAAACTCAAGTTTACCTTTCCACTACTTCAGTAGTATGTTGCATCTCTGTCGTAATCTTTAAATCACTTGACATGCTGCAACTATCAAACGGTAGGTGTTGGCACGGCCATCAATTGACCAGCAGCTACACCAGTGCACATTTGACGCAAGGCGCTCCAACGGGTCTACCCGAAAGGAAAGACAAATATATACTCGCTCCATGTAAAGATTGTGGTATGAAGATAACCCAAAGAACCCTCTTTCATGGAGATTTGAGCAAACAGGAGAACTGAGAGTTTCCGAAAGCCGTTTCCCCCTGTTTACCAAAACTAAAAGAATGCATAAGGACATGGGCCACTGGCGTTTCGCTACATAGGCCCCCTCTTAAGAAAGTCGAACCCTACGAACTTTCTACTGTCAGTGGTTCTGTTCGAATGACCCCACCCTCACATTCAACCATAGGATGCCGTGATAGGAAATCTGCTCCCACATTCTCCCTTCCGGGGATGTATTCGACCGTGAACTGATACGGTTGTAGGAGCAATGACCATCTCATTAACCTCGCGTTCAGTTTCTTAGAAGTTGCCAAAAATGTCAGAGGTTGATGGTCGGATTGCACTTTGAAATGGACTCCATACAGATAAGGTTGAAATTTCTGTACCGCCCACACTAGAGCTAGACATTCCCGTTCGACGGTGGAGTAATTCCGTTCGGCGGGTAACAGTTTTCGACTGGCATATGCCACCGGACATAGCACCGAAGCATCATCTCGCCCTTCCTGCAACAAAGTTGCCCCAATCCCTATGTTACTCGCGTCGGTTCTCAGAACAAACGTTTTCTCCAAATCTGGGAGTTGCAGGACTGGCCTATCCACCAACGCCTGTTTCAGCCTCCCATAAGCTTCTTCACAGCTCGGGGTCCAGATTATAAGATCTGGCGATCCTTTCTTCAGAGTCTCGGTTAACGGCGCCGCAATTTCGTTGAACTTTGGAATAAATTTCTGGTAAAACCCACACAGAGACAAGAAAGACCTAACATCTTTTTTGGATCTAGGACGGGGTGCGAGACGGACCTTTTCAATATTCTTTTCTTCCGGTACCAGTCCCCCTGGGGTAATAGTATGTCCCAGAAATTCCAAGGATTGATAGCCAATCATGCATTTGGCTGGACGGGCGGTTAACCCTTCCTCTTTTAACCTTTTGAAGATCTGTCCCAAGGACCTCAGGTGATCACTCAGATTGTCAGACGCGATGAGAATATCATCCATAAACGAGACCACAGAGGGATCCTTTAAAGGGTCTAATAACATTCTCATCATGCGAGTGAACACACTGGGCGCATTGCTCAGCCCAAAAGGCATCACCTTAAATTCGTAATGGCCGCTCGGAGTACTGAAAGCGAGCATGGGTCGAACCTCAGGCTTCACAGGGATCTGATAATATCCCCGACTTAGATCAATTTTTGAAAAGAACTTAGCCTTATTTAATCTGGCAAACAGTTTATTTGTGTTTGGTAACGGCTCCACTTGGAATGTCGTACAACTGTTTAAATGCCTGTAATCAATACATAAGCGGTGCTCCCCGCTTGGCTTCCTCAACAAGACAACCCCGGCATTATAAGGAGAAGTCGAAGGAGTTATGATGTCATCATCCAGAAGCTTCTGGATTTCGGCTTCCAGGGCCTTCTCTTTCGAAAAGGGCACTGGATATATTTTTTTGCGAATGGGGTCTTGGGTATTCAGAGTCATATCAAACTCGACCAACCCTGTCCGCCCTGGACGATCGGTAAGAATCTGTTGATGGGACTCCAACAAACGGATGACCAGTTCTGTTTCTTCAGTCGACAGATCAGGATTTATATGTACATCCTTATAGGTTTCCCCAGGTTGTAAAGGATACTCCCTATCCGCGTCTTCGCCCGATTCAGTTTCCATCGCGACCGCCATAGTCATGAGTGGGAGAGAAGTACCATCAGATCGTTCCTCATATTTTTTGAGGAGGTTAATGTGGAAGATTTTAGATTTCCCCCTGATCCGGATAGCATAATTGGTACGGGACACAACCCTTTCCACCGGGAAAGGCCCCTGCCAACCAATCTCGAGTTTATTGGAACCTACTGGAAGTAACAACAGAACCCGATCCCCCACCTTAAGAGACCTATCTTTCGTCCTTCTATTGTAGTAGGCCGCGTGTCTCTTCCTGGCCGCTCTCAGATTCTGAGCTGCCAAAGCCCAACCCGTCTGGAGTTTCTTCTTTAACTCTTCGACGTATTTATATGAGGATACAACTTCTTCGGAAGTTTCTTCCTCTGTCCAACATCTCAATAAGGCTTCTAAGGGACCCTTGATTGGCCTCCCGAATAGTAGAGTGGCTGGTGGCAACCCGGTCGACCCATGGGGAACCTCCCGATTGGCGAACAAGGCGGCTGAGATATACTCATCCCATCTGTCTGGTTTCTCTTGAGCCAGCTTCCGAAGCATGGTCATCAAGGTACCATTAAACCTCTCTACTTGCCCATTAGACTGAGGGTGGTACGGGCTTATGTGAATGTGGTTAGTCTGGAAGATACGAAAGACTTCTTCCATCAGCTTACCACAGAACTGAGACCCATTGTCCGTTAGGATCTGGTTGGGAAATCCCAACCTAGTAAAGGTCTCCATCAGTGCATCAGCCACTCGCTTAGAGTCGATTGTGGCTAAAGGTATCGCCTCATCCCACATGGAACAGCAATCCACCATCGTGAGAATGTACTTATTCCTCTTCCTAGTCCGAGGAAGAGGACCAACAAGATCGATGGCAACTCTCTCGAAAGGAGAGTTCATAAATGGCATGTCTCCCAGGACTACCGGAGCTGTCCAGTGTTTTGGTGCCACACGCTGGCACTCTGGGCACGACTTGACGTACCTACGCACGTCTCCAGTCATCCCTGGCCAGTAGTAATGGCAGGAAATGCGCTGGAGAGTTGCCCCTACACCCATATGTCCACTGAAAGAAATGGTGTGTCCCATATGAAGAAGCTGTTCCCGATAAGCCTTAGGAACTACCAGCTGTCCATGCTGGCGATCCTCCACTCCGGCTCTCCGGTACAGTAACCGATTCTTCATATAATACTGACCCCGTCTTGGTGGGTCAGAACTTTTGGGCAACTGGTTGAAGCAAGGTTGCAAAGTTACATCCTGGCTTTGAGCAGCTCGTAACTCCCCAGGCAAGGGATTCACGATCAAGGCCGGCGTCTGCTCATCCTCCGATTGAGATCTGGTTTGCATCGCCCCTACGTACATGGGTTCGGTTGGAATCCCTAGAAAGACGTAGCGACAACCCAAGATCATTGGGAAGATAGGATCTAGCAGAACGGCTGCCTGTATAGTGCCGGTAACATATTTAGATTTGATGTCTACCTTCGCAATTGGAAGAGACATCGCTACCGCACTCTTTGTCGCCGTTTGAATCTCAATAGATTCCCCGGTTAGCTGCTCCGGGCTCACTAAGTGTGATGAAATTACAGCCTCAAACTGCAGACCGGTGTCATAGAGACACTCAACTGGTTGTCCGTTCACAAGTACCGTTTCTACTACTGGTGGTTTTTCTGAATCATTGTTCCCAAGATCCCTCCCTTCTACTTCCTTGTGAGACCCTTCCCCGGTTTCTACAAGACAAGCAGCATAGTGAGAGTCTTTCTGTTTACGCCGGCAATCAACCGTATTGTGTGTGGGAGATTTGCAATAGGCGCACCACTTTTCACTCCACTTTCTTTTAGGAGATCCAGGTGGACTCTTACCAGAGGGTTTCTTAATAGGAACTTTCTCGAAAGGATCCTCCTTCTTGGGGTGAGCTGTTTTAGGGTTCTTCTTCTTTCCAGACCAGGTGTCTGGTGGTCGGGGATTGGGTTGTGACAATTCCCCATTATCCCCATGAGCTAGCACATACCTTTCCGCCAATGTGTTGACTATGTCTAACCTTTCTGCCCCATTTTCAAGCAAGAAGGTTTGCAATGGCCTAGGCATCATCCTCTTCATTTGGTCCACGACCACTAATTCTTCCAAACTTTCATAGTCGTTAGCAAATCCAGCTAATGACATCCACTTCAAAAGGTAAGACTTCAGTCTGACACTGTAGGCTGCAAACATCTCTCCTGGCTCTCTCTTGGACTTTCTGAACTGCTGACGGTATGTATGGGCTGTCATCTGGAACCTTTTCAATAATGCTTTTTCCAGAGCCTCATAGTCATTCTCCATACCAGGTGGCAACCTTGAGTAGACCTCGTACGCGGTCCCCCTCAGGCCCTGTGAGAGTTTCAAGTTCCATTTCCCACGCTCCAATCCCATAGCCAAAGCCATCGACTGAAATCTGTGAAGATACTGGTCGATCTTATCTTTGTGTTCATCGAACGGGAGTAATGGGAACTTCATTGCCTGGTATGGACCGCCACTAGAAGTTGTTGAGTCAGGGAGAACTGCACCTCCAACTGCATCCTCGCTTTCCTTGGCCGTTTTAGCTTTCAGCTCTAACTCCCTCATACGAAACTCATGGTCTCTGACTGCCTGCTCGGCCTCCATCTTCCTAGCCTCCGCCTCAATTTTCTTGGCTTCGCGCACAGCCTGTCTGAAGTCTCTTTCCACTTCCTGCACATATTTCTGTAACTCCACTCCATCATAGCCCATCTCACGCCCTGTAGCCTGTACGTCAGCGACATTAAACCCAGCTGATGCCATCTTAAACTCAGAGGGAAATGTATACAATTCTATATCAAAACTTTATCGATCAAATAACAATTGGATAGTTTATACGACCACAACACGTCATATGTCGGTCAGTCTGTGTCAGGCAGAGTACAGACAATAGCCAGGCACGGTAGGCAGAACCTATTGATAGTAGACAAGGATATCTGTCCCCTATCACTATATCAGCCAGAACTCCACCAGGATTTCAAATATCCCGCGCGAGCCCCCAGAAATTGTAACAAGCTACGTGGAGGGTCCCAAATAGCCCTGTCACAATATTTCAAAATTATTCTCTTTATATAGCCCTGGCTGGGATAGGTCTTTACCTGCCAACCCTCCTCCGTTTTCCCCGGACTCACTGTCACTCTTTCTTTCGACCTAAGGGCCTATTTCCTGCCGTGTTCTTCTGGCTGATCCATATATATAACAGTGATCGTTGGAATAAACTAAAACTTGATTTATTAAATCAATAAAGAACAGCACAGGAAAACATTAAGGCAGATAAAACAGATAGTTCTAAACAGACACGACACAGATAAAGTTCAGGCACAGAGCCTCAGGTAGCCAGATGCACAGACCCAGCTTCATACACTGTCCGATCCGTCCAAACACAGCTCACCAAGTGTGCAAGAATCTCCTTCCTTCCAGGTAAGTGGTTGTACGTACAACAGCCTTCTGTAGACCAAACTTCCAGGTTTCCATGGACCACAGTCCTTTTTAGTAAACAAATGTTCTAGGGAAGTGCCATGTAATCACCTGTCATAATGTCAGGTAGGAAATAATGTCCTGGAGAATAGTTCTCATATAATAATGGATGTGTCTGAGTGATTGGCGGGGTCCAGCCAATAATACAAAAGGACTCAATCCAATCGTATCGAGATGACTGGTGATGTGTCAGTAAAGCTGATGGTCATTCTTTCCAGGTCAGCAGTGGCTCTATCTCGTAGAGATCATATTCTTAAAGCAGGCATGGCCCAAACCTTGTCATGGCATAGTCATAAACATACTTTCTGCGTAGAGCCCTGTCGAGACCTTCAGCTCTGTTCATACTTCCAAAAGAAGGACCCTGGAAAGGACAAACATTCGAGTGAGGGATCAAGCTGACTCAAGCACCACACATTATTTATGCATTTCAGCTTACCAACACCAGTTTATCAGTGGCTTGCTTGAATGCGTCGGACATGTCAGGTAGCCCCTGGATTGGCTACGTCCTGGCTTGCATAGACCTCCAATCTGTAGACGTCCGGTCGGCTATACTATGCACCCTGTTACATACACGAATCACTCTCCTCACTCATACCCTGCCTTTATTATTATTGGGCACATTCATTTCCCAGCTTCTTTCTCCCTTGCAAACCATGCCTTTCTCGCAACCAAGATCTTGTGGTGTGGTGCGCCTAGTAATCTGTGTGTTTCTCCCCGTTAAGTAATAGTATATTAGTGGGGTTGTATGGCACGCAGTGTAGTTCCCCATTCCCAGCAAGAATATGCTAGAAGATACTACCTCTTCCGGCTGCTGCTCTTGTCTGAGCTGCCGCCGCAATGTACCGGCAGTGCCTCACCCAACACGTAGATTCAGAGGAATGCAGGTTCTCTCAATAAGATAACGAAGTTTATTTATAATCCCCACATCATCCTATCGACTACAAGACGAAAGAGATAGCACCATGGATAGCCTCTTCCGGCTCAAGAAGATAGATCATAGAGTGGTGGACCCCATCCCCAAGGAGCACACCGTAGCTATCTAATGTGCGTATATTTAAAAGAGAGATGCTACTAAGTAACGGTAAGCCGTAGGAAGAAAGATATCACTCGTCCATCAGCGGCCAAGAACAAGCGATATCATTTGGTAACTACTTATTCTTCAGATGTGTTCCCTTGCCATGCCAAGATCAAGACGCGTAACCAGATCGGCTAACGGTCACCCCCTCCCAACATGGCAAGACTGCTGTTTCGCCATATCCTCTCAGTCGTTAAGACAATAGATATTTATAGGCCAAGCTTTGCCTGGACCAACTAAAACTCAAGTTTACCTTTCCACTACTTCAGTAGTATGTTGCATCTCTGTCGTAATCTTTAAATCACTTGACATGCTGCAACTATCAAACGGTATGTGTTGGCACGGCCATCAATTGACCAGCAGCTACACGAGTGCACATTTGACGCAAGGCGCTCCATCGGGTCTACCCGAAAGGAAAGACAAATATATACTCGCTCCATGTAAAGATTGTGGTATGAAGATAACCCAAAAAACCATCTTTCATGGAGATTTGAGCAAACAGGAGAACTGAGAGTTTCCGAAAGCCGTTTCCCCCTGTTTACCAAAACTAAAAGAATGCATAAGGACATGGGCCACTGGCGTTTCGCTACAGAGCTGGATGAGGCCCTATACTCCAATGGGAGATGGAAGAGACACATTCGTTGGGCAGGTCGTAAGAAGAGGAAATCTGGAGTATGTGACCACTACGGGCAAGTTGGAGGGTAGGAGAGGCAGGGGAAGACCAAGAGAGAAAAAGAGGATAGACTGATTTTACGGGTTAGAGGAACGTCAAAATTAGAAATGATTAGCAGTAGACAAGACAGAAGGTTGTGGACAGGCATGATCACCAATGCCACATGGTATGGACTATACGAAGACTCACAGTACACAAGGCTGAAAGTTGTGGGCAAACATGATCTCCAATGCCACACAACATGGACTATGCGAAGACTGTCTTGATACAAGGCATACGGTTGTGGACAGACATGATCATCAACGCTAAACGGCATGGGCAATACCAAGTTTGCTAGTACCCAAGATGTGGATAGAAATGACGGCATGGACTATACGAAGACTGACAAAACATAAGGCATTAAATCAGGATTAGTATCTCCCTGTATGACTCTCTCTCTCTCTCTCTCTCTCTCTCTCTCTCTCTCTCTCTCTCTCTCTCTATCTCTCTCTCCCTCTCTCTCTCCCTCTCTCTCTCTCTATCTCTCTCTCTCCCTCTCTCTCCCTCTCTCTCTCTCTCTCTCTCTCTCTCTCTCTCTCTCTCTCTCTCTCTGGCTTTGTGTCTGCTGGTTGGGTGTCCATGTATTGGAAGGGTGGTCTAAATGTTTGTCTATCTGTCTGTCTGTCTACCACCTAATTGCCGCTGCCCGTCTTTACGACAACCCATCCTTCCACCACATATACACCCGACAAAGATGTGTACAACTGATCTAAACACCGCCTAACTATAGACTGGATAACCCAACAGACAACATTGTAATGACACCAACATTACAACATTCCAGTCACACGTCCGTCCCTGAAATGTCACAACTATTCATGTCACATCTGGCACGAACCACTGCCAGCATGCGGCCTGACCCATATAACCGCAGTCATTCTTCTCATTTCAAGCCCCATCAGCAGGAACAGTCTAACTTGATTCAGCTGCATCCTCCACTTTGTGCTCCCGTGAATGGGTGCAAAATTATCGCTATTAGCAGCATGTCTCAGAACCAATCTTCCTTTGAAACATTAAGATTTAATATACTTTAAACGCTGTGTTCAATGCAAGAAGCTAAATGGTACGAGATGCGCCAGAACTAGAGGCAAGAGTTTTATGTGCTAAAGATGGCATTCATAAATAGCCTGTGACAATAATGAGGTCACAGTGGTTGGATACGGGGTAGGAAGACAGTTAGGCGCCGCTCCGATCCACTAATGGGTTATGGGTTGGTCCCATTGTTAATTTATCTAGGTATGGAGAGGCGGGGTGCTAGTGAAGCGAAATGCACTGGTAATGCCATAAACACGGCCGTAAGCGGGTTCGACGAATTGACTCTTCGCTTGCTAAAGGAAGGGACAAATTGGCCACCCATTCACTCTTGCATCAGGCCTACAAAATGACATCACAGAAAAATAGCAGGAAACTGATTCCGAATAATTAATTAATTCACATGGTAATGGACATTGACTACTAACTAACAACGGCTTTCTGGAAGATGTTAATGAAACTAGAACATCATATTCAACAATAAGAAAGAGATAAAAGGCTTTCTTTGGTCATGTGATGAGAAGAGAGGCAATGGAGAATATCGTAACGACTGGAAAGTTCGAGAGGAAGAGAAGCAAGGACCGACCAAGAGAAATGATGCTGGATGGACTGAGACGGTGGCATGGAGGAATATCATTAGCTGCGTTGATCCAGAACACCAAAGACCAAGATCAGGGATCTTGATGATGAATGGGCAGAGGTCAGCGTGGGCGAGACATTTAATATGCTCACGCGTAAACTTCCGGTGCGCTGACTATAGGGTAATGAGTTCATTCCTCACTCTGGTCAGCTGGACTTAAATGCTGACTTATCATTGAGAAAGCAATGACAAACCACTGACCGCAAGGTTGCCTAGACAAATCAAGCTTGGGTTGACCGCAACATCCTGCGAAGGGCGTGCAACATTTGATTATGGAGCAATGGAATACCGGGTATCGTCTGTGACTGAGCGGTAATCAAAGCAATTTTATAATCCCGACATTCCGGGTACAGCATCAGATATGGGAGTGTTGGGAACAGATCCCTTTGCACCAATTTCCCATTGGGATGAAAGCTGGCCGCCGTTCAGCAAGCAATGGCAAACTTATCACCATTATATGTCGCTCGCGCCGATAAATGTTGGCAGTTATGTTTCGCCATATCACTCGATCACCAGAGTCGTGGATCAGCTCTATGTTCTTGTCTCGACCATACCACATGGCCAAGCCATCCAGGTATTTACTTCTCTGCCTTCCCTTGTTCTTTTCCCCTCAGTTTTTGTCGTCATGTCTGCTTACGTCTAATTTCTCTAATCAGTTTTTCATTTGTTTCTTGTAGGAATTACCCATTCGTTGTTCTGTCAGTCCGTGGTATTCTTTGTATTATCCTCAGAAACCACATAGCCACGGCTATTATATTTTTTTTCCAGCATATCTGATCATTGTCCACCTATCACATCCATACATAAGATTAGGTTCTATGTAGCACTTCAACACCCTTTTCCTCGTTCTTGGCTCAAAAAAAAAAAAAAAACCAGAAACAGACAATGCAGTGCCAGGGATGTTTGCGGCATCATGGAATTGATAACTGCAGTTTGATTTAGTGAACGAAGACAATGATTCTCTTACAGATGGAGTAATTTTAATGGTTGCTTTCCAGTGTGAGTGCCGAGCAAGTTACATAGGTCGCACAGAAAGATAATTAGCAAATCTAGTAGCCGAACTTATAGCAGTGTGGGTAGGAAAGAGAGTTACCCAGTCTTCTGACATTCTTTGGAGTCGAAAGGCTATCAAACGCCGTCGTCGTCGATTTCTCAACATCTCGTAAAATATGGTCGTAGCGTGAACAAAGAAAAAGGCGTTTCGTATACTGTGCTGTATTCGACGAACAATAAACGATTACTCAAATATAGTGAGCGTTAGCAATTAGGTGGTTCAAGCCGGTTTTGTGCAGACAGAAAGAGTTCGTGTTAAATTAGAAATTACCGTGGGAGTAACAGGTGTTCCACATTCGAATAATACCTGTGACTAAGTGTTTTAATTGTTTCAATTTAAGTATTATTTGTTTATCCGCTTAATGTGATATATAACTCTGCAGTATGCACCTGACGAGTTGCTGCAAACTATGCCACGCAATAAACCGTGCAATATATGGTTTGTGGCTTCTGTGTTTACCTTCACTATGGGATTCATTGTTGTGAGATTGTATAAATCACACTTTTGATATGTGTTAGATAAATATAAGTAAAACAGACGTAATGACTATAACCAAAGAAGACAAAACAACAAAGATTCTTCTACAAGAACACACCAGAAAGTACTTAGCAAGTATAGTAACATCAAATGGCAAAAGAAGATGAGATCGAAAATAGATGCAATAAGGCAAATCACCTCATTAGACAAATGGCACCAATACTAAAGCACAAACACGTATCAATAGTTACGAAGAAAGCACTCTACAACACAACACAATCTTCCCACCAACTCTACGCTCCCAATGCCAAACCTGGACAATGACAGAAACAGAGAAAAGAAAATCACAACAACAGAAATGAGATTCCTGGGAAAAATACTCAATGTATCAAGAAGAGAGAAAATCAGAAATGAAGATATCAGGACAAAAGTGGGGGGGGGTATAGCTGCACTAGATTTTATTAGACGGCAACAAGTCAAATGGTTTGGCCATGTAACTAGGTTAACAACTAACAGTAGACCTGTCACGGGATACTGTGAGTTAATGATAACCTAGTAAGAGTAATTACAACGTAGGAGGAGGGTTAATAATCGTGTACTTCAGTCTGAGAGAAGGATAAATTAAAGATCATTGACCGACGGATATAAAAATAGGATACAGGTGTTCGCAGAGGTCATTGCCTGACGATCTGATCGGACGGACACGGGAAACGGGGAGATCGCGTTGTGGAAAAATGAACGGAGAAAGGCGATCAACGGTTCGGACGCTTTGAAGTATTAGCGTAAGGGGAACCCAGGGAAACGAGCAACTAGCCACTACGTGATTTCACCGCCTTTTGATGTACAGGATACGTCAAGAGACGAGTGTTGAGGTATGAACATCAAACAATAACGGAAGAACGGGAGGCCCAATATAAATAGTAGAAACTGGGTTTTCTGTTTTAGTATGTGTTCCCAAACTGGGCAGAAATCTCTATGCCTCCTGTAGGTGGAAAAAAATACACATCCCTGATTGTTGAACGAAGATGGGATATTAGTGTGTTATTCGCTAGTGTATTTCAATTCAGGGAGTCCGATAGAGTATATAAGGTATTATAATATTAGCGTAATATTAGCATAGGGAAATAGATGTTGGTGCATAGCGTTTACCATTGCTTTCTATTAGTGAATAGTTTAGACTTTGGTGAATTCATATGTCTTATGTTAGTGTTTACTTCGGAAGCCTTTTCATTACGACTGGAGAAGGGCACTTACATAAGTAGTATTAAGTGGCAGAATCATATCACTTGATTTACTATACATCTCACAGGTTCCAATTCTCATCCTGACATATCAGAGAAGATAGACACATACGTCTTGTGTACAGAAAAAGCTTTGTTGATAAACTCAAGGCATTTCATTTGGGGAGAGATCAAATACCTCAATAAACCAAGGAAGAACATAGACAGGGTCAAATAGGGAGACGAAATAAAATATAGCCTTAAATGAACTTTGAAAAAGAAGCAAAGGATATCCAGATAACCAAAGTAACAATGAAAAAGGAAGATAATCTTGCGGAAAGCAAAGCCAAATAAAACTACATACGTTTACACTGTAGACTCATAGTGAAGAAACAATAGACAAGTCAGAACATTGCTAGTCGATAGAGACAATATGCTGGACTGTGGTGATGTGGTTTTTTTCCGGTGTTGGATTATTAACTTTGTGAAGCAGACTCTGGTGAAGTCTTAGACTTACTGGAATATTATTACTTTACGGTGATCCAGTGGAACAGTTTTCTTCCGTTCAATAACGGATTTACCTCCGGACTCAAGCATACGGAACATCCAGGGTGAGATCTGTCCTGTTATATGTTTGCTGTCATGTGATTTGGTCGTGAAACTGTTCGAGAGGTGATACAGAGACTAGACATTCTGAGTTCATTCCTGCACCCACAATAGAAGATAATACCATCTACATATACACAGTCCATCCATACACCAGACATAGTTTTATTTTTTAATAAATATTTTATTAATTGTTGAAGGAAACTGTTGTCAGAGTATGTGATGAAGGAATAAGAGAGAGAGAGAGAGAAAGGGATAGATATATGGACGGGAAGACAGAAGGGAGGAGTGTAGACAGAAGTCAGTCAAGAATCCCAAGTAAGAAGAAGTAATAAGGTGTGCTTGTTCATTCCACGTTCCTCCCGGGACGACAAGCTACAAGACCACAACAAACAATGATGTACAGACCAAATGGAAGCAGAAGAAAAGGCCGGCCACGTAAACGATGCACAGAGGGAATAGCAGAGTCCACGGGAATACCGATACATAAAACCTATAAACGTGCCCCCCCCCCCCGCTGTTTATACTTCACCTCGACACCGCAAGGTAAAAGAGAAGCGAGATGAGATGATGATGAGATACGTCTAAGCAGACTTGTCACTCACTAAGTCATTTACTTAGCCAGACTTCTCACTCACTAAGTCATTTACTAAGTCAGACTTCACATTCACTAAATCATTTACTAAGCCAGACTTCTCATTCACTAAGCCATTTACTAAGCCATACTACTCACTCACTAAGTCATTTACTAAGCCAGACTTCTCATTCACTAAGCCATTTACTAAGCCATACTACTCACTCACTAAGCCATTTACTAAGCCAGACTTCTCACTCACTAAATCATTTACTAAGCCAGACTTTCTCGCAGACTCTGCCATTCTTAAACCAATGTTTAACTGATTAAGTACCGTGGGATTATTAATCGTCTTAAGTGACTTCTCTCGTATCTGCCATGGGCGTATATACAGTATTTTCCCCTAAGCAACCCCTTTAATTTGAGATATAATACTGCTAACATATAAACAGCACGCTCTGTGGCGAAGGCGTTACGGACGCGGTTCGTGATTCCGCATACCAGCTTTCGAAACACAGCTGGGAGCGATTTGGCAGCTGACCGTGTTGTGTTGGTTGTTTACGAAATGGTATGGGTGCCGGTAATTCAGAATTCAATGACAAACTACTGAACGTAAACTTGCCAAGACATCATAACAGTAAAAAAAAAAAAAAAAAAGCTAATGCTGACTGCAACATCATGTAAAGGATATGAAACTAACTTTTTAACATATAAACCACTTTTAATTCATAAATGTGACACATCCATACTTCCTATTTTCCGCCCCCCCCCCCCCCATTTTTATTTGGTCGAAATCTACTTGGCACTGAATCTATTAAGAACAAAATCTCGTGCAGGATGCCCCGTGACCCGGGGAGCAACTTCCACGGCATAAAGATCTCATCGATCTCGCGTGACCTTGAACGCGCCGTTACTTCCGGAAATTGTAGAGAAAATGGGGGAACTTCCGCTACTCAGGTCAGTGGTTTGCTCAAGGCTTCAGGGCAGAAGAAAAACAGTTTCATCTGTCAGACTAAAATCAGTGAAAACGAAACCATCACCGAGGCCGTTAATGTTTTGACATAATTATTTGTGGTATATATTTCGATCTAAAACTTTAAAAAAAAAAAAAAAAAAATGCATGTCCTTTTCAGGACGTTGCATTGAACCCCTGTCCCCCCTCTGCTGTGTGTCCACCGTGACGAGGTAGAGGGGCTTGTGCGTCCCAATGACCCCAAGAGCTATGCCGACGGTAGCACAGCTACTGGTAGGGCCACCCATGTCGGACAGGTCAAGGGAGAGGGACCAGACGAAGAGACACACAAACCTGCTGCCTTGTAGGTAGACTGGGGACAGTCAAAGGCTAGGGAAAGCACCCCGAATACATGCTTGTCAAAATCGGATGTACTGAGCCACAGGCTTGACAAAGCAGTGCAACGTAACTTAATTCATGATGTCACAAATCAAAATTAATCGTTATGGTGCTAATCCCGTGAAGTCCCATCAGGCGGCGATAGTGCCGGGCCCCCTGCCTCGAGGGGGTCCACCCATGACTACTGGTGGTCACCTTCCCCTGTGCTGTGGAGTCAAGGCACAGAGGAGTAGGTTAAGAGCTATTGACCAAATACCCCGGACACTCAACATACTACAGTGGAATGCCGAAGGAGTTTACAAGAAGAAAGACTCCCTAACACAGCGTCTTCATAAAGATAGAATAGATGTGGCATGCATTCAAGAGACACACCTCAACGCCAATCACAAATTCTCAGTCAGAGGATATCAGGCCACACGTTTCGACCGTGAAGGACACAAAGGAGGAGTTCTAATACTTACACGACATACAATACCTTGCAGTGAAGTATCTGTGATCTCTGACAACCAAACGGAAATTATAGGTGTTGATATAATGATAAAGGACGTGAAAATAAGAATCTACAATCTGTATAGCCCAGCAGATAAGGACCTTACACTCTCAAACATGAAAATAACTGACACAAACTGCATTATTGTCGGAGACTTTAATAGCCGTTCAGAAAGATGGGGATACCCAGATACTGACAAAAGAGGAGATGAATTGGAGGACTGGGAAATAGACTCAAATCTCCATCTACTAAACAAAACGGATGACACACCGAGCTTCTACTCCAGAAGATGGCTTACCACTTCTACTCCAGACCTAGCTTTCTGCACAGGAGACATCCTCCACAAAATCGATCGCCATGTGCTGGACCAATTAGCAGGTAGTGACCACAGACCAATCAAGCTTGTAATTAATATGGAGTATGTTCAACAGGAGCAAAAGCCCTTGCCCTGCTGGAATTACAAACGAGCAGATTGGGACAGATTTGCCACACTAACAGACAAATATTGTGAAAACATAAATACACGATATGGCAACATGAAGCAAATGGTGGAAAGTCTAAACAGAGCAATAATACAGGCAGCCACTGAGTCCATTCCAAGAGGAGCGAGGAAACATTACAAACCATACTGGACTGAAGAACTACAAAGTTTGGAGGACAAAGTTGAAGATGCCAGGAAGACAGCAGAGAGAGAACAAACAATTGAAGCAAATATCTCTCTCAAAGCCATCTCAGCAAAATACAAAAGAACAGTAAATCAAACAACAAGATATTGTTGGAGGGAAAAAACAGAAAACCTGAATTTTGACAGGGATGGAAACAAACTATGGAAACTAGTGAAAGCCATGAACAATGAAGGACCTAGAAACAAACAAATAACAATTAAACAAGGAAATGCCTTGCTTACAGGAAAAAAGGCTGCAAATGCACTAATGGAACACTATGCAAATGCAAATCAGATTGATATTACAACCGAACAGAAGAAAGCAATCAAAGACAAACAGATACATCATAGAAATTCAGAGACAGCAGCAGAATATATGATGGCAAATCTAACAATGGAAGAAATGGAACAGGCAATGAATACCCTAAAAAAGAAGAAATCACCAGGAAAGGATGGAATCACAAATGAAATGCTAATAGGACTAGGCACCAAGGCAAAGAAGAAACTACTAGCAGTCCTAAATAACAGCTGGAAGAGAGGAATAGTCCCACAGGCATGGAAGGAAGCTATGCTAATACCAGTCCCAAAGAAAGGAAAAGACCTGGAAGAACCAAATGGCTATCGACCTATCAGTCTACTTAGCTGTGTAGGAAAATTAATGGAATGAATTATCAATGGCAGGCTAACATGGCATCTGGAAGAAAACAAACTCTTAACACCACACCAAGCAGGATTCAGAAAGTACAGATCCACTGAAGATCAAATAACCTATATAGCTCAGGAAATAGAGGATGCCTTCCAAGAGAAAAAGCACACACTGGCAGTCTGGATAGATTTAGAAAAAGCATTTGATAAAGTATGGAAGGAAGGACTGAAAGTAAAACTGCAAAACATGCATGTTTGTGGGAAAATGTATAAATGGATCAGCCACTACCTTGAGAACAGAACTGCCAGGACAAAAGTACAAGGACAAACAAGCAAAATGATGCTGCTGGAGCAAGGTGTCCCCCAAGGAGGAGTTCACCAACATTATTCCTAGCATATATAAATGACATCACAGAAAATTTTCCAGCCAGAGTACACACATCCTCCTTTGCAGATGACCTAGCCATATGGACATCTGAAGAATATATTAGTACAGCTAACAGCAGAATACAGCAAGCCTTATTAGCGCTAGAGGACTGGTCAAAATCATGGCTAGTGAAGATAAGTGAGGAGAAAACAACATGCACAGTGTTCTCCCTCTCAAATAAAACTCAGCAACCTAAGCTGGTATTGAATGGAAAAATATTACGCCATGAAGAAAATCCAAACTATCTAGGAGTCACCTTTGATCGTCGCCTGACATGGAAGACACAGGTTGAGAAAAATCGAACAAGAGCAAGGCAGAGAATGGCAATCATGAAAAAGCTTGCTAGTACAACGTGGGGAGCAGATGAGAAAGTTCTCAAGAAGTTATATACTGGACGGGTGAGGCCAGTACTGGAATATGGCATTGCAGCTTGGGCAACAGCAGCTAAGTCAAACTTTAACAAAATAAGTAGAGTCCAAAACCAAGGAATGCGAATCATAACTGGAAGCCTGAAGACAACGCCTATTAATGAACTAGAAAAGATCACTTGTTTACAACCAATGCAGGATAGAAGAGATAGCAGAGCCCAGCAACAAGCAGAAAAATTTAGAAGATTGACAGACCACCCTATGTACAACAGATTTAATGGTTTCGGAAAGGGAAGACTGAAGCGTAGCAACTTTGTAGAAACTGCAAAACGAAGGATTAGGGCAGATCCTATACGTAACATATCAACAGTCAAGCCCATACACAATGCACACAAGTTCCCAGCTTGGAGACAGCAGCAACTGCCTGAGATGATAGAAAACATTCCTGGTATTGAGAAAAAGAACACTCAGCATGAAACCGAAAGAAGAGAAATAACCCTAAACTACATAAAAGAACATTACCCAAAGCATCAATTGAACCCATGCATATACAGATGGATCAGCCAAAAATGCAATAGAGAATGGAGGAGGAGGAATTCTCCTGAATTTAAAAAATGGAGTGAAAAAAACACATTCAATGGCAACTGGAAAATTTTCAAGTAACTTCAAAACGGAGGTAGAGGCTCTGAAAACTGCAGCAGAAATGCTCCTGATGGAGGAAAATAAAGAGAAGCAAATAGCTATCTTCACAGATGCAAAGTCAGCTGTCTCAATACTGAAGAGCAATAACAGCACAGAACTAACTGACCTAAGAGCAGCACTCCATGGTCTATGCCAGAAATCCAAAAAAGTTGTAATACAGTGGATCCCATCACATTGCAGTATACCTGGAAACGAAGAGGCTGACAGACTGGCAAAACAGGGCGGACGACTACCACAGCCTGACAGAGACATAACCTATAATGAGGCAAAGAGGTTGATAAAAAGCACTTATAGAACCAAATGGGAATCAGAGCATCCAGGCCATCAGAAGGATGATGCATATTACAAACTCGACCGAAGAGAACAAGTAGCAATCTTCAGACTTCGCACAGGACATAACAAGCTGAAATACCACTTGTTCAATAAACTAAAGATAGGAGATACCGATGAATGTAATTGTAGAACTGGAAAAATGACAGCAAAACATTTGCTGCAGGATTGCCCAACGTATGCAGAACAGAGAAAGATATTTTGGCCCACACCTGCTTCATTTGAGGACAAGCTCTATGGAGATATCAACAAGCTAAAGTTAACCGCAGCTTACTTAAACTACATACAGGTTGACATTTAAAGGTGCATGAAGACCCAGAAGCATGAAATGGAATATTGCTTGGATAGCAAATCCATTACGAGGAAAGTCTGAATCAAAAGCCCATTGTGTGGGCTTCATAAAAGGTGGAAAAGTGTCCTAGTGGCATGAAATGGAATATTGCTTGGATAGCAAATCCATTACATGGAAAGTCCGAATCGAAAGCTCACTGTGTGGATGTCATCTGCAGACTGCATACTTCTGGTTTCCGGAAGAACAGCCTATGGTGAACGGAAGGCCCAATATACGGAAGTGAGGCAAATCAGCCATGTGCAGGACGTGACGATTCCTTGGGTGAGCCCAGTATCAGACCGCTATGTATTGGCTCTGCAAGTATGGAAGCCTCCTTGGATGGCGGGGAATGCCCATGGTCTGCCCCTGCCTTCCCTTGAGGGCTGACCAGGATCTTTGGCTGTTCTATATGGGCCAGCTAGGATGGGGGATAACACCACAACAGTGAGAGTCAAACGTCCTAAGAAACCCCCGGGAAGGTTAACCCGGTCAACAAATGCCCGCAGAAGTCGGATGTGTCGGCCTAACGGCGCAAGAACGCAGCTCTGCTGTAAACAGGCACAACGCAATCACATCCGGAAAAAAAAACTCCGGATGAACGAAGAAGAAGAAGAACTCCTGTCCCTACTGACTGTTTGTGATTTCCTGTTTAATATTTAAAGTAACGTTGACTAGACAATCAGAAAACATCAAATACATCGTGGGGTTGATTGCGGCGTCCTGTAAAGGACATGGACTAATTTTAGGAATACATATTTGTTCTCAATGAGGGCACACATAAATAAGTACTTGTATTCTCATCCTATAAATATTTTCAGTTATAGACGTATCACATACAATTGCGTTGCCTGTAACTGATTAATTATCATGGGATGATTAATTATCCAAAGCGACTTTCTGTATCTGCCAATGACTAACAAAGAGTAGCATTCCCTATGCAACCCCCTTTACTTTATTATTATTATTATTATTATTATTATTATTATTATTATTATTATTATTATTATTATTATTATTATTATTATTATTATTATTATTATTATTCATTGGCACCTTTCCGTCTTGACAGACGATAGTTTGGTACATTGTGCTTCAAAAAGGCTTAATAACTACGATCCATGGCAGTGGCGAGTGTGGCTGGTAAGGCCAATTCTTGCTGCAAATGTTTGCCAACAGTAGGTGCATGTGAAAACATGGTCACTTCCACCATTTAGCACCATCTTACGTCTTTCACGCTCTGTGTGTGCTTTATCTGCAATCATTTTCTCCTTTGTCTTTATTCCGTTTCTGATAGTTGCCCTCCATGCAACACGTTCAGCGGCGACGTGCTCCCAATGTGCATTATCAATGCCTGTATCAATCATGTCCCGCTTACACACATCTTTGTATCGTAGTAGAGGCCGACCCTGAGATCTCCTACCCGTCTGTAATTCACCAAAAAAGATGTCCTTTGGTATTCTACCATCATCCATCCTCCTAACGTGTCCTATCCATCTAAGTCTACGAAGACTGAGCATGGAATACACCGTCACACAACCTGATCTTTCCAATACTTCAGTATTTGTGATTTTGTCTTGCCACTTAATACCAAGTATTCTTCGCAGACACCGCATATGAAAGCTGTTTAAACGTTTCTCTTGGCGTGAGTAAGTTGTCCAGGTTTCACTGCCATAAAGAAGAGTACTAAGGACACAGGCTTGGTAGACGAGGACGTTTGTTTTGGCAGTAAGCTTCCTGTTCTCCCAGACTCTTTTTGCTAACATGTTCATTGTTGTTGCTGCCTTGCCAATCCTGATGTTGATTTCCTGATCGAGGGATAATTTGCTATTTACCTCTGATCCTAGATATGTAAAATGGTCTACTATCTCCAGTTCGGCGTCGTCAATAAAGATTGATGGTACATCATGTGCACCTTGTAACATAATCTGTGTCTTCTTTTTGTTAATTGTTAAACCAAATTCAGAACAAGCATTGGAGAATGATGATAGTAGATGTTGTAATTCTTCCTCAGATAGGTTGTAATCGCAGCATCATCCGCAAAAAGCAACTCTCTGATTAGTACCCTGCTAATTTTGGTCTTGGCCTTCAATCTCTGAGCATTATAGAGGCCAATATCTGAGCGTGAGTGAATGTATATACCGTCATCCTGATCACGAAAGGCATATTTCAGTAGAAGTGAAAAGTATATCCCAAAGATGGTGGGGCTAGTACACAGCCTTGCTTAACTCCACTCTTGATTTCAAACTCTTCTGAAGTTGAGCCATCAAACTTGATTATACCCTTCATGCCTGTGTGGAACGATTCCACAATGGACAGAAGAGTTATTATTATTATTATTATTATTATTATTATTATTATTATTATTATTGCACTTACATATCAACTATCACCCTTACTGAAACATCTAAATATACCCATGTCCGCCAAACAACAGATAATAAACAGCATATTCACACCAACCCTATGCTACCAATCTCAAATCTGGACTTTATCCAAATTACACCTTCGCAAAATCAACACCTGCGAAATGAGATGCCTGAGGAGAGCTTCCAACTTGTGCCACATTTATTGAACGACAGAAGATCAAGTGGTTTGGCCATGTCGTTAGAATGCAACATCAGCAACTACCATCACTGGCCTTACATCAAAGATCATCTGCGACGAGACCAAGAGGACGTCCAAGAAGAAAATGAATTGACGACATCAAAGACATTGTACAACCACACGGAGTGACACTATCCAGTGCCGCCCACTGGCCGCTGGAACGCAAATTATTCCTCCTCACGATGCTTGACGGTTAAGTGGAAGATGAAAATGACTATTATTATTATTATTATTATTATTATTATTATTATTATTATTATTATTATTATTATTATTATTATTATTACCTTCGACGCAACCGTCAACGACAACATCACGATGATGACCCCCACCATCAGTACCACGAATACTTCAGAAGTCGCAGTGGGTTGGCCTGCTAGCCAGGACTCTGGTAATAGGGA
>OY992893.1:87568622-87633622 GCA_963921405.1 Cepaea hortensis
GTACGGTGCCTTAACTATGAGTACAAGTTAACATTCCCTCCGCATTACGGAATCTAATAGAGCAAGCCGACAGTCACGACCTTGGAGAATTGAACAAACAGAAAATCCTAACCACATAGATATTTATTTCGTATTTGAATACACACTTTCGAATCCTCGTAATATCCTCGGAATTGCACATTCTCTTCCGTCTACGAGAAGAGGTTAAGTCAGTTGCGTGTTCTTTACAGGACGTCGCTGTGAGCCTCAGATTGCCTGCGTGCCCGATTCTTAATCCTTTGAAAATAAAGTTTTGTTGTTCTTTTGTTGTTGGTTGTTGGCTGTTTGTGATTTACAATTCATCATGATCGTAATTTCCCGCAAGGGACATGTATTTTGGCTCTCGATTCTCTGGAATCTTGTTTTGTTTCTTCCCCAAGCTCCGCATGAGTGATTCTGTCACACCAGTTTAGTCCACCGATTGCGTACGGACACCAGGTAATGGATGTTTTGTAGTTTATTAGTAAGTCCTCTGTCGTTCTCTGTGTCCAAGGTGTTACAAACGCGATTCGTAGTCCCCACATACGCGTTCGAAATACAACTGCGGGCGATTGAAAGAAGACCAAATTCGTTGGTTCCAATACAGAGGTATGATACTGGTCGTACAGAATGCAATGGCAAACTACTGAATGTAAACATGCCAGGAAATCACAAGCAGCCAACAAATGCTCTGGGGTTAGCTGCTACCTCCTGTAAAGGATATGCAACTAACTGTTAGCTTACCCCACAAAGAACTCAACATTTCATGTCTTCACATGCCAAGCTTATTAATTTAATTATCCTCATGGCACATCATAATGATGATGACTGCCTAGATAATCCTGGCCACTAACGACCATCCCACCCTGGCTCTTAACGAGGCCGTAGAATCTTTTAATTGACCACAAGCAATCAGGTTTATTCACGTCTGCCCCACAACAGGCATCACGTGCAGCGTCCCTAAGCTGCATCTTGAACTGATCATGCTACATCGGACACAGCTCGACAGCGTCTTCTTCCCTCAGATGCTCTCCCTTGAGACGGAAACGGAAATGCTAACATTCCCTTTATCTCCAGCCAACCAACTCCCCGAGACCGCGCTGATTACAGTTGTAAAGGAAAGCAGTGGATGTGAAGTTCTTTGACCTCTGAACTGCACGCGCGCATTAAAAAGCAGCCTTAATAATTCATTGAAAGATTTTGTTTTGTTTTTCGTTTTTTGCTTCCCGTTTTCATACAAGGAATCATGGCTTTCATTATTATGGGCCAGAGATTCGTCTCATCTTCCACTTAGCCTCTGCCGGTTATCGGTAAATCAAGGGATCTCCTCCTTTCACGACACAGCACATCCTTTAGACTCTATCAGTGGGCTTCTGGGCTCTTCATTTATTATTAAAATTGTAGATAAATTAGACGATAGCAGCTGATTCACACGAAGATGATTGGACTGATGATCCTTATTTCAGTGAAGGCGAATTAACAATAATTGATAATTAACGTGTGCAAGCTTTATAACACTTCGGCGGCACCGTGGTTAGTAGTGTCATTAATTGACTGTCATTACTGTCTATAGTACCTTGCGGTGTAGGACGGAAGGCGAGGGGTAGCCCGAGGGATTAAAGCCTCCTGGCTAGTGCAGTCGCCGCGAACTGTACCGGTTAGGGTTTCAATTTTGTCCCTTCGACATAAAAAAAAAACAAAAAACAAATCCACTACCTTACCCAGGTTTCGAACACGAGTCTTCCGATAGTAGCCCACCGTTATAACCATATCGAATCACAGAGGCTCCCAACAAATGTCACGGCATTCACTTTAGCCTAGGTTGACATAGGAGCTCCGATCGGTGGAAAAGACGTCTCAGCCTCGAAAAGGATTCGAATATATGGTCACCGGACCGATAGGAAGGCTCACTTGTCACAGAGCTACCATGGATATCTAAGATATGTGTATTTGCTGCAAGTTAATACTATTGGATTTAGTTTTACACTTTGGCGTGTTCCGATTCATTGATATTACCAATACTCATGTCTGGTTATTATTAAAAATGAGGCCCTTACGAGTGCTCTACATACAGAAACTAACCGCCCATCACCTGTTTAAATCTACATACGTCCATCAGTGCGACGGCACAACATTATTCCCTCCTCACCCTTTTCTGCCCCCCCCCCCCCGACACACACACACGCTCGCGCACGCACACACACACACACACACACCTCATCTTATAACTTACAGGCCTAGAAACAGAAAGACTAACTGCAAAGATCAGCAAAGCCGACATGCACAGATGGGACGAATCAAGCACGTTTGGAAACCTAGGCCTCTTCAACAGCTGTTGCCTTCAAGCAAGGATCGTCTGGGTCATAATCAAATGATTACGGTCTGAACGAGAAAGGGGTCAGGAGATAACAGAAACAATGGGCTCAATTATCACCTGTCTGGGATTGAAAGTGTCGGTGTACTAAGTGATTCGATTAGCTTGTCCGAAAGGTGAGGCGAGTTCTGTGCCTAGAAGGTGGACCGAATCGCTGCAGAGGTCTACTCCGTAGCGTGAACTCCATCTTCGTTCCGGGACGTGCGGGAATTGAACGAGCTGATAGACTTTCTGGCTCTGCACCTCCTGAAGATGGCCAGCCCATGGATCGTGCCGAGGTTATTAATCTCCGATTGCTGGCAATTCTGCATAGCCGGAGTTCGATCTATATAGTCGGGAAAGTTAACATTGTCATTAGATGAAAAAGGCGAAAATACCGCAGCTTTACTGTAGGCAGGCAGTAAGCAATTACGCGAAGAAACAAAAGATATCGGATGTTGGAATAAGAAGAAGAAGAAGAAGAAGAAGAAGAAGAAGAAGAAGAAGAAGAAGAAGAAGAAGAAGAAGAAGGAGAAGAAGACGCAACAGTAGCAGCAGCTGCAGCAGCAGCAGCAGCAGAAGATGAAGAAGAAGAAGAAGAAGAAGAAGAAGAAGAAGAAGAAGAAGAAGAAGAAGAAGAAGAAGAAGAAGAAGAAGAAGAAGAAGAAGAAGAAGAAGAGGAAGAAGAAGAAGAAGAAGAAGAAGAAGAAGAAGAAGAAGAAGAAGAAGAAGAAGAAGAAGAAGAAGAAGAAATAACATCAACAACATAAGAAGAAGAAACAGTAGCAGCAGCAGCAACAGTACAAGAAGAAGAAGAACTGCCTGCAGCAAACAGCCTAAAATTGCACCTTATCCATCAATCGAAGAATTGCCTCCAGTGACACCCAGCCGCCAACTTACATTATCGCACACCTTTGCTTAACGTTGAACTTCTAGACGTTTCTTTCGCCTGTTGTCGGGAGGTGGGTGCTGGAGGCATGCTCCAGACAGGTAGTTGACTAGCCCCACCTCATCCCTCCCTCCCCTGTCCAGGTTCTGTCTGCGAAAGCTGAGAATAATGGCTGCCGGAAGTTGCAATTCATTAGACTGCACTCTAAAAATCCAGACAAAACAACACGGCGGACAGACCACTGGGACACCTCAACCCAAAGTAATCTCTCGCGCGATTAGAAGCAAAACGGCAAATTCAGCAGTTTCTGCAACATTAAATTGCGATGTTGTATCGGGAGATTTGTTTTCATCTTATACTTCTTAATGCCTTTTATTTGGTAAAATGGATGCACGATTGCTGGCGTTTCTGAATACCGGGAATTTGATTTGTATAACTGTGAAGCTCATCCGGTCAACAAATGCCTGAAGAAGTCAGATGTGTCGGCTGAAAGGAGGAACTATCGCATCTCTGCTGTAAATAGGTAAAACACACAACAAATATTGGGCGATCAAAGAATAATAATAATAATAATAATAAGAGGTACTTGTAATTTACGTCCCTAAGTCCAGGACGACAGGTTAACATTTTAGCCAAGTTGTCCGGTGTAGGGGTTGAACTGCTTACCTCGTCATCAGCACACCGGATATTTAAGACCTCGCGTTCTTACCCATTCGGCGATGCTGACCTGCAAATCCATATTAAATAAGTGAGGTGTTTGCGTGAGGCTGAGAGATTACGGCGTCAGCTTCAGACACAGAAGGTACTAAGTTCGAATCCTAGTAGACAACTGAAACTTGTCAAGAACCATTGGCATATAGTGACATCACACTTCCCCCGGATCTCTAGGATGGTGAAATCGGATACCGACCCTTCTCGGGTGAGGACTAATATCAGGAGATCCCGTGTGTCAATTGCACACGTTAAAAACGACGCTGCAGTTGGAAATCGCAAAGAGTAGGCCATAAAGCCACAACCCTGGTAAATTGTTAGGAAATTATCCTGACCACGAGCAGAGCCAGCCTGTTGCCTTAGATGGGATCTGTTTAGGGGAAGTTAACCTTGTACGAGTGACTGCTGAAGTAAACTTTATGCAAATGGTTGCTGAAGTAACCCTGTATTGAATAATTAAACCCTTAGTTACAGCCATACTACAGACTGCCAAAATGGGTACACACAGTACAGACTTCCATAATGGGTTCACATACTTAACACTGCCAAAGTGGGTTTAAACACTACAGGACTGCCAAAATGGGTTTACACACTACAGATTACCAAAATGGGTTCACATACTACAGACTGCCAAAGTGGGTTCACACACTACAAGCTGCCAAAGTGGGTTCACACACTACAAGCTGCCAAAGTGGGTTCTTACACTACAGGCTGCTAAAGTTGGTTCGCACACTACAGACTGCCAAAGTGGGTTCACACACTACAGACTGCCAAAGTGGGTTCACAATACTAAAAACTGCCAAAATGGGTTCACACACTACAAGCTGGCAAAGTGGGTCTCCACATTACACATTTCCAAAGAGCTTTCACACACACCTCACCCAGGCAGCCAAATCCTGCTCACACAGCTCGGAATGCCAAAGTGATTCCACACACCTGAGATTGTGAAAGTGGTTGCTCACACTTCACATTTCCAAAGCTATGCACTCACAATTTCTCTATTTGGTAACTTCGCCAAAGTCACGTAACGCAGGTTAATCTTGGAAATTTGACCCGGCGATGTGCCGATTCCGCTAACCACGCTGCAGACATTCACAAAGCATTGTTTTTACTGACATTGATGCGGGCACAGAGGTAAGCGTGGCCGAGAGGTCTTTCACAATCGTGCTTAATCTTAATCACAAGCTAAGTTAGTTGCAAGTCCTTTACACGACATCGCAGTCAACCCCAGCAGTTTTTGGCTGTTGTGATTTCTTGACAAGTTTACGTTCAGTAGGTTTGACATTGCTTTCTGAACGACCGGCACTCATACCATTGTATGGAAACCAACGCAAGGCGGTCTGCTAACAAATCGCCCGCAGCTGTGTTTCTAACACGGTATGCGGGATTGCTAATTGCGCCGGAAATAAATCATAAACAGCCAAAAAATGCTGGGGTTGACTGCTGTACGTCCTGTAAAGGATATGCAACTAACGTTTTCCTTAATCCTTCTGAAGTCATGCACATTGATGTGGTAGAGGAGGTTGGATGTTCCAGTGACGTCAAGCGCGATGCCGAGGATGCCACTGGGACTGGTAGGGTCTCCTATATAGGACAGGTCAAGAGGTAGGAACTATAGTGCGTTCACAAATGTTTTCCCTCATTCACATTCAATTTGTTTTGAAAAATATCTTATATTTACTCTCACCCAAATATTAAGTAGCCTTTACCAAGATGAAAACCATTCTGACCAATAAAAAGATGTCAATTGAAACGAGAAAAAGAGTGTTGAGGGGATACATAGAGCCTGTTCTTTTGTATGGATGTGAAACTTGGACAATGTGCAGTCAAGCTGAAAACATCTGACGGCTGCAGAAATGAGGTTTCTGAGGAAAATGCAAAGAATACCATGGACAGACAGAAAAACCAATGTCCAAGTACTACAGGAGACAAATGAAAATCGTAGACTGATTAGAGTAATTAGACGTAGATAGTTAAAATTTTTGGACATGTTATGAGAAGAAATGGATTGGAGAGCTTAGTGACAACTGGCAAGATCGAAGGGAACAGACCAAGAGGAAGACCGAGAGGAAAATACCTGGATGGCTTGGCTACATGGCATGGACGAGACAGGAACACTGAGCTGATCCACGACGCTGGTGATCGAGTAAAATGGCGAACCATGACCGCCACGCTTTCCGGCATGGCACATGATTGATTGAAATATTAAGTCTTTGATTGGTCCAAAGGTAACTGAAATAATGAAAAGTGGCGAAATTTCTTTGATGTTTTTGGAGAAAATGTATTTGATTCACGCTATCAAACTTGTTTTACAGTAATGCTCGTCAATTCGGGTAACACTTCCGTTCCACGAAGTGATTCTCATAAGGAAATTCCCTTGCACCACGGAGAATATTCATTAATGAACACTGATGTTTCCATGTGAAGATGTAATACATTTCATAATATGCCCCTCATCTCATACCCGTAAATTATATGCCACATACAAACAATCATTGAGATCTGCTGTACTATCTCTAGAACAAAAAGTATTTTTGAGGTGTACTTAAAGATAATGTCATATGCTAAATCTCATTATTTTCCCTCAGTTAGTTACTGAGTTACGGATTTGTATACAGGGGCAAACATTTGTGAACGAACTGTTAGAGACTCAAATCTGCTGGCTTGTAGATAGTTCTCAAATAAACAAATGTGTATTGTTTGGCGCTGATAGAAGTAAAAGAAATAAGTAGAGACTCGGGGATTGGAGAACTCCAGTCTCCATTTCTTTCTCTCTTCGTCTTTCTTCCATTTCTATTAGCGCCACATGTGTGTTTATAAGATTGTGACAGCTGGTTGTTATAGTTGATTGTAGGTGCTCATTGTGAAACTTCATATTAAGACTTGATTGTGAGAATTGGCTGTACAAGTTGTGCGCATTTCTTGTGCAAACTGCTACGGTTCTGAAGACAACTCTAATTGACACTAGATTAATTTCTAGGAAAGTACAGTCGATGGATCAAACTATCCAGCTTATTTTAATACCGTATTTGACTGTCACCTACTGCCTATAGTACCTACCTTGCGATGTAGGACAGGGAAGTCTTGAGCCTGAGAAGTTACAACCGCCTGGCTAGAGCAGCCGCCGCGATCTGTGCAGGTTAGGGTTTTCTTTTTACCCCACGACAGAAAAAAATCCACGCCTCACCGATTATTTGAATTCGGGTCTTCTGAAGATACCCGACAATCTAGCCACCCCCCAGCCGCTCCTCGCTATATTTGCCAATTGCCTCAATATACAGTGTAATAATTAGGGTCGGGATTGTCCAGAAACATTATATAGGCGATAACTTAGCTAGGGATCGAACTCGGCACTTTCTGAGCCTAAGGAAGACACCGTAACCTCTCAGACATGAATCCCCCCCCCCCCCTTCCACGAACCAAACTGTCCAGTTTATTTTAATTGATTGATTGATTGATTGATTGATTGATTGATTGATTGATTCATTCATTCATTCATTCATTCATTCATTCATTCATTCATTCATTCATTCAGTAGCATGTCCTCTGCAGAACTTCTCTCCCATAACAACCTTCCGGAAAACTTCTCGGTCATAAGCAAAATGCCCCGCGTCTTATACACACATCTGGAGATCATCCGCTACATCCAGCACCCATTTTCTCTTTGCCGTGCCTCTTCTGCTCTACCCGGGCATATACCCCCCCCCCCCCTTCCACCCCCATTATTATTCTCACCAAACATTCATGACGTTTCAAGTGACCAAAATATTTCAATTTTCTTTGTTTTTTATCTTTAGTAGCCAACCATCTTCAATATTCAGATTTTGTCGTATACATTTGTTCTTTTCTGTATCCAAGATATTCTTAGAATCCGTCTTTCTGTCAACTGTCATTTACTGCCAATATAGTACCTTGCGGTGTATGGCAGAGGGGTCTTTGAGCCGGAGGAATAAAGGCCGCCTGGCTAGTGCAGTCGCCGCGAACTGTGTAGGTTAGGATTTTCTTTTTGCCCCCGACAGAAAAAAATCCCACACCTTACCGAGGGATCGAACCCGGATCTCCCGAATGAGAGTCCGGCGTTCTAGCCACTCGGCCAGCCGCTCCTCTTTCCGTCTTTAACATTTATATTCAAAGGCATTCATACGCTGTTCAGCTTGTTTAGTTTAGTAAGTGTCCAGGTCTCGCAGGCTTATGTTGCAATGTGAAAGATGCATGTTCTTAAAAGTCTAATAAATTTACTTTAACACCACATACAAAATTTACCTGAACCTATTAACTTTAGGCGGCGATATCTACATTATAACCTAATTAGGGGTCGAACTCAGCAACCTCAGCGCCAGAGGCAGACGCGGTACTCTATGAGCGACGGCTTCCCCCGGACCAAACGATCCAATTTACTCTAATGCTGTGTATACAAATGACTTCTGTATAGTAATTATTGTCGTCGCAGGCACTGAAAAATATCACAATTTAACGACTGACAGATACACTAAACGGCAACTTATCCAGAAACCTTATATAGGACATGACCTAATTATAACCAGCAATGACGGTCCAATAATACTTTGAGCAGGTCAACAGCCCTGAAGATGGAATCGTGTCCTTCTTACAGGGGCCCTCAAATCAGCCTGGCCATTTATGCCTGAACAAACTGGTATCTCTTAAATGCTATGATTTTCTCCTCTGTAGCTTCATTACTTCTCTATGACCAGGTCGCTGATTACTGTATATTCTCAGTGGGCTAATTGAAAATGAGTGTTGTTGATTGTGTTGTTCTCTTCCACCTGTTCTCTTCCACCTGTCCTCTTCTTGTGAATATCTCTTCCTACTGTCGCTGATCCTCTGATGATATCTTCTAGCACCGTGTTTTGGACGCCTTACGAAGTAGAACGGGGTATTTCCCTTACACGGACACGTCTTGGAATGGCTTGTGCTTCTTAAGGATGTATGCTTCATTGGGAGAGAGGGTGGGATGGAATAGAAGGCAGCAGCAGAAGGATGAGGAGAAGGACGAGAAGGAGGGGGAAGAGGAGGAGGAGGAGAAGGTTGAGAAGAAGAAGAAGAAGAAGAAGAAGAAGAAGAAGAAGAAGAAGAAGAAGAAGAAGAAGAAGAAGAAGAAGAAGAAGAAGAAGACTGTCTTAGTAGTCAGTCGCTAAATACTATGCTACCTATGAACCAAAAGAATGAATCGTGAAATAAAAAAAATTAAAAATGCCGAACGGCTGAATAGCTTGATAATAATAATTATGATCATCATCATCATCGTCATTGTCATCATCAACATCATCATTAAGTATTGCAGTACTTTTGGTTGGTATTAAATCTTTCTGATCATTCAATTCCGGTCTCTACATTTTCTTGTATGTCTGCATTGATATATATGTTTCTGTTTTATAAACTATTGTCCTTGGTCTACCCCATATACATTTTCCTTGAATTTTCCTATCTAATACTCTCTTTGGTCTTTCTTCGTGTCTCTTTGCTTGTGGCTAATCCTTTAGAGTTCTAGCTTGTTGATGAATTTGAGGCTCGTATTTTGTTTTGTAATATTTTCCAGGACGTGTTGATTTGTACTGTATTATTTATTGGCTGTTTCTTGGCCTGCTTCGATAACACAGCGCATGGAATGCAACTATATGTTTTCAAGCTCGCTTACTCATTTACCATATATCATAACCATTGACGCTTTTCGATAACACAAAATCTCGAATACATCTATATGTTTTCAAACACGTTTATTCTGCTTCGTGCAGAGTGGCTTGCCTCGCTTCGGAGGACACGGGTGGCAAGCATCGCCTGGACCTTTTCTCCGGGGCATGCCGGTGTGGTAGGGAGTGAACAGGCGGACAGATTTGCTGGCTCTGCAAAACTTGGTGGAGTATTGATGCACGACAAGGCAGACGTGGTTGCGGACTTGTGGGAGCACGTGCACACCATGGAGGAGCAAATGAATCACCATGGTCTAGCAAGAATGAGGCAGCGAGGAGTGACGAGGGGTTTTGGCCGACGCTCGACGCTTAGAGGAAAGGCGAGACGGACATATGATCAGATTGCTACTGGCAATATTGGTGTTGGAACTCTTCGCTGGCTGCTGAGGATGGGGACGGAGCGCTTATGGGAATGCCCCGAATGTTGTGATGTCGGTTCTTAATTTAATCAATCAATCAATCAATCAATCAATCAATCAATCAATCATTTATTCATAAGGAAAGCTAGTCTACACGCAAAATTCCGTCCAGTGCTACTAGAAGTAGCGTTTATGAACTACGCTTGAGTTCTAAGTTAACGAGCTTTACGCGCAGCTATTCACATTTATATTACTCTCTGATAAGAGTTTTCTTTTTTTTTAGAAGAGGAAGAGGTGGACCAATACGAAGATGGACACAGGACATCGCAGACACTTTTGCCATGAGGCTGTATGAGGCAAGAGAAATGGCAAGCGATCGAGAGGCTTTCGACATGTAGTGATGATAGCGGCGTTCTGCAATGGATTATCTAGATATCTACATGATTCTTGGATCATCTGCATGATTTTCGGATCAATTGCATGATTATCGGATCATTCTTTCGTAAATAGTGTGCCCTGAGAGTTAACTCCCTTATTGCCAGCACCGGAAATGACGCAGTCAGACAAATATGGCTTCTGATAAATTGTGCCTCGAGCAATGTCTTGTAAGTAGGAACAACCTTAAACACGTGACCTACTTTTAAAAAGTGCCAGACCTTGTTATTAATTTTTCTAGGTCAATTTTATGTGTCTTGATTTCTACAAATACTCCGTATTGACAGGTGTTGACAAAATACGCCAAGACATCGGGTATTGATGGTGTCTTTGAGGCTAAACAGTGTTACCATTTATAGGAAATTTATAGGAACTGTCTGAACAATTATTTAGACAGCCAGACAGACAGTCAAACGGGGGAAAAGACAGACAGACAGTCGGGCGGTCAGACAAATGAACAGACGGACAGACAGAGAAAACTTAAAGACTGAAGGAAAGGATGCAGAGATAAATACCTGCAACGTAGTAGATGTCTGGTAGGGAGGTAGAAGGATGTGGAATGGTTGTTATGTAGGCAGATAGACTGAGATAGACAGACAGACGGACGGACGGACGGACGTAATGGGTGAATAAATAGATGGTGGAGGGACAGACAGACATACATACAGATAAATTGATATGCAGTAGATATACAGACAGAACGAACCAAGGAAAGAACGAACGAACAAACTTTATTTTCAAAGGGTTAATAATTGGGAACTCAGTCCCTACTGAAACGACGTTTAGCAAGATAGACAAACAGAAAGACAGACAGACAGATAGATAAATAGATATATGGATGGATGGATGGATGGATGGATGGATGGATGGGTGGGTGGGTGAGTAGAATGGTGGGGGTTGGATGGATGTATTGATGGATGGAAGGAAGGAGGGAGGGACTGACGGAAGGATGGATTGGCAGGATGTGGGTGGGTGGGTTGGGTGGGTGGAGGGATGGATGGATGGATTGGGTGGGGGGTGGATGGATGGATGGATGGAAGGAGGGAGGGAGGGAGAGAAGGAGGGAGGGACTGACGGAAAGACGGATTGTCAGGTATGTGATTGGTGGTGGATGGACGGATGGAAGGACAAGCAGACAGCCACACAGTCAGATAAACAGACAGACAGATAGATGGATCGACAGACAGACGGACAATGCGAGAGACAGACATTTTAATTACTGCGGAAGTACCCGGCCCCTGTACCCTGCGGCCGTACCTTCCCGAGGACGTTTCTCTCGTGAGTCGATGTCAACTCTAGAACAGCAGGTCCCCGGGAAGGTTAACCCGGTCAACAAACGCCCGCGGAAGTCAAATGTGTCGGCCTAAAGGCAAGGTAAACAGTCACAACGCAATCCCATCCGAGAAAAGACTCCGAGTGAAGAAGAAGAAGAGGTGGTCCGATAGCTCTGAATGGGATTCAAACCCCTTACCTTTGTGTGTTAGTTTGTTTGCATGTATTGAACTCAAGCATGTGGGGCTGGTCTGGTTCGCTAGATCAGTTCCGCGTCTAGCGTTCGTTGTCTCGGATGGCTGTGTGAGGTGCACCAAAATGGGATCTTCCCAGCCAACGTGAGTTAGCGAGGCAGGCGTTTCAAGAATGTAACCGCATCGTGCAGCCAGGGTCGTGGTTTGAGCGGGCAAAAGAGCAAAATTTGTACGACCGTTCGACAAAGTCTCGATAAGCGCCCACTCTCTCTCGATGAGTAGTGGGCCTGCAGTCAGTAAGCTGGTGTAGCTTTTTTTTCGGTTAGTCCTGCCGGCGTAGCTTGAAAGCTCGTCGGTAGGCGTCCAGTGGTTTTGCATGTATCACCTTGTACCGGGAGGGCGCGCTTTAGCGATGCTACTCTTGGCTTGCGTGTGCGTGAATAGTCCGTCTGTCCGATAGATATCTGGTTGATCCTGCCAGTAGTCATATGCTTGTCTCAAAGATTAAGCCATGCATGTCTAAGTTCACACTGTCTCACGGTGAAACCGCGAATGGCTCATTAAATCAGTCGAGGTTCCTTAGATGACACGATCCTACTTGGATAACTGTGGCAATTCTAGAGCTAATACATGCTTACCAAGCTCCGACCCTCGCGGAAAGAGCGCTTTTATTAGTTCAAAACCAATCGTCGTTGCCCTTCGCGGGGCGCGGCGTTCCCACTGGTGACTCTGGATAACTTTGTGCTGATCGCATGGCCTTACGTGCCGGCGACGCATCTTTCAAATGTCTGCCCTATCAAATGTCGATGGTACGTGACATGCCTACCATGTTTGTAACGGGTAACGGGGAATCAGGGTTCGATTCCGGAGAGGGAGCATGAGAAACGGCTACCACATCCAAGGAAGGCAGCTGGCGCGCAACTTACCCACTCCCGGCACGGGGAGGTAGTGACGAAAAATAACAATACGGGACTCTATCGAGGCCCCGTAATTGGAATGAGTACACTTTAAACCCTTTAACGCTCCCCCGATGTGTCTCCACCTTGCCGTGGTGGGGGAGCTTGCGTGTCCCATCGACCCCATGTGCTTGCCGATGGGTGAAAAACTACATATCGGACAGCATATGGGATAGGGACCAGACTAAGAGAGACACAACCTGCTGCTCTGCAGGTGAGACTGAGGATAGCAGTCCAAAATTTAAATCAGGCGCACGAAGGCAGAAGTTCTTGGTCCGGACAAAACACTAAAGGCTCCCTGTCGAGGGCTGTGGCTGAACGCCTCTAAGCCACAAACCTTCGGACCTGAGAGCCGGGCCGATAGCCACCTCTCGAAAAATAAAGGCGTGATACTGAGCAAGCTACATGCTCAGGTCTGATAGAAGTTCGAAGGCTCTCAGCTGGGGGATATGAGAGATTCCCGGATGAGAGGCCAGGCCGTTTCTCGTTCACCGCTGCACGAAGGTAAGGTGCTGATCCGGCAGCACAAGTAGCCTACCTCGTGAGCGAGTACAAAAAGTCAAAAAGTGCCCCAGTCGAAGAAAGTGGCTGCGAAAACTGTATCTAACTCATAGAGAGTGTAGACAAAAGTGGAAGAACGTCTCAATGACGCAAAATGGAACGCACGGCGAGCGAACCTATTGCGTGGTCCGAAGTCAAAAGCGTGGGTGTCGCTTGCAGTCTGACCGTCCCTGGTGTGTGCTTGAGCGATCAGTGGCAAACGAGTTGCCCAACACATGGAAGCGAGGAACTAAAGCAGCCATGAGCAGGACGTGGCAACTCCTCGGGTGAGCCCAGTCACAGAGCAATATGTGCCGGCTCTGCAATTATGGAAGCCTCCTTGGATAGCGAGGGAATGCTCATGGTCTGCCCCTGCCTTCCCTTGAGGGCCGACCACGATGTCGTTCATCGTTCTATCTTGACCAGCTGAGATGTTAGCGACATCACAACAGTCCAACGTGCCTCGAAACCAGAGGATGGCTAACCTCATTAAAAAATGCCCGCTGAAGTCGGAAGTGTCGTCCTACGGGTGGCAAACTAAAAATTGACACTACGCAATTACGTCCGAGTGAAATGTCTTGTCCGAATGTCTCTCGAGCTAGGAACAGCTCTGACTACCTAGTTTCCGAATGCCGCTCTTGTTCGGAACAGCTCTGACTGGGTAGTTTTCCGAATGTCTGTTGAACCTGGAAAAGCTCTGATGGGCGCAACGACAAGCACATGTCCGAAAACTCGCTGAGTGGATGCCGTCTGCAAACCTGTCTGGTTTGTGCGGGAATGACCCGGGGAAACGAAATGACCAATATATTGAAGTGAGGATTTAAAGCAGCCATGAGCAGGACGTGACGATCTCCCTCGGTGAGCCCAGATCCAGGGCGTTATGTGTCGGCCCTGCAACTATGGAAGCAACCTTGGATGGCGGAAAATGCTATGGACTGTCCCTGCCTTCCTTTGAGGGATGACCGTTGTCTTCGGCCGTTCCACCTTGGCCAGCATGGTTGCAGATGGCGCCACAAAAGTGAGAGTCTCCCAGGAATGCTACCTGGTCAAAAATGCACGCTAAAGTCGATGTGTTGGCCTACGGGTTTCGGCCCAAGGGCGCATAACAGACACACCGCAATCACATCTGAAAAAACACTCCGGATGAACGAAAAGAAGAAGAAGAAGAACTCAAGCATAGTCCATTCGGGGCACTGGACTGACTTGTGCGTGTGGATTAGCTTTTTCTATTACAAGTGTCCCTCGCTATCAAGCGAATCCACTCCAACTTCAGAGTTATTTGTAATATACATTCCCAAGTTAAAAATGAAAAGTCAACATCTTAGTTCACCTGACCGGTGTAAGGGTTGACCCCTCTACTATGTCATCAAACACCGGATGTTTAAGAACTCGCGCTCTTATCAATTCGGCCAAGCTGACCGCCATCCCTTACAGTTAACCCTTAGACTTTCACGGTAACCTTTTCGCCGCATCTCCTCTCAAAACTGTATAACAGCAACCATTTTTTGATATGTAATTTTTTTTTTTTTAAATTTCATCTACATTGTTTTCATGTTTTAATCCTTTCATTCTTCTCATCCCGTTCTTATGCCTTAATGTAGTCACTGGAGTTTTCGTCTCCGTGATTATATTTTGTGTATTGTATATATTTTTGTTTGCTGATGAAAGCTAGTCGCCGCAACGTCCTGTGTTTTTCTGTACTTGTGTTCTGTAAAGCTGCATTACTTTGTGTTATTTTATATTGTTTACTAACAAATCTCTATAACGATACGTGAGACGCGAGCAACGTGATACAATTCACTGTAAACGGACAGTCGCATTTTCAAATGTTCTTGAGTCATAAAAGATTATCTGGTCGAAGAGCAGAAATAGAAACTCCATCATTCGTAAGGACCGGGGCCATCATTTCAGCTAGCTAGTCTGTCTTTACTGCCCTAAGACCCTTCAGAGAGTGGAAAGGTCGCAATTTATTACAACATCAAAAACTAGCAGGACTCGTTCACAACGATCTCGGAAAACATAAAACTTGTCTATAGAGCATCGGATGAGCCAGACCGAGGAGATGGCGAGGGCGGATATGAGCGCGAGGACCAACTGTGCCAACTGATATGACTCAAATTCATTATTAGATGAGTCAATATCCAAACAGGAAAACGCGGCACCATTTTCTGGAGCTTGAAAAAAAAAAAAAAGTTATTTTCTTAATTTAGAAATTTCAGAAGCTGTCCTGGTCACTTCCTTAGCTTTCCCTCCTCCCACGCTCTGCTTCTCATATTCTTTCGTTTCACACACTCCGGTTTAATATCTCCAGGCTGTCTTGTTAGCTTTTTGTCTCCACGGTCAAACGAAGCAAACTGAAATCAGTATCTTTTGTTTGGGAGAAACCAGGGAGAAAGAGCCAGAATCAACCAGAGCGGACCCAATTTCCAACAGAATCATTCACACGGAATATTTTAAGACGCGCATTTGATCAGCATATAGGATTTAAAAAAAAAAAAAAAAATTAAATAAGGAAACCCCACAGATTTAAATATCGATAAAAATGATGCCTGGGTAGGACGAGAACATCAAATGGCCCGAAGATTGCAGTTATCTCGCGTGACAAACTGTAAATTAGCAGAAGTCTTCGGCCAATGAGGACGAACTGATGGTCGCTGGCGCTAGAAATGTTATTTCTTATTGAAATTTATAAACTGACAGTGAGATTAATCAACGCAATGTTTTCCTGTGAACTGACGGCTATAAATCCGCAAGTAAACATGACGTTAATTGGAAGAAGACCGGGTTAATGAGGACGTTATATAAAACAGTTTGTTGCGTATCCTTTACAGGACGTCGCCTTCAACCCCAGAATTTTTTGTCGCTTGTGATTTCTTGGCAAGTTTACGTTCAGTAGTTTACCGTTGCTGTCTGAACTACCGGCATTCAAACTTTGCATCTTCCGGTTTCAAGATGGCGACGGACGGTCGTGTTGTTTTGTGTTCGTTAACTTTTTCGCGTAAGGGATGGATTTATTCATTTCTTGCGTGTAATTGGTGTGCCAGGATGTAAAACCAGGAGTTTCTACTCAAGATCTGCGCGGGTGCTACGGAGTTCGAGTTCGTGCATCGAGCGAAGCCATCCTTGAGTGAATTTTCAGCAGCGTGTGTGGTTCTCAATCAAAAGTCAGTGTTTACGTTTTTTCAACATGGCGGAACAACGTGTGTTTTCCGAACGATCAGCAGTCAACATACCGAAGCGGCGTGGTAGCCGCGCAGGGAAAAAGAAGCCAGGTAAGCGCGGTGGCTTGAGACGTTTTAGACTCAAGTGTCACCGTCTAAGACTCAGGAACATCCGTATTCTATATTGGAACTGTGCCAGTGTAAAACAACGGGGCTCTATTTTAGAAACCCTAGTTTACAGGAACGACATTGTAGCACTCCAGGAGACGAGACTGGGCGATCAGCTACTCCGAATTGCCGGCTTCAAATGTTTCTATAACAGACGACATCTGGGAACGGCGATTCTCGTTCGCGACAGCATGGTGGCGTCAGAGCTAGACATGTCCAGTTGGAACAGTGACGATATACAAATACAGGCGTTGAGAGTTCATTCCAGTACACCATTCGTGTTGGTTAATGTTTATGCCCGCAATGCGAGCGTGGACGCCCAGAAGTGGCAGTGCTGAAGTGGCATATTAGGCCACGAGAGAAATGTTATTTTCTGTGGTGACTTCAACGCTAAAGGCAGATCATGGGGAAACACTTCCTCCAATACACAAGGGGAGGAGCTCGAGACTGCACTGGAAACCATCGACCTGGTTTGTATCAACAGTGGCTGTGTCACCAGGACAGCAAGCCGTCCAGGCGATGAGGACAGTGCTATTGATCTGGCGCTAGTTTCACCTTCACTCACTACAGTGTGTAGATGGGGTGTCCTAGGACACCATGGCAGCGACCACCACCCATGCAGCATATTGGTGGAGAAAGGCAGAACCAGGCAGCACAAGCTAAAGGTAAAGACGTTCCAGTATGACAGTACAGGGCAAGATGTGGTGAGTAAAATAAGACGTGACAAGCGCAGAACGTTTCAGGGCAGGAAGAAAAGGAAAAAAAAGCTGGGAGTAGCCACCGTGGTGGAGTTTCGAGGTGGAGAAGGCTTGGGTGGATAAGCGTAGTGCTGTAAGGAGATGGCAAAATGCCAAGAAGAACAGAGCTGGTCATCCTAGTCCCTGCTTGCACTTAGAAAGAGAGATGCACACAAAAGTAAGCTATTTCAAAAAACTGGTCACGGTGGTTAAAAGCGAAAAATGGGCAGAGGTGTGTCAAAGAGTAAGCACAGAAAAGTCACTGAAATTGTTCTGGCGACTACATAAAAGCATGAGTGGTGTAGTCAAGAATAAGAGCATTTCTGACTTCCAAGGTGCTGACCTCATCTGGCAGAGGACTGACGAGGACAAGGGCAAAGCCCTCTTTGAACGCTACCTTGAGCAGAGCAACCAGACAGACATGGGAGGCCGGAATCTGGCCAAGGAGGTCACCTCAGACAGATGCAAGGCCCAGAACACTTCGGATGAAGACACAGTGACAGTGCAAGAAATCAAGGCTGTGCTTCGACGATCAAAAAACAGTGCTCCAGGTCCTGATGGCATAAGATACGACGACATAAATAGGTGTACCGACGATGAGCTAGAGAAACTAGCAGACATGTACAACAACAGTATAGGGAGTGCTAGCATCAAGGAGGAATGGTTACACAGCTATCTGATTCCCTTGCCGAAGCCTGACAAAGACCACAAGAAAATTCAGGGATATCGAATTATAACCATGCAGAATACAATAGGCAAGCTGCTGGAGAAGGTAATTGCCAGGAAAATATCAAGCCAACTAGAGAGGCAAGGTGTTTTCCCACCTACCCTGGGTGGGTACCGTCCAAAAAGAGAAACCTGGACCAATGCAGCAGTCTTTGCCCATGATGTCTATGAAGGTTTCCACTCAGGCACTGAAACCGTTGCTGCAGCGATTGATCTTGAGGACGCATACAACAGAGTACCACTGGATTTTTTAATGTTTCAGCTTCTTGAACTAAACGTAAGTCCATTCCTCCTTAGTTGGATCGTTGCAGCTCTCTTCCAACGGAAAGTAGTTTTTAGATGTGGCAGTTGGACTTCGGAACCAACAACAATATATCCTGGCCTACCACAGGGATCACCATTATCTCCGGTACTGTTCAACGCCTACACAGTGAGAATCACCAGTGAGCAGATCACTGGACCTGGCAGGACATTGTCATATGCCGATGATGTTTTAGTGTATCGTCAGGGTAAGGATAGAGAGGAGGTTGCTGTGGAGCTACAAACCGAACTCAATCGCATAAGTACTTGGTGTGATGAAGCTGGGGCAATGGTCAACCCAACAAAGGCAACAGTGACTTGGTTCTCGTTGAATAATCATATTGTCAACAATCCAACACCAACTGTAATGCTGTGTTCAGAGACGGTGGAAAGAACGCAGGCAATGAAGTACCTGGGGATACGGTTTGATCGAAGCCTTGCTTATAATGTGCACATAGACCAGGTGATAACAAAGGCCAAGCGGGGTTTGGCAGCGATGCGGGTGATGGCGGCAGCAAACTGTGAGCAGCGCCATCTATGTCTTCTGTACGAGGGGCTGGTCATGTCTGTTTTGGAGTATGCAATGGCAATCCTGACTGTCAGCCATAAGCAGATAGAAAGGATGGAAAGGATACAGAATGAAGCTATGCGCATTATTCTTGGATGTACAAGAGATACAGCATGCAGGGCGATGCGCTACCTTCTTGATTTTCCAACCATTGAAGAGAGAATGCAAGTTTGCAGGGCACGCGCCTACCTCAGAATTAACGCAAACACACAGCATCCACTGCATAGTGAAATTAGGAAGGTGAAGGGCAGCAGGTTAAAAAGAGGACGGTCGTGGATGGGTCAAGCCGAGGACATTCTTCAACAGGTGTGTTCACTTGAGGACTTAGAACCTGGCGAGGAGTGGGTGCAAGTGCCAACAGACTTCTGCACATCCTTTTCAGTTTGCATCCAACTAGATAGAAAATGCAGACAAGAAAATCCGGCTGCTGTTGAGGCTGAAGTACAAGCGTTGATTTTCGAGAATTCGCTAGACAGTGACGCGGTCATCTACACAGATGGGTCGGTCATCCGACATGTGAGAAGCTCATGGGCCTTTACAGCTCGGGCCGGAGGGAGAATTGTGAAGGAGGACTCTGGTGCTTTCACTGAAACCACAAGTAGCCTGACCATGGAAGTCATGGCAGTAAGTAAAGCAATAACATGGCTCGAGACACAGACATTCACTAGGGCTTGTTTCCTTAGCGACTCAATGAACATGATCAAGAGGATAGAGGAGGGGTCGATCCGAAGAGAATGGTTGCTACCTCTGAAGCGGTCTCGGCTGGCAAAGATTAGTTTCATCTTCGTGCCAGGGCATGCGGGAGTACAAGGAAATGAGCGGGCTGACAAGCTCGCAGGTGAGGCTACTGTTGAGGGCGGACGCGCCATGGACCAGGCTGACATTCTGAATGCTCTACGAGAAGTGAGACTTTTGCAAGAACCAAGTGATGACTGTGAATCTACAACAATGGCCAGACTGCGAGAGCAGCAAATTAAAAGAGGGGTGGCCAAACAAGAACACTACGCAGGAAGCCAAAGAAGATTGATAAACCAACACAGAACTGGCGTCGTTAGCCGCTACACGCTGCGGGATTTGCTGAGGAGGGGATCCGAGCACTTATGGACTGAATGGTCCGATGTGCAACGAGGATGATCTGTCGACTAACTAACTAACTAAACTTTGCATGAAAATCAGCGCAAGGCGGTCTGCTTCCAAATCCCCCGCAGCTGTGTTTCGAACACGGTATGAGGGGGTGGAAATTACGCCCGTAACCCCGTCACTACAGCGCTGGTAATTAGGACATTATGTTATTAATTGATTAAATGCCATGGGATGATTAATCGTTTCAAGCTACTTCACGTATCTGCCATGGGCTTATATACAGCAGTTTTCTTATGCAACACTACCCCCTCCCCCTTAAAAATAAACACTCTAATATATAATGTCTGCTACCATACTAACAACCTTTTTTTTTTTGGGGGGGGGGGGGGTGTCTGGGGTGTCAGGCATTGGTAGTACCTTTGGTAAGGATGACTGTCATGTCCTTTTCAGGGCCCATTCCCTACTGGTCCAAGCCTGACATCCAGCTCCCGCCTGTGGCTCCTAGTAGCTGTCAGCATGCGACGACGGCCACCCCCGAGCAACAGCTGTGAGAGGCTGGTTAAACCAGGTGGGTAACCGATTTGGTGTCAAACCAATCGGTGGACTAGGGTATGCATACCCAGCATGTGAAGACAGGATTAGGCAGACTGCGCGGAACAAATAATTGATGATTCAACGGACAAGAGGGCGTTTACTTGCAAAGCTTTCTGGAACGTAATGAGCGCGGCAAGACACGTAGAGCGTACTGGTCATTCACTGCACCTGTATTCGTCTCCAGTCGTCTTGAGTTGTCTTGCCACTGGACTCATATGGACTCAGGCGAGAGAGTGAGGTCGACGAAATGCACAACTCTTCCTCACTTTAATCCAATTCATCGCGCAAGTTATTCTTCGTCCTGCTTCACACACACACACACACACACACATACACACACGTACATACACACGTACACACACACACACACACACACACACATATATATATATATATATATATATATATATATATATATATATATATATATATATATATATATAATGTGCCATGCCAGAAAGCTCATGACTCGCCATTTCACTCGATCACCAGCGTCGTGGATCAGCTCAGTGTTCCTGTCTCGTCCATGCCATGTGGCCAAGCCATCCAGGTATTTTCCTCTCGGTCTTCCTCTTGGTCTGTTCCCTTCGATCTTGCCAGTTGTCACTAAGTTCTCCAATCCATTTCTTCTCATAACATGTCCAAAAAATTTTGACTGTCTACGTCTAATTTCTCTAATCAATTTACGATTTTCATTTGTCTCCTGTAGTACTTGGTCATTGGTTTTTCTGTCTGTCCGTGGTATTCTTTGAATTTTCCTCATAAACCACATTTCTGCAGCCATCAGATGTTTTTCAGCTTGACTGCACATTGTCCAAGTTTCACATCCATACAAAAGACAGGCTCTATGTATTCCCTCAACACTCTTTTTCTCGTTTAAATTGACTTTTTTTTAATGGTCAGAATGTTTTTCATCTTGCTAAAGGCTACTTTCGCCATGGCGATTCTTGTTCTAATCTCTTCAAGGTATCTCCCATCAGATGTTATGACTGTTCCGAGATAATTGTACCGATTCACTTGTTGAAGAATATTCCCATTTACTTCTATATTACATTGTGGTACTTCGTTCTTCCTAGTGACGACCATAACCTGTGTCTTCTTACAATTTAATTCTAACCCCAGCTGCTCACTGTGTACAACAACTGTGTCTATTAATTGTTGTAGATCTTGTGCATTGTCTTCAATCAATACTGTATCATCTGCATATCTAATGTTATTGATGTTTCGTCCTCCAATGCTGATTCCATTTATATCTTCTACATTCCTGAAAATATTTTCACTGTATAGGGAAAAAAGATCTGGAGACATTACACATCTCTGCCTAACACCCCTCTTAATAGGTTGATATTGTCCCACTTCATTATCAATCCTTATGTCAGCTTGTTGTTTCCAATATATGTTTTTTATAAGTCTAATGTCTTTCCCATCAATTTGTAGATCTGCAAGCATATCTACCAAGTTGACATGTCTAACTCTATCAAAAGCCTTTGTGTAATCAATAAAGCAAAGGTGTATATCCTTGTTTACTTCTATAGTACGTTCAATAACTGTTCGCAGCATATACACAGCATTTACTGTACCCTTTCCGTCTACAAATCCAAATTGTTCTTCCCCTATTTCAGGTTGTATTTTCTTTCTCACTCTTTGCATGATAATTCGTAGCAAAATCTTCGTGATGTGACTCAATCATTTGAGCTTGACTTTAGTCCGATTTTGTGAAGACACATGAAGGGTGTAGCATAGGTGGGAGAGCAAGCGGAATTGATATACCACTACTTATATAGTTTCTTTACTTATTCAGTTGTCGAGATTTGTCCGCAACAGACGAGCAATATCTCCGGAGGGCCTATTCTCGTTGATCGCGAGATCCGCACAGGGTGTAATTTTAATGACAGTGAACGTTTTGGAAATATTGCCGTTCCAAGATTTGTATTCATCGTATGTGGTTTCATGCAACATATACTGATATAACGTGTCTTATTTTCGGTGAAACTTTCACCTTACGGCTCTATTCACAAATAGTGTTGGAACTATCCACTACGGTTTAGTCGGCAATTATGGATACGTTTGTTTTATGTCGTCAGAGACTTTGTGCTGTTCGGGCAGTGTAATGTTATTAATGTTGTTGACCATTGAAACCTGAAGTTCTATTATTGTGTGGGGATTGTTTACGTACTCTCTTCCTTTAAGTGCCGCCCAGAGGTAATAATCCAGGGGAATAAGATCCGGAGAGCGTACAGGCCAAATTCCGCGAGAGATTATGCGATTTGCAAAAATGCCACCATCTCCACCAACAATACCCTGTCTTCAATAGTTAACACCCGTGTAGCTGAGATCAATTACTAACACATCTGCATGTAACAGTGGTATTCTACACTAGAGTTTAAATGGCGCTTGAACTATGACGTATTACACCGTGAATACAAAACTTGGAACGGCAATATTTTCAAAACGTCCACAGCCATTTAAAATACACAGTATATAATTAGTTATTATGCCTTTTTTTTTAAAGCACAATGGAACAAACTAGTATCTTCCACGACGGCTAGGTGGCAGTACAGTACCTACACATGACACGAGCACCAATCAATACCCACGAGTGTATTTCCCGTGTTGTATTCCCCCCCCCCTTCCCCAGGTAGGCCTATATAAGAACTGCAAAGATACAGAAAGTGAAGCGGGCAGACATTGGATGATGATGATGATGATATCAGAACAGCGAAGATTCAGACTGTGAATGATATGCAGCAGAAGACTTAAAAATTATGAATGTGAAAACTACCGACTTAAGAGACCTGACGTCACGGTGAGCGAGTTTGTGCCAGGCCTGGGAAAGTGACAATCTCGCATTGATTTCCGTAATTAAGGCCAGGCATCGCCGGCGGGTGTAATTACAAGCTGAGAGTTTAGCCCAGGGATTGTGACAAAAGGCTCCCGATCTTGTACAGGAGGACAGAAGGAAAAGAAGCGATGAGTCACTGGGCTGAGTACTACAGCTTTCAAGTTGATGTCAAGAGTGGATGGGGGTTTTCCCGAAGACTTGTTATTAGAGCTTCAGCGGGTGGTTAAGTGGTTAGAATGCAGAGATCTTATATCTGGAGACGTGGGGTTTACAGATCCGGCCAAGTGAAGTTTTGAATTATTGCTTGTAATATTGCTTGTATTATGGCAAGCAGCTTTCCTTCACCTCCCCCTTCTTCTTCTTCTTCTTCTTCTTCTTCTTCTTCTTCTTCTTCTTCTTCTTCTTCTTCTTCTTCTTCTTCTTCTTCTTCTTCTTCTTCTTCTTCTTCTTCTTCTTCTTCTTCTTCTTCTTCTTCTTCTTCTTCTTCTTCTTCGTTCATCTGGATTTTTTTTTCCGGACGTGACTACGTTGTGCCTGTTTACAGCAGAGCTGCGTTCTTGCGCCGTTAGGCCGACACATCCGACTTCTGCGGGCATTTGTTGACCGGGTTAACCTTCCCTGGATTCCTCAGGCTCAAGATCCCTTATTCTACACCGGAAGGTACTATAAGCAGCATATGACGGTTGTGTGTGTGTGTGTGTGTGTGTGTGTGTGTGTGTGTGTGTGTGTGTGTGTCGCAGATCCCTCACAATCAACTATAAAAGATATCTCTAAAGTTGGCGTGGGTTCACCTGATGGCGAGGGACACTGTTAATAGGTAAAAGCAAACCCACATGCAAAATTCAGCCCAGCACTACTGGAAGTAGTATGTATGGACTATGCTTGAGTAAATAGCAAAAAAAAAAAAAAAAAACAAGAAATAAAAAACTATAACAGTCACCTCTTACAGTGAACTATTACAGTCAACTATAAGAAACAAAACTCTCACAATCAAATGATTTGACTCTCAAAATCAAGTCTCAAAATGAACTCTCACAATGAACTCCTACAATCAACTGTAACAACCAATTCTCATAACCAACTCCCACAACCAGCTCCCACAACCAGCTCCCACTATCATTTCCCACAACCAACTCCCATAACCATCTCCCACAACCAACCCCCACAACCATCTCCTACAACCATCTCCCACAATCAACTCTCACACCCATCTCCCACAACCAACCCTCATACCCATCTCCCACAACCAATTCCCACAATTACCCCCCGCCCCCCCCCCCCCCAATCCCCCACTCTCACAACCAACTCCCACAACCATCGCCCACAACCAACTCCCACAACCAACTCCCACCTATCTCTCACAACCATTTCCCACAACCAATTCCCACAACCAACTCCCATAACCATCTCCCACAACCAACTCCCACAACCAATTCCCACAACCAACTCCCTCAACCAACTCCTACAACCAACCCCCACAACCATCTCCTACAACCATCTCCCGCAATCAACTCTCACACCCATCTCCCACAACCAACCCTCTTACCCATCTCCCACAACCAACTCCCACAATTACCCCCCCCCCCCCCCCCACTCTCACAACCAACTCCCACATCCAACTCCCACATCCAACTCCCACAACCATCGCCCACAACCAACTCCCACAACCAACTCCCACATCCATCTCCCACAACCAACTCCCACAACCAATTCCCAAAACCAACTCCCACAAATATCTCCCACAACCAACTCCCACATCCATCTCCCACAACCAACTCCCACAACCATTTTCCACAACCAACACCCATAACCATCTCCCACAACCAACTCCCACAACCAATTCCCACAACCAACTCCCTCAATCAACTCCTACAACCAACCTCCACAACCAGCTCCCACAACCATCTCCCACAACCAACTCCCACAACCAATTCCCACAACCAATTCCCACAACCAACTCCTACAACCAACCCCCACAACCAACTCTAACAACCAGCTCCCACAACCATCTCCCACAACCTATTCCCACAACCAATTCCCACAACCAATTCCCACAACCAACTCCTACAACCAACCTCCACAACCAACTCTAACAACCAGCTCCCACAACCATCTCCCACAACCAATTCCCACAACCATCTCCCACAACCAACCCCCACAACCAACCCCCACAACAAACTCTAACAACCAGCTCCCACAACCAGCTCCCACAACCATCTCCCACAACCAACCCCCACAACCAACCCCCACAACCAATTCCCACAGTACCCTACCAAATCAAGCTAACCCATCATTGCACCAAGCCAAGTGGACCTAAGTGCCGACCCCCTGCCTTCTACCGGGTTCTGGTGGGGTGGATACTTTACCTCCCGCTACAAAAGGCCCTGGGATGATCACGGTCGCTGACCTGGCCCTAAACCTGACTCGACACACATTCCGGAAGCCAGATGCAGGTCGCAGGGGAAATAATCCGTCTGCTATAAGGCCTTGACCCAGGAGATGTGGAACCTTTCACACTTCAATGAGCCCTGTCAGTGTTTGCTTTCTGACCTTTTCATGTCGTTCCGTCACCTACACCAGGGAACTCCCGTTCTAGGGCAGGGTTGGAAGGAATCGGATCTCATGTAAGAAGGAGGGGGATAGGTGTTGAACAATGATACCTTCTTTACAATGTTTTATTTTTATTCTTGGTGCAATGGCAATTTCTGTCCGTTTTTTTTTTTGGAGGGGGGGGGGGGGGTGTGTTTAAACCACGTGTGTTTAAAACCCCCTCCTCCTCCAAAAAAAAAAAAAGTAGGTTTGGATCAAATATGGTATACAACCATATGGAAGAGTATTATAATGTACATTTCCATTGTCTGAGCTTTGAAATTGCGGAAGATACCACGAATTAAAACAAACACGGTGACCCTATTATGGCTGTACAACTCTATGTCTATATTGCTATACAGCTCTATGTTTAGATGGGCTGTACAACTCTATGGTTGCTAGACGTCCGGCAAGAAGATGACATGTCCTCCTTTTTAGTCTAATATTCTCCGTCCGGCAAGCAACGCTAAAAGACCTTTAAAATGTCCGGCTTTTCTTATATTTTAAGTTATAATGTTTTATGTATTGTTGTTACAACTTACAATGTATCTACACTCTACCGTATGGGAGTCTTCTACGAAAAGTTGGCTCCTCCGAGAAATATTTTGTGTAATTAATAAAGATTATAAGGTAATAATTTATAATCGGCTGTTTAAATGTTGTTGTTTTTTTTAGCATTTTGAAACAGGTTTCCATTGAATTTATATTTATTTTTTAACATGATTGGTTTTTGGTCGATTCTTCTTCTTCTTCTTCTGCGTTCATCCGGATTTTTTTTTTTTCGGATGTGACTGCGTTGTGTCTGTTTACAGCAGAGCTGCGTTCTTGCGCCGTTAGGCCGACACATCCGACTTCTGCGGGCATTTGTTGACCGGGGGGTCGATTCACTAAGAGTAAGATACACTTATTGGCAGCTATTGTAATAAAATTGTACTGGTTGTGGGTTTAATTTGGAACGATTCAAATGAAACATTCAATATGTCCTCCGTTGTCCTCTTTTTTGTCTGATTATGTCCTCCTTTTGGTCCCAACATATCTGGTAACCCTAACTTTATGACTAGACAAGCTGTACAACTCTATGTCTAGGCAAGCTGTACAACTCTATGTCTAGACAAGCTGTACAACTCTATGTCTAGACAAGCTGTACAACTCTATGTCTAGACAAGCTGTATAACTCTATGTCTAGACAAGCTATATAACTCTATGTCTAGACAGCTATGTAACTCTATGTCTAGACAAGCTGTATAACTCTATGTGTAGACAAGCTGTATAACTCTATGTCAAGATAAGCTGTACAACTCTATGTCTAGACAAGCTGTACAACTCTATGTCTAGACAAGCTGTATAACTCTATGTCTAGACAAGCTGTATAACTCTATGTCTAGACAAGCTATATAACTCTATGTCTAGACAGCTATGTAACTCTATGTCTAGACAAGCTGTATAACTCTATGTGTAGACAAGCTGTATAACTCTATGTCAAGATAAGCTGTACAACTCTATGTCTAGACAAGCTGTACAACTCTATGTCTAGACAAGCTGTATAACTCTATGTCTAGACAAGCTGTATAACTCTATGTCTAGACACGCTATATAACTCTATGTCTAGACAGCTATGTAACTCTATGTCTAGACAAGCTGTATAACTCTATGTGTAGACAAGCTGTATAACTCTATGTCAAGATAAGCTGTATAACTCTATGTCTAGACAAGCTGTATAACTCTATGTCTAGACAAGCTATATAACTCTATGTCTAGACAGCTATGTAACTCTATGTCTAGACAAGCTGTATAACTCTATGTCTAGACAAGCTGTACAACTCTATGTCTAGACAAGCTGTACAACTCTATGTCTAGACAAGCTGTACAACTCTATGTCTAGACAAGCTGTATAACTCTATGTCTAGACAAGCTATGTAACTCTATGTCTAGACAAGCTGTATAACTCTATGTGTAGACAAGCTGTATAACTCCAAAGTGTACACAAACCCCGTATCTCTATAGTCTAAGCAGACTGTTCAACTCCAAGTACACGTCCCACCCACTAAGATAAAGAAAAAGCCGATGTTGACAGCGAGGACAGACCCTCGCATTTCTGCAAGGGGTAATATCACTACAAGAATTGATAAACAGAATTAGGTAACAAGTTTTGCCCAGACTCACGCGCGTCCCACGCAAGTTTGTGAGGCATTTTCGAAAGAAATAAAAAGACAGCAAGTTGAGTTGTGTAACCTGGTAGAACTTCAGAACATGAGTAACATCAACCGGCAGGTAAATCGCTTCTAGTGAAAGAAATGTCATGTGCGCTCTCACAAACGCACGTGCGTATACACGTATGCTCAACATGTACAGGCACGCACTACATAGGTCACAGATGCAAACCTGGATCGCGTGCCTTTCTCTCTTCTGGACTGTAAATAAAAATGGGGGTAACAGACTTTGGTTCCATCTCAGTGAGGGGGTAGTGAGGAGGGTATCTGCTCCTGTTTTCTTTCCTCTTTCGAGGGTAGAGATGGGTAGTGACGGGGAGTTATGCAACTTAAAGGTCGGCGTGCTTGACTTCGGCAATCATTTGTGCAGGGCGTGCATCCTCTATACATATTCCAATATTCTATCTAAGGTAGCGGGCTGTATTTACCCGTGGGTAGATGTTCTGTCCTAATTTTGCCAGGGCTGTTGCCTGCTCTTAGCGATTTCCTACTGACTTGGGATTGCACGCGGGACCTTCATTTTATCCTACACTGGTCATTTTAAACTTCAACGCGGGCTCGTCGTGCAGATAGCAATGGCAAACTTGTAAAAAAAATTTTTTGCATATCCTTTACAGGACATCGCTGTCAACACCATCTTTCAGGTGATTGTAGATTTCTTGGCAAGATTATGCTCAGTAGTTTGCCATTGCTTTCTGAGCGGCCAACTCACATACCCCGTAAGTTACTAACGCGGCGAGATCCGCTACCGATTCTCACGAAAGTTACATTCCTCACATGGATATACGGGATTACGGAGAAAGTCGCTAACCCCTAGGCCAGGGAGTCTGGCAATGGCAAACTACTGAAAGTAAAATTTGCCTAGGAAATCAACTTAGAGTTAATCGCAGCGTCCTGTACTCCTTTGAGATCCCAACGGATTATGAGCAAATGGGATATTATTAGGCATCAATGGTTTTTTTAAAAAAAATGCTCTTTCCTACATTGGGAATCAAACCATGTGCCTTCTCCCCCTGTTGACACCGCAATCTCTTAGCCACGCCACCTTCCACATTTACCTATACGTGATCATGGGTCAAGGTTCGAATCCGTATCAAGTAGTATTTTTTACAATTGACCAGTACTTCCAGGTCTTTCGAGCCTAAATGGATACCAGAAAATATAATGGAAAGTAAAGGCGCCCAATGTGACACTGATCATATCCCCCACTGAGCGGCAATTGTTCTATACAAATTTGAGTTTAGCACCATATGCCTTGGGCTCAATGACACGGGTAAAAAAGACAGTTTCTGACTTTACTTACCCATTTCAAGAAGGCCTGGTTGACTCAAGAGGCTCGTTGGACGGAACAAATAATCTTAGTGCACATTTTTGGAAACCGGTCACCTGATTTATAGGGACAATGCGTTTCGTGTGTTGCTTAACACAGAAATTGGCCTCATGTTGAAGCTGGCAGAATCAATCGCTATTAATTTACAGAAGCCAATGTTGTGCAAACAGAAATACATGATAGTCAGTCTAAAATTACCGTGGTAGACAATTCAAATTACTGTGTGGATATGTGTTTATTTCAGCTAGAAGGATTTATCTAATTACTGAATGTTGTGTGATTTCTGCAGAATGTACCTGATGAGATGCAGCGAAAAATGTCAGGCAATAAATCGTGCAATCTATTGTTTGTGTCTTCTTTATTTAAATGATCTTAAGTCAGCAGGCCGGCTCTGTGGCGAAGGCGTTACGTACGCAGTTCGTAATCTCACAAACCCGCGCTTGAAACACAGCTGCGAGCGATTTGGCAGGCAGCAGACCGCCTTGAGTTGATTCTTTTTACTAAATGGTATGGTTGCCGGTCGTTCAGAAAGCAATGCCAAACCACTGAACGTAAACTTGCCAAGAGATCACAACGCCAAAAATGCTGGTGTTGACTGCGAAGTCCTATAAAGGATATGCAGCTAACTTTTTTTTGTTTTTGTTTTTGTTGGTTATCTCAGCTGGGGATTGAATCTGAACCATTGTCTTGGCGGCAGGCGAATTACCTACTAAACCACAACGGCTCCAGCGACGTGTATCCCATCTCAATAACCTTGCCAGGATACCACCAGTCTCCGAACATTCTCACGCACTTTGCTGGACACCTTCTGGCGTGTCTTTGATCTTCACCTTTGAACTTGTTCCTACTTGCCTGGTAAATGAGCAGCTGATGCTGGGATGTTTTCTTGTGGTCGATTAGGAAATATGGTTTCTCATTAAAATGTTGAAGATTTCACGTGTTTGTTTTCCTGTGGTAATGTTTTTTATTCCGTTTAATTGCTACGACCTATCGGCGCTAGGATTTAGTGATGGCGAATGAGTATCACACAATTATCCAACTTTCTGAGTTGAGGGTTCTGAGTCAGCTGCCCACGTAAGGTCATCATGGCCGAATGGATAAGAGGGCTCGCTGTTAAACTTCCGGTGTGCTGATGATGTGGTAGGGGGTTCACCTCTACACCGGTAAGCTGGACTAAAATGTGGACTTCTTGTCCTTGACTTGGGGACGTAAATTGCACGTAATTCAGGTGCCGGAGTGGGTTTGCCTAATGGCGAGGGACACTGGTAATAGGGAAAGATAATACATGAGCAAAAGTCAACCCAGTACACTAGAAGTGGTAGCATGTGTATAGACTACGCTTGAGTTGAAAGCAAGGGGGAAAACGCTGCATACGCTTTGGAAGCAGATCGTTTTAAGCTGATTTCGTTGGTATGATGCTCTGTCGTTCTAAAAGCAATGGCAAACTACTCAACATAAAACTCGTCGTGTAAATCACAAACAGCCAACAAATGTTGGGGTTGATTGCCACGTTCTGTAAAGGATATGCAACTAACTTTGTATCATGACCTTAATCACCACCAGTCTTAACCTAATCATAAATCACCATCGTCTTTACCGTCATCCTCATCATCACCACCATCATCATACTCATCACCATCACCATCACCACCATCATCATCATCATCATCATCATCATCATCATCATCATCATCATCATCATCATCATCATCATCATCATCATCATCATCATCACCATCATCATCATCATCATCATCATCATCATTATCATCATCCCCACGACCACCACCATCATTATCACCACCACCACCGTCATCATCATCATCATCATCATCATCACCATCACCCTATTGTGTACCCACCTTATAGTGGTGGAAGGGCTGGCGTGTTCTAGTGACCCCAAGAACTTTGCCGACGGTAGCGCACCTACTGGTAGAGTCTCCCATTCGGACAGGTTAAGAAGTAAGGACCAGATAAAGACAGACCCAAACCTGTTGCCTTATAGGTAGACTGCGGAAGAGTCAAAGGCTAGGGAAAGCAAACCCAAATGAATGACTTTGGAAGTCGGATGTGATGCGCCATAGGTGTGACGAAACAATGCAACGCATTTCACTTAATGATGATGGTAATAATACCCCCCCCCCCCACCCTCCCCCGGCGTTCACTTGGTAGACGACAGATTGTAAAATAGTTAACCTCTCCATAGCTCAAAGACTGGGCTTAATTTAGAGACCATGTGTTGTCCATGCAGCATGATTCCCTCTCTCTCCGCCTGCCTAGTTTACTCCAGAGGAAAGATAACACCAATACATCTGGAACAAGACAAGCTGCAGACGCTGCCAAATCAGCAAAAGAAATTTTCTTAATTGTCCACCTGTCGGAACTTCGATCCTAGACCAAATTGCCGACCAAGACTTAGGACCTGATCTGCCCTGGCGTGACATTTATTCTTTATTTTGCATTTCTTCGCACTAGAGAAAACTTCAGCACTCCAAATTGCACTCCACTGCCCGAAGCCGACTGAGTTTGGTGAGCGCAGCCCAACATTCGGCGCTAATAGAAAGCAGGTAGTACCGTCTACTGTCATACGGTAGCTAAGTCATATCTGGCCTGATTTTCCACAATAGCAATCTATAATGAGGTTATCTGTCCATTGCAGCAGTGTCTATGTTTAAGTTATCTTTAAGCTGTAGAAGTATAACAAAATAACATAACACAAATTAATTCAGCTTCACAGAACAGAATTACGAAAAATACAGGACGTTTCGGCGACTAGCATTCATCAGCAAACAAATACATACTGAAAACACAACACATAATCACGGAGAAGACCCTCCAGTGACTACTATAAGGCATAAGAACGGGATGATAAGAATAAAAAGATGGAAACATAAAAAAAGTTATTTCTCCACTATGGAAGTATCTATAATGAGGTAATCTTTGCATTACAGCAGTATATCTAATGAAGTTATATTTCCATTACAGAAGTATCTACAATGACATTACCTTTTCACTACAATAGTATCTCTAGTCGGGATCACATATTTTTCAACAATAAATCTATACAGAGATTACCATTGTCCTACAGACAAGCCATACTACTTCTTCTTCTTCTTCTTCTTCTTCTTCTTCTTCTTCTTCTTCTTCTTCTTCTTCTTCTTCTTCTTCTTCTTCTTCTTCTTCTTCTTCTTCTTCTTCTTCTTCTTCTTCTTCTTCTTCTTCTTCTTCTTCTTCTTCTTCTTCTTCTTCTTCTTCTTCTTCTTCTTCTTCTTCTTCTTCTTCTTCTTCTTCTTCTTCTTCTTCTTCTTCTTCTTCTTCTTCTTCTTCTTCTTCTTCTTCTTCTTCTTCTTCTTCTTCTTCTTCTTCTTCTTCTTCTTCTTCTTCTTCTTCTTCTTCTTCTTCTTCTTCTTCTTCTTCTTCTTCTTCTTCTTCTTCTTCTTCTTCTTCTTCTTCTTCTTCTTATTCTGCTGTGTTCATCCGGAGTTTTTTCTTTCTTTTCTTCGAACGCGATTGCGTGATTTACAGCAGAGCTGCGTTCATGCGCCTTTAGGCCGACACATCCGACTTCTGCGGGCATTTGCTGACCGGGTTAACTTTACCGAGGTTTCTTAGGACGTTTGACTCTCACTGTTGTGGTGTTATCCCCCATCCCAGCTGGCACATTTAAAACAGCCAAAGACATCCTGGTCAGCCCTCAAGGGAAGGCAGGAGCAGACCATGGGCATTCCCCGCCATCCTAGGACGCTTCAATACTTGCAGAGCCGACACACAGCGCTCTGGTACTGGGCTCACCCAAGGAATCGTCACGTCCTGCACATGGCTGCTTAGCCTCACTTCCGTATATTGGGCCTTCCGTTCACCATAGGCTGTTCCTTCGGAAACCAGAAGAATGCAGTCTGCAGATAACATCCACACAGTGAGCTTTCGATTCGGATTTTCCACGTAATGGATTTGCTATCCAAGCAATAATCCATTTCGTGCCACTGGGGCGCTTTTTTCACCAGACAAGCCATACAAGGCTTATATATTTATTCCCAGTTGTTCCAGTTGCGCTATATACACAATTTAGTAGATAGACAAAAGTAACTACTCTTTTACACCCATTAGGCGCATGAGGCTTATGGTGCTGGACCCACAGTTGTATAGAACAATCGGCACCCGGTGAGTGACATGGGTAGAGTCCAGCCGGTAGCATTTACTTCAAAAGATTGTTCCTTGTACTCTTGCTAGAGTGGGTCGAACGAAATGCCCAGACCAATTTTTAAAATACACGCTGTAGCCCTAAGTAATAATAATAATAATAATAATAATAATAATAATAATAATAATAATAATAATAATAATAATAATAATAATAATAACATTAGACAGATATGACTGAGCTACCGTATGACAGTAAACGCTACTACCCGCTTTCTGTTAGCGCCGTATGTTGGGCTGCGCTCATCAAACCCGACACCCCGCATTGGGCCAAAGCTTCGGGCGGAGGAGCAAAATTGGGAGGGTACACTCCTAATCCTAGTGCGAGGAAATGCAACATAAAGATAAATGTCATAGCAGGGCAGACCTTGGTAGGCAACTGGTCTGGGATGGAAGCTCCGATAAACGGACAGTTAGAGTATTGCATTGCTGATTGGCAGCTTCAGCAGCTTGTCTTGTTCCAGATGTATTGGTGTTACCTTCCATCTGGAGTAAACTAGCAGGTCGAGGGAGGGATCATACTGCTTGGGCAACACATGGTCTCTACATTCAACCCAGGCTTTGTTATGGAGAGGTAAAACTCAATTTTACAAACTATCATGTCCAGACGGCAAGGTGCCAGTCAGTCAGTCAGTCAGTCAGTCAGTCAGTCAATAATAATAATAATAATAATAATAATAATAATAATAATAATAATAATAATAATGTTCTTTTTTTTTTGGCATATCCTTTATCGCAAAGGCAGCCTATTCCAAGATGAAAAGCATACTGTCCAATAAAATGATGTCATTTGCAACAAGAAAAAGAGTGTTGAGGTGCTACACAGAACCTGTCCTTTTGTGTGGGTGTGAAGCGTGGACAATGAGCAGACAAGCTGAAAACATCTGATGGCTGTGGAAATGTGGTTTCTGAGGAAAATGCAAAGAATACCATTGACTGACAGAAAAACCAATGACCAAGTCCTACAAGAAACAAATGAAAACCGTAAACTGATTAGAGAAATTAGACGTAGACAGTCACAATTATTTGGTCACGTTATGAGAAGAAATAAATTGGAGAACTTGATGACAACTGGCAAGATCGAGGGGAAGAGAACAAAGGGAGGGTAGACAAGTAAATACCTGGATGGCATGGCCACGTTGCATGGTCGAGACAAGAACACTGAGCTGATCCACGACTCTGGTGATCGAGTGAAATGGGAAAACATGACCGCCCACGCTTTTCATCATGGCACATGGTGATGGTGATAGGACATCGCAGTCAAGACCAGCATTTCTGTCCTTATGATCTCTAGGCAAGTTTACGTTCAGTAGTTTGCCATTGTTTCTGAACGACCGGCACCGATACCAACGCGAAACCAACGCAACGCGGTCTGCTGCCAAATCGCACGCAGTCAGAATCGCGTTCGTAAACCTTCGCCACGGAGAACAGCAATAATAATGATAATAATAATAATAATAATAATAATACATTTGTTCCGAAGCAATTCCCTATGTGGTTCAATGATGTGATAAGGCCAATCGTATTTTGAGGGCCTGAATGCACGAAGACATATGTGGCAAGTCCCTCCCTTACTTAGCAGTCCAGGCTTCGAACCCTGCACATAACAATGTCAGTGCAGTTCCTTCTCAACCTCGTTAAGGAGATCGCTACTTTACCCCCTTACAAAATCATAACTTACCCCCAGTTGCATTTCCCTGAACTTATCACGTAGCCAAAAGTCGCATTTGTGAATGGGTGTCTAGTCTTTAGAAGAGAGGGGGAAAACACACTACCCGATCCTGAAATCAGAACCGCAAAAAATGCAGAAGAAGAGCCGAGCAAAACAAAATCTAAAGAAAACGTGAATGAGAATAAAAAACATAGCAACATGGCAGCGTGAGTCACTGCAGACCTACTTCATCCTTTTGCCTAAACAGACAAGGACAGTGCAGGGGGAAAAATGCATGCACGTGCGGGAGTAACCTTGAGTGATATTTACTTTATGTGCGTGTTTCCTTCTGAAATCTTCGCGCGCCCATTCCGAAATGGCAATTTGCGTATGGCATATAATTTATATCCGATTTTCCCGTCTTTTGAGTAAATATGTGTCTGGTTTTTCTTCCGCGTTACGTGTCTGAAATGTACTTTTGCATACATTGGCCTTGCTTGACTAGCGAATACATTGGGTGGAAAGTCTGAATCGAAAGCTCATTGTGAGGACGTCATCTGCAGGCTGCATTCTTATGGTCTCCGGAGGAGCAGCCTGTAGTGAACGGAAGGCCCAATAAATAGACACGAGCGTCCATTTGCCGAAAGTGACGATTCCTTGGGTGAGCCCAGGACCAGAACGCTATGTTTCGGCTCTTCAATATTAGAAGACTCCTTGAGTGGCGGATTTTGCTCATTGTCTGCCCCTGCCTTCCCTTGGGGGGGGGGGGGGGGATCGGTATGCGTTCGGCTGTTCTAGAACCTACTGTAGATGGAGAGATGCAGATGACACCCCACTATTGATGATCTAAAACAGTGGTTCTCAACCGGTGGGGAATTCCCCCCCCCCCCCAACCAGGGGGGAATTGTAGGATTTCCAGGTGGGGGGAGCGGGGGGGGGGGGGAATTAAGATTATTTCAAGATCGCGTTAATACGAGAACCGATTACTTGATATTGTTTTTTCCTTCATACTGTACGGTTCTGTGCGTCCCACCCTTCTAAAATTCAATTTATAAAGTAAGTAGACCTACAAATCATACTTTATGTGGACGTCTAGACTTGTTTTAGTATGTGCTATTCAATTTAGCTTCCATTATTACGTATGCTGTGTAGGGGCGGGCGGGATTTCTAAGTAGGACATACGAAAGGGGGGAAAGACGTTCTGAAAATATGGTGAAGGGGGGCACGGGCCAAAAAAAAAAAAAAAGATTGAGAACCACTGTTCTAAAACGTCCTACGACACACCCGGAAATCTTAACTGAGTCAATGCCAACGGTAAATATATCGCCAAATATGATCGACAATTTGGACAGAAGGACGATATATCGCCATACTAAGACCATCGTGTTACTTTGTTTTCTTTTTGTTTCTTGGTATCTTCCGCAATATTAATGCTCAGTGAATGGAAATTTACATTATAATACATGCTCATTTAATTGTGCGCCATGTATGGTCCAGACCGACGTTTAGTTTGGCCTTGAAACAGTTAACCTTGAAAATAAAGAGATGTTGGATGTGACGGTCAAAGGATGCAAATATCGTAGCTTTGCTGAAAACAGTCCCAACGTAATCACATCCAAAACATTTCCACATTCGAAGAAGAAGAAGAAGAAGAAGAAGAAGAAGAAGAAGAAGAAGAAGAAGAAGAAGAAGAAGAAGAAGAAGAAGGCGACTTCATTTTCCCCCGAATTGCTTTCCCTGACCTTTGACTGGCCCTGTCTATATACAAGGCAGCAGGTTTATGTATCTCTTCGTCTAGTCCCTATCCCTTGACCTGTCCGACATGGGAGACTCACACAAACTTTATCTCTGTATGTGTGTCTCCCGCTGTCTGCCACTCTGTCTCTCGTTATGTCTCTCGTTGTCTGTCTCTCGTTGTCTGTCTTTCGTTGTGTGTCTCTATCTTTCTCAGTACCTCTCTATCGCTCTCCCTAGGGTTACCCATGTTGCAGAGATTACCTTCCCCTTCATAATAATAATAATAATAATAATAATCATAATAATAATAATAATAATAATAAAACCCTAGTATATCAGACAAATCTCCTTTTTGTAGAACAGTATATTCCCGATAGCTGATAACAATTGCCACATCAATTATTAATATTAGTGAGCCATATAGTATTCGTATTTGCATTTTCCCATGCCTTTAGAATAGATATCTTTTATATTGTTGTTGTTCTCAGTTAGCCTCAAGTAATATATGGATGAAATAATGTATGAAAGAGAGTGATAGAAGGGCAGAATGTTGGACGTGTATGTATGCCCAATTCTTGACCCTTTGAAAATAAAGTTCCTTCGTTCGTTCTATCTGTCTTTTGGGTCTCTATGTTTCTTCTATATGTTTTTGTCCACCTATGTACATCTGCATCTCTCTCTCTCTCTCTCTCTCTCTCTCTATATATATATATATATATATATATATATATATATATATATATATATATATATATATCTTTCTTTTCCTGTCCATATCTCTTCGTCTCTCTGCCACTTGTCTCTCTCACCCTATGTCTAACTTTCTCTGCCTCCGTCTGTCTGTTCTTCTTTCTCTCTCTGTCTCTCTAAAATATAATAGGACCTGCCTGTCCATTTTGTGCCCCTTTGAAAATAAAGTTCGTTCTCTCAGATTTTCTGAAAAACATTATTTACCTGCCCTTCTCACCCCTCCGTTCTCATTTACATCCGCTGTCTTATATCCCCCAACATGCCCTTTTTGTTAGAAACGCAACACGGACTCCATTGCTGTATTTCTTGTGCCGCATATCGTCTCCGCCGTAACTCAGCTACCGTTGTTGTGCCGATGCTAATGGTCATACCCCTGCAGTTGTTGCTACTCTAATTCTAACACCCTGACACAACCTACGAGGATGCTTGTGCCTGTTCAGCAGTTTTCAGTTAGTGATTAGAACCAGCAGGGTGGAGAAGGCTGCTGATATTATCATCCTCCTCCCCTGCCAGGCGACAACCTTCTTTCCTCCCGACGAACCGAGAGGAGCAGACCAAAGGTAAAGTTCGAGGCAAATTGAAGAAAGGTGAATGTGCCAAAGGAAGTGTTGGGGAAAGGGAGGCGGGTGTGGAAGTTCAAGGACAGGCAAAATATTAAAGGTGATACAGATAGGTTGAAGTAGCAGTGGGGTGCATGGTTTCTGTTTCTTCCGTTCTGCGTGTCTGTCTGCTTCTTCGGTTCTGTGTGTCTGTCTGTTTCTTCCGTTCTGCGTGTCTGTCTGCTTCTTCGGTTCTGTGTGTCTGTCTGTTTCTTCCGTTCTGCGTGTCTGTCTGTTTCTTCGGTTCTGTGTGTCTGTCTGCTTCTTCGGTTCTGTGTGTCTGTCTGTTTCTTCGGTTCTGTGTGTCTGTCTGTTTCTTCGGTTCTGTGTCTATCTGTTTCTTCCGTTCTGTTTGTCTGTCTGTTTCTTCCGTTCTGTGTGTCTGTCTGTTTCTTCCGTTCTGCGTGTCTGTCTGTTTCTTCCGTTCTGTTTGTCTGTCTGTTTCTTCCGCTCCGTGTGTCTGTCTGTTTCCTCCGTTCTTTGTGTCTTCTTGTTTCTTCCGTTCTGTGTGTCTATTTGTTTCTTCCGTTCTGTGTCTGTTTGTTTCTTCCGTTCTGTGTGTCTATTTGTTTCTTCCGTTCTGTGTCTGTTTGTTTCTTCCGTTCTGTGTGTCTATTTGTTTCTTCCGTTCTGTGTGTCTATTTGTTTCTATCGCTCTGTGAGTCTATTTGTTTCTTCCGTTCTGTGTGTCTATTTGTTTCTATCGCTCTGTGTGTCTATTTGTTTCTTCCGTTCTGTGTGTCTGCCTGTTTCTTCCGTTCTGTGTGTCTGCCTGTTTATTCCGTTATTTGTTTCTTCCGTTCTATGTGTCCATTTGTTTCTTCCGTTCTGTGTGTATGTCTGTCTATTTCCTTTCATGTGTCTGTTTCTTTCTTTTTGTGTCTTTCCGTTTCATTCTCTTGGTCTGCCTGTTTGATGTTTTTTCCAATGTGTATGTTTCTTTCTTTCTATGTCTCTTCCTGTTTATTTTAAGAGAGTGTGTGTGTGTGTGTGTGTGTGTGTGTGTGTGTGTGTGTGTGTGTGTGTGTTTCTTTCTTTCTGTATTGTTGACATCTCCTTCCTTTTATATGCTGAAATCTTCCTTATTTAGTCTGGCATCAGTTTCCCTGCGTAGTCTGACAACTTTCTTATGTAGTCTGACATATTCCCTATGTAATTTGACATTTCCCTATTTAGTCTGAGATCTTCCCTATGTAATCTGACATCTCCATCTATTTGTAGCCTTACATCTAATTTCTTATGCAGTATATCATCTCCTTCCCTATGCAACCTGATATGAATTTCCCTAAACAATCTTACATGCCCTTCCCTATACATCGTCTTCCCTGTACATTTTGACATCTTCTTCCCTAGGTAGTCTGATATTACATTCCCTATGTATTCTGTCGTCTCCTTCCTATATATATATACACACACACACACACATATGTATATATATATATATATATATATATATATATATATATATATATATATATATATATATATATATATATATATATATTCTGACATCTCCTTCCCTGTATACTCTGACATCTCCTTCCCTATACACTCAGACATCTCCTTCCCTATACACTCTGACATCTCCTTCCCTATATACTCTGATATCTCCTTCCCTATACACTCAGACATCTCCTTCCCTATACACTCTAACATCTCCTTCCCTATACTCTGACATCTCCTTCCCTATACACTCTGACATCTCCTTCCCTATACACTCTAACATCTCATTCCCTATACACTCTAACATCTCCTTCCCTTTACACTCTGACATCTCCTTCCCTATACTCAGACATCTCCTTCCCTATACTCTGACATCTCCTTCCCTATACTCTGACATCTCCTTCCCTATACTCTGACATCTCCTTCCCTATACACTCTGACATATCCTTCCCTATACACTCTAACATCTCCTTCCCTATACTCTGACATATCCTTCCCTATACTCTGACATCTCCTTCCCTATACTCTGACATCTCCTTCCCTATACTCTGACATATCCTTCCCTATACACTCTAACATCTCCTTCCCTATACTCTGACATATCCTTCCCTATACACTCTAACATCTCCTTCCCTATACTCTCTGACATCTTCTTCCCTATACTCTGACATCTACTCCCCTATACTCTGACATATCCTTCCCTATACTCTGACATCTCTTTCCCTATACTCTGATATCTCCTTCCCTATACTGTGACATCTCCTTCCCTATACAGTCTGACATCTCCTTCCCTATACTCTCTGACATCTCCTTCCCTGTACTCTGACATCTCCTTCCCTATACTCTGACATCTCCTTCCCTATGCAGTCTGACATCTCCTTCCCTATACAGTCTAACATCTCCTTCCCTATACTCTGACATATCCTTCCCTATACACTCTAACATCTCCTTCCCTATACTCTCTGACATCTTCTTCCCTATACTCAGACATCTACTCCCCTATATTCTGACATATCCTTCCCTATACTCTGACATCTCTTTCCTATACTCTGACATCTCCTTCCCTATACTCTGACATATCCTTCCCTATACTCTGACATCTCCTTCCCTATACTGTGACATCTCCTTCCCTATACAGTCTGACATCTCCTTCCCTATACTCTCTGACATCTCCTTCCCTTTACTGTGACATCTCCTTCCCTGTACTCTGACATCTCCTTCCCTATACTCTGACATCTCCTTCCCTATACAGTCTGACATCTCCTTCCCTATACAGTCTGACATCTCCTTCCCTATACTCTAACATCTTCCCTATACTATGACATCTACTCCCCTATACTCTGACATCACCTTCCCTATATTCTAACATCTCCTTCCCTATACAGTCTGACATCTCCTTCCCTATACAGTCTGACATATCCTTCCCTATGCTATGACATCTCCTTCCCTATACACTCAGACATCTCCTTCCCTATACACTCTGACATCTCCTTCCCTATATACTCTGACATCTCCTTCCCTATACACTCAGACATCTCCTTCCCTATACACTCTAACATCTCCTTCCCTATACTCTGACATCTATTTCCCTATACACTCTGACATCTCCTTCCCTATACACTCTAACATCTCCTTCCCTATACACTCTAAAATCTCCTTCCATATACACTCTGACATCTCCTTCCCTATACTCAGACATCTCCTTCCCTATACTCTGACATCTCCTTCCCTATACTCTGACATCTCCTTCCCTATACTCTGATATATCCTTCCCTATGCACTCTAACATCTCCTTCCCTATACTCTGACATATCCTTACCTATACTCTAACATCTCCTTCCCTATACTCTGACATATCCTTCCCTATACTCTAACATCTCCTTCCCTATACTCTGACATCTCCTTCCATATACTCTGACATATCCTTCCCTATACACTCTAACATCTCCTTCCCTATACTCTCTGACATCTTCTTCCCTATACTCTGACATCTACTCCCCTATACTCTGACATATCCTTCCCTATACTCTGACATCTCTTTCCCTATACTCTGACATATCCTTCCCTATACTCTGACATCTCCTTCCTTATACTCTGACATCTCCTTCCCTATACTCTGACATCTCCTTCCCTATACTTTGACATCTCCTTCCCTATACAGTCTGACATCTCCTTCCCTATACTCTCTGACATCTCCTTCCCTTTACTGTGACATCTCCTTCCCTGTACTCTGACATCTCCTTCCCTATACAGTCTGACATCTCCTTCCCTATACAGTCTGACATCCCCTTCCCTATAAGTCTGACATCTCCTTCCCTATACTATGACATCTCCTTCCCTATACTTTGACATCTCGTTCCCTATACTATGACACCTCCTTCCCTATACTATGACATCTCCTTCCCTATACAGACTGACATCTCCTTCCCTATACTATGACATCTCCTTCCCTATACTATCTGACATCTCCTTCCCTATACTCTGACATCTCCTTCCCTATACTCTGACATCTCCTTCCCTATACTCTCTGACATCTTCTTCCCTATACACTCTGACATCTCCTTCCCTATACACTCTAACATCTCCTTCCCTATACTCTCTGACATCTCCTTCCCTTTACACTCTGACATCGCCTTCCTTTTTCGACCCTTGATCTTAACCTCGCACTTAAATATACCCGCGCACGAATATTCCTTTTTGAACGTTTTTGAAATACCTTTCTTAAGGAGTAATAATCATGTCAGGCTCACCGAAAGCTGACGTTTGCTCAAAACAATTCGCTGTCTTTTTTATCTTTTCTTTTTTATTCGGAGGGGAAAAAAAAAATATAGAATTCGTCCCATCTGGGGACCGTGGACTGGGCTGCCCTCACTCACGAGCACAGGAGGAGATGTCGTGTTATTGTGTTTATTACCTTTTGCTGAGCACCAGAAGCGTGCCCGTGTACTGTTAACGTGACACAATTCTTGTCTGGAAAACCCAACAAGGCCAGGTTCTTGAGAGGGGAGTTTGAGTAGGTCAGTGGTTCTCAAAGTGATTGGTATGGCACGGACAAGGTCAGTCTAGGTGACCATCCTTCTTATAGTCAATGACGTGTACCGATGGTGATCATATCTGTCCAAATTTCAATCAATCAGGTGCCATCTCTGCAATGAAGGTTGGCACAACATTGTCTGTCTCTCGCCTTGACTGTACATTCTGCCAGGCTGATGTTCGTCCATCTCTTGATGTTATCCTCCCACCTGTATCGTTGTCTACCTCTTGCTCGCTTGCCCTCAACCTTGCCTTCCAGTACGGTTTTTATAAGAGCATCATGTCTTTTAACGTGGCCAAAATATTTCACTTGTCTCCTCTTTATTTCTTTCATCAACTCTCTCTTCATTCCCAGTTTTTCTAGGACCTCTGCATTTGATTGTTTTTGTGTCCATGAAACATGTTCACGTTTAAAAAGGAATAATGAAAGTATAGGGAAGATGTCAGACTGCACAGGGAAGGAGATGACAGACTACATAAGGAAGATAATTTAAAAATGGTTCTACCACATTGTATGATTGTAAACATGCACTAATGTGATCATGTCTGTTCACAGTCTCTCGTGCTGCGAATCATTTCTAATACTGAAGTTTCTCTATGTAACGATGTCAAACTGTCCATCACCTTCTCTCTTGTCTCCTTCAGCCTCACTTCCCCATCAAATTTCCTGTTGAAACGACATACTCCAGCTTTCCCTATCTCATGACACGCCCAAAGAATGTGGACAATCTTCTTCTAATGCAAGTAACCTCTGTGCGACTTGACTGCTTTGTAGATATCGTCATTGCTCTTTCTATCTTCTATAAAACCACATCTCTAAAGCACAGGGAAGGATATCTGAGACTGTATAGGGAAGACGATTACACACTGTATAGGAAAGGAGATTACAGACTATGTGAGTGGCACCTTACAGTCTTGACAGACCAAAGTATGTAAGTTGGAATTTAGCCAAAATTCCATCACAATGCCTGGGCAGAGCTTCAGAGAACATGTGGTGTCCAAACGACATGTTCCTCTCTCGGCCTTGCCTTGTTTGATCCAGAGGAATGGGTAATCAATACGCCTGGAACAAGGTAGGCTGCAGACGCTGGCGGCTCAGAGTCAAACCTCCGAGACCTCGCCTCCACGAGCAGGAGACGAGCGATGGCCAGACCCTAAACCCTTGGGATTTGACTTAGAGGCGTTCAGCCAAATCCCGCAGGTAAGGGTCGTATACGCGCCTGACTCGTATGTAGGAAAGGAGTTACTATATAGGAAAAGAGTTGTCAGACTTTAAAGGATAGGAAAAGAGATTACAGAATGCATATGGAAGAAGATGATAGACTGTATAGGGAAGGAGATTACAGAATGAATAGGAAAGGAGATTACAGAATGAAGAGGGAAGATTACAGAATGAACAGGGAAGGGCTGATTACAGAATGAATAGAGAAGGAGATTACAGAATGAATAGGAAAGGATATTACAGAATGAATAGGGAAGGATATTACAGAATTAACAGGGAAGGAGATTACAGAATGAATAGGGAAGAAGAATACAGAATGAATGGGGAAGGAGATTACAAAATATATAGGATAGGAAAGGAGATTACATACTATATAAGATAGGAAAGAGATTACTTACTATATAGGAAAAGAAAGGAGATTACATACTATATAGGATAGGAAAGGAGATTACAGACTATATAGGAAAGGAGATTACAGACTATATAGGAAAGGAGATTACAGACTATATAGGAAAGGAGATTACATGCTATTTAGGAAAGGAGTTCACAAACTGCATAGGCAACAGAGATGACGGTCTGTACAGGGAAGGGGATGTCACACTGTATAAGAAGTGAGATGACAGACTGTTTAGGAAAGGAGATGAGAGACTGTATAGAGACGGGTGGCACACTGTATAGGAAGTGAGATGACAGACTGTTTAGGAAAGGAGATGAGAGACTGTATAGAGACGGGTGGCACACTGTATAGGAAGTGAGATGACAGACTGTTTAGGAAAGGAGATGAGAGACTGTATAGAGACAGGTGGCACACTGTATAGGAAGTGAGATGACAGACTGTTTAGGAAAGGAGATGAGAGACTGTATAGAGACGGGTGGCACACTGTATAGGAAGTGAGATGACAGACTGTTTAGGAAAGGAGATGAGAGGCTGTATAGAGAAGGGTGGCACACTGTATAGGATGTGAGATGACAGACTGTTTAGGAAAGGAGATGAGAGGCTGTATAGAGACGGGTGGCACACTGTATAGGAAGTGAGATGACAGACTGTTTAGGAAAGGAGATGAGAGACTATATAGAGACGGGTGGCACACTGTATAGGAAGTGAGATGACAGATTGTTTAGGAGAGGAGATGAGAGACTGTATAGAGACGGGTGGCACACTGTATAGGAAGTGAGATGACAGACTGTTTAGGAAAGGAGATGAGAGACTGTATAGAGACGGGTGGCACACTGTATAGGAAGTGAGATGACAGACTGTTTAGGAAAAGAGATGAGAGACTGTATAGAGACGGGTGGCACACTGTATAAGGGAGGAGATGACAGAATGTTTAGGAAAGGAGATGACAGACTGTATAGAGACGGGTGGCACACTGTATAAGGGAGGAGATGACAGAATGTTTAGGAAAGGAGATGAGAGACTGTATAGAGACGGGTGGCACACTGTATAAGGAAGGAGATGACAGAATGTTTGGGAAAGGAGATGAGAGACTGTATAGAGACGGGTGGCACACTGTATAAGGAAGGAGATGACAGAATGTTTAGGAAAGAAGATTACAGACTGTATAGAGACGGGTGGCACACTGTATAAGGAAGGAGATGACAGAATGTTTAGGAAAGAAGATTACAGATTGTATAGAGATGGGTGACACACTGTATAAGGAAGGAGATGACAGAATGTTTAGGAAAGGAGATGAGAGACTGTGTAGAGACGGGTGGCACACTGTATAAGGAAAGGGATGACAGAATGTTTAGGAAAGGAGATGACAGACTGTATAGAGACGGCTGGCACACTGTATAAGGGAGGAGATGACAGAATGTTTAGGAAAAGAGATGAGAGACTGTATAGAGACGTGTGGCACACTTTGTAAGGGAGGAGATGACAGAATGTTTAGGAAAAGAGATGAGAGACTGTATAGAGACGGGTGGCACACTGTATAAGGGAGAAGATGACAGAATGTTTAGGAAAAAAGATGAGAGACTGTATAGAGACGGGTGGCACACTGTATAAGGGAGGAGATGACAGAATGTTTAGGAAAGGAGATGAGAGACTGTATAGAGACGGGTGGCACACTGTATAAGGAAGGAGATGACAGAATGTTTAGGAAAGGAGATGAGAGACTGTATAGAGACGGGTGGCACACTGTATAGGAAGTGAGATGACAGACTGTTTAGGAAAGGAGATGAGAGACTGTATAGAGACGGGTGGCACATTGTATAAGGAGGAGGTGATAGAATGTTTAGGAAAAGAGATGGCAGACTGTATAGAGACGGGTGGCACACCGTATAAGGGAGGAGATGACAGTATGTTTAGGAAAGGAGATGAGAGACTGTATAGAGACGTGTGGCACACTGTATAAGGGAGGATATGACAGAATGTTTATGAAAGGAGATGAGAGACTGTATAAAGACGGATGGCACACTGTATAAGGGAGGAGATGACATCATGTTTATGAAAGGAGATGAGAGACTGTATAGAGACGGGTGGCACACTGTATAAGGGAGGAGATGACAGAATGTTTAGGAAAGGAGATGATAGACTGTATAGAGACTTGTGGCACACTGTATAGGAAGTGAGATGACAGAATGTTTAGGAAAGGAGATGAGAGACTGTATAGAGACGTGTGGCACACTGTATAAGGGAGGAGGTGACAGAATGTTTAGGAAAAGAGATGAGAGACTGTATAGAGACGGGTGGCACACTGTATAAGGGAGGAGATGACAGAATGTTTAGGAAAGGAGATGAGAGACTGTATAGAGACGGGTGGCACACTGTATAAGGGAGGAGATGACAGAATGTTTAGGAAAGGAGACGACAGACTGTATAGGGAAGGACATGGCAGTCGACATACGTTGGTGAACTACGCTGGAATTCAAACCAAAAGTAAATAAAAATTGACTATTGATTTCTGTACATATATTCACCTTAAGATGTGAAGGTGTTTGAAGAAGAAAATTGACACTCCCTAAGTAAAAGAAAAATAAAGTGAAAATCAGCATACTTCTTCTTCTTCTGCGTTCATCCGGTTTTTTTTTCTTTCGGATGTGATTGCGTTGTGCTTGTTTACAGCAGAGCTGCGTTCTTGCGCCGTTAGGCCGCACACATCCGACTTCTGCGGGCATTTGTTGACCGGGTTAACCTTCCCGGGGGTTTCTTAGGACGTTTGAATCTCACTGTTGTGGTGTTATCCCCCATCCCAGCTGGCCCATATAGAACAGCCAAAGATCCTGGTCAGCCCTCAAGGGAAGGCAGGGGCAGACCATGGGCATTCCCCGCCATCCAAGGTGGCTTCCATACTTGGAGAGCCGATACATAACGCTCTGGTACTGGGCTCACCCAAGGAATCGTCACGTCCTGCACATGGCTGCTTAGCCTCACTTCCGTATATTGGGCCTTCCGTTAACCATAGGCTGTTCCTCCGGAAACCAGAAGTATGCAGTCTGCAGATGATATCCACACAGTGAGCTTACGATTCGGACTTTCCATGTAATGGATTTGCTATCCAAGCAATATTCAATTTCGTGCCACTAGGACACTTTTCCACCTTTTATGAAGCCCACACAGTGGGCTTTAGTGGGCTTTTGATTCAGACTTTCCACGTAATGGATTTGCTATCCAAGCAATATTCCATTTCGTGCCACTAGGACACTTTTCCACCTTTTATGAAGCCCACACAATGGGCTTTTGATTCGGACTTTCCACGTAATGGATTTGCTATCCAAGCAATATTCCATTTCATGCCACTAGGTCACTTTTCCACCTTTTATGAAGCCCACACAATGGGCTTTTGATTCAGACTTTCCACGTAATGGATTTGCTATCCAAGCAATGTGTGGCAGTCTAAATACATCTTCATGCACCTTTAGATGTCAACCTGAATGTAGTTAAAGTAAGCTGTAGTCAACTTGAGCTTGTTGATATCTCCATAGAGCTTGTCCTCAAATGAAGCAGGCGTGGGCCAAAATATCTTCCTCTGTTCTGCATATATTGGGCACTCCTGCAGCAAATGTTTAGCTGTCATTTTACCAGTTCCACAATTACATTCATCGGTATCTCCTATCTTTAGTTTATTGAACAAGTGGTGTTTCAGCCTGTTAAGTCCTGTGCGGAGTCTGAAGATTGCTACTTGTTCTCTTCGGTCGAGTTTGTAATATGCATCATCCTTCTGGTGGCCTGGATGCTACGATTCCTATTTGGTTCTATAAGTGCTTTTTATAAACCTTTTTGCCTTATTATAGGTTATGTCTATGTCAGGCTGTGGTAATCGTCCACCCTCTTTTGCTAGTCTGTCAGCCTCTTCATTTCCAGGTATACTGCAATGTGATGGGATCCACTGTATTACAACTTTTTTGGATTTCTGGCATAGACCATGGAGTGCTGCTCTTAGGTCAGCTAGTTCTGTGCTGTTTTTGCTCTTCAGTATTGAGACAGCTGACTTTGCATCTGTGAAGATAGCTATTTGCTTCTCTTTATTTTCCTCCATCAAGAGCATTTCTGCTGCAGTTTTCATAGCCTCTACCTCCGCTTTGAAGTTACTTGAAATTTTTTTTTCCAGTTGCCACTGACTGTTTTTATCACTCCATTTTTTTTAAATTAAGGAGAATTCCTCCTCCTCCATTTTTAATTGAATCTTTGGCTGATCCATCTGTATATGCATGGGTCCAATTGCTGCTTGGGTAATGTTCTTTTATATAGTTGAGGGTTATTTTTCTTCTTTCGGTTTCATTCTGAGTGTTCTTTTTCTCAATACCAGGAATGTTTTCTATCATCTCAGGCAATTGCTGCTGTCTCCAAGCTGGGAAGTAGTGTGCATTGTAAATGGGCTTGACTGTTAATATGTTAAGTATGGGATCTGCCCTAATCTTTCGTTTTGCAGTTTCTACAAAGTTGCTACGCTTCAGTCTTCCTTTTCCAAAACCATTAAACCTGTTATACATAGGGTGGTCAGTCAATCTTCTAAATTTTTCTGCTTGTTGCTGGGTGCTGCTATCTCTTCTGTCCTGCATTGGTTGTAAACCAGTGATCTTTTCTAGTTCATTAATAGGCGTTGTCTTCAGGCTTCCAGTTATGATTCGCATTCCTTGGTTTTGGACTCTACTTATTTTGTTAAAGTTTGACTTAGCTGCTGTCGCCCAAGCCGCAATGCCATATTCCAGTACTGGCCTCACCCGTCCAGTATATAACTTCTTGAGAACTTTCTCATCTGCTCCCCACGTTGTACCAGCAAGCTTTTTCATGATTGCCATTCTCTGCCTTGATCTTGTTCGATTTTACTCAACCTGTGTCTTCCATGTCAGGCGACGATCAAAGGTGACTCCTAGATAGTTTGGATTTTCTTCATGGCGCAATATTTTTCCATTCAATACCAGCTTAGGTTGCTGAGTTTTATTTGAGAGGGAGAACACTGTGCATGTTGTTTTCTCCTCACTTATCTTCACTAGCCATGATTTTGACCAGTCCTCTAGCGCTAATAAGGCTTGCTGTATTCTGCTGTTAGCTGTACTAATATATTCTTCAGATGTCCATATGGCTAGGTCATCTGCAAAGGAGGATGTGTGTACTCCGGCCGGGAAATTTTCTGTGATGTCATTTATATATGCTAGGAATAATGTTGGTGAAAGAACTCCTCCTTGGGGGACACTCTGCTCCAACAGCATCATTTTGCTTGTTTGTCCTTGTAATTTTGTCCTGGCAGTTCTGTTCTCAAGGTAGTGGCTGATCCATTTATAAATTTTTCCACAAACATGCATTTTTTGCAGTTTTACTTTCAGTCCTTCCTTCCATACTTTATCAAATGCTTTTTCTAAATCTATCCAGACTGCTAGTGTGTGCTTTTTCTCTTGGAAGGCATCCTCTATTTCCTGAGCTATGTAGTTTATTTGATCTTCAGTGGATCTGTACTTTCTGAATCCTGCTTGGTGTGGTGAAGAGTTTATTTTCTTCCAGATGCCATGTTAGCCTGCCATTGATAATGCGTTCCATTAATTTTCCTACACAGCTAAGTAGACTGATAGGTCGATAGCCATTTGGTTCTTCCAGGTCTTTTCCTTTCTTTGGGACTGGTATTAGTATAGCTTCCTTCCATGCCTGTGGGACTATTCCTCTCTTCCAGCTGTTATATAGGACTGCTAGTAGTTTCTTCTTTGCCTTGGTGCTTAGCCCTATTATCATTTCATTTGCTTTCCATTTCATTTCATTGTTAGATTTGCCATCATATATTCTGCTGCTGTCTCTGTATTTCTATGATGTATCTGTTTGTCTTTGATTGCTTTCTTCTGTTCGGTTGTAATATCAATGTGGTTTGCATTTGCATAGTGTTCCATTAGTGCATTTGCAGCCTTTTTTCCTGTAAGCAAGGCATTTCCTTGTTTAATTGTTATTTGTTTGTTTCTAGGTCCTTCATTGTTCATGGCTTTCACTAGTTTCCATAGTTTGTTTCCATATCTGTCAAAATTCAGGTTTTCTGTTTTTTCACTCCAACAATCTCTTGTTGTTTGATTTACTGTTCTTTTATATTTTGCTGAGATGGCTTTGAGAGAGATGTTCGCTTCAATTGTTTGTTGTCTGCTGACTTCCTGGCATCTTCAACTTTGTCCTCCAAACTTTGTAGTTCTTCAGTCCAGTATGGTTTGTAATTTTTCCTCGCTCCTCTTGGAATGGACTCAGTGGCTGCCTGTATTATCGCTCTGTTTAGACTTTTGCACCATTTGCTTTATGTTGCCATATCGTGTATTTATGTTTTAACAATATTTGTCTGTTAGTATGGCAAATCTGTCCCAATCTGCTCGTTTGTAATTCCAGCGGGGCAAGGGCTTTTGCTCCTGTGGAACATACTCCATATTCATTACAAGCTTGATTGGTCTGTGGTCACTACCTGCTAATTGGTCCAGCACATGGCGATCGATTTTGTGGAGGATGTCTCCTGTGCAGAAAGCTAAGTCTGGAGTAGAAGTGGTAAGCCATCTTCTGGAGTAGAAGATCGGTGTGTCATCCGCTTTGTTGAGTAGATGCAGATTTGAGTCTATTTCCCAGTCCTCCAATTCATCTCCTCTTTTGTCAGTATCTGGGTATCCCCATCTTTCTGAATGGCTATTAAAGTCTCCGACAATAATGCAATTTGTGTCAGTTATTTTCATGTTTGAGAGTGTAAGGTCCTTATCTGCTGGGCTATACAGATTGTAGATTCTTATTTTCACGTCCTTTATCATTATATCTACACCTATAATTTCCGTTTGGTTGTCAGAGATCACAGATACTTCGCTGCAAGGTATTGTATTTCGTGTAAGTATTAGAACTCCTCCTTTGTGTCCTTCGCGGTCGAAACGTGTGCCCTGATATCCTCTGACTGAGAATTTGTGATTGGCGTTGAGGTGTGTCTCTTGAATGCATGCCACATCTATTCTATTTTTATGAAGACGCTGTGTTAGGGAGTCTTTCTTATTGTAAACTCCTTCGGCATTCCACTGTAGTATGTTGAGTGTTCGGGGTATTTGGTCAATAGCTCTTAACCTACTCCTCTGTGCCTTGACTCCACAGCACAGGGGAAGTGACCACCAGTAGTCATGGGTGGACCCCCTCGAGGCAGGGGGCCCGGCACTATCGCCCCTTGATGGGACTTCACGGGATTAGCACCATAACGATTAATTTTGATTTGTGACATCATGAATTAAGTTACGTTGCACTGCTTTGTCAAGCCTGTGGCTCAGTACATCCGATTTCGCCCGCAGAAGTCGGATGTGTCGGCCTAACGGCGCAAGAACGCAGCTCTGCTGTAAACAGGCACAACGCAATCACATCCGAAAAACAACTCCGGATGAACGAAGAAGAAGAAGAAGTACATCCGAGTTCGACAAGCATTTATTCGGGATGTTTTCCCTAGCCTTTGACTGTCCCCAGTCTACCTACAAGGCAGCAGGTTTGTGTGTCTCTTCGTCTGGTCCCTCTCCCTTGACCTGTCCGACATGGGTGGCCCTACCAGTAGCTGTGCTACCGTCGGCATAGCTCTTGGGGTCATTGGGACGCACAAGCCCCTCTACCTCGTCACGGTGGACACACAGCAGAGGGGGAAATCAGCATACAAATTAGACAATACCACTTGAAAGCTATTGGTGTGGACACACCGGGATCCTAACAGGTACCGTCCACAAGACGACGGTTCATTGCAGAAGGAAGAAGCATATTTCGACTTACGGTTAAAGGACACTCTTGAAACCATGTATTCTTTAGCCTAATCATCCACCCGAAACCCCAGGTGTGGAATAAGCATATGAGGTGTACGGTTTTTCCTTCTGGTTTTGCATTTGAGGGTCCTAATAGAGTATAGGCCACAACCACGCAGGTCAAACCCTCTATAGGCCAGTTCATAGCTGGGTGGATGATGATTATTTGTCCACGGTGTGAGAGAGTTGATCCAGAACACCACAGACCGAGATGTGTGGAGAGACATGAACGCCTACGCCAGCTGACATGGCACTTGGTGATGATGATAAGAGAACCAATCGCAGACCAACACTCTTTAGCCTCCCTATACGACATGGTCGGAAGTCAACAGTGCTACTGTTTTATACTTCAACTGCGGGGACCCGGTTGCACACGGGTGCTAAGTCGAGTCGTAGGCAGCCACCAGGGAGTGCGGCATTTCTCAATGGACGTAAACACGCTTGCAGCGAATCACGTGACAATAACGTTATGAATGGACCCGTTATGAAAGAACCAGCGACAGCATCCTCCAGTTAGTTGCATATTGTTTATAGGACGCTGCATTTAACCCCAGTATTTTTATTTTTTTTGGGGGGGATTCATTGGCAAGTTTGCATTCAGTAGTTCACCATTGCTTTCTGAACGACCGGCACTCAATGTATGAAAACCAGCGTAAGGCTGTCTGTTTCATAATTCCCTGCAGATGTGTTTTCAACGCAGCGTGCGGGTCAGCATCCAGTCATACGATCAATAACAAGAGGTGAATGTAAAGGATTCGAACATCACCCCCTGGAGTGCCCATCTCTGACAGATAACAGAAAATTGTTACGTTCACCACAGTCCTCTAAAAGTTTATATGTCATCATCATCATGTGCCTTGTCAGCTGGCGTAGGTGTTCATGGCTTTCCACAGATCTCGGTCTTTGGTTTTCTGGATCAACTCTGCTGCTGATATTCCTTTATGCCACCGTCTCAATCCACCCAACATCATTTCTTTTGGTCTGCCTCTGCCTCTCTTCCCCTCGATCTTTCCAGTTGTCACGATGTTCTCCAATGCCTCTCTTCTCATCACATGACCAAAGAAAGCTGTATGTCTCTTTCTTATTGTTATATATAATGTTCTAGTTTCATTAACCTGTTTCAGGCAGTTGTTGTTAGTTACTCTGGCAGTCCAAGGAATTCGCAACATTCGTCTCAGGAACCACATCTCTGTTGCTTCTAATTTCTTCTTAATTTGTTCATTTACATTCCAAGATTCACTGCCATACAGCAAAACTGGTTCTACATAGCATTTCAGCACTCTCTTTCTTACATTCAGTGACAGTGACTTATTGCATAGACAGTCTTCATTGTCTGAAATGAGGCTTATATGTAACATCCTCTAAAAGTTTATAAGTAAAGTCCTTTAAATGTTTATATGTAACGTCCTCTAAAAGTTTATATGTAACGTGCTCTAACAGTTTATATGTAACGTGCTCTAACAGTTTATATGTAACTTTCTCTAAATGTTTATATGTAACATCCTCTAAAAGTTTATATGTAACTTCCTCTCACAGTTTATATGTAACGTCCTCTAAAAGTTTATATGTAACTTCCTCTAACAGTTTATGTGTAACGTCCTCTACCAGTATTGCAGAGTATAAGAAATGCCATAATGGGCTCATAAACTGAAGAAGGGAAATGTCCAACTTAATCTCCACACGGCGCCGCTGTGGCGAATAGGTCACGAACGCAATTCGCAATTCAGCATACCGTGTTCGAATCACAGCTGCGGGAGATTTGGAAGTGGACCGCATTGTCTTAGTTTTCTTACAATGGTATGAGTGTCGGTCGGTCAGATAGATAATTACTGAACGTAATCTTGCCTAGAAATCACAGCAGCCAGAAAAAAACAATAGGCTGAAGTTGACTGCCACGTGCTGTAAAGGATATACAACTAACTTAAACTCCACACGATACAGGATGGAAAACACTTTACCATGTGGGAAAAGGTATCTGACAATAGAGTATCAACCAGGATAGGAGGACACCACACAGCCGAGTAGGCCACTTGTATTGACAGTTGGAAATAGATGTCCGGCACAAAGGTATTAAACCAGTGTGAGGCCCCGGGAAGGTTCACCCGCTCAACAAATGTCCGCAGAAGTCGGATGTGTCGGCCTAACGGTGCAATAACGCAGCTCTGCTGTAAACAAGAACAACACAATCACTTCCGAAAAAGCTCTCCGGATGAACGCAGAAGAAGAAGACCAGTGTGAATTAGAGAAAATGAGATGATCGACTTCATTGCACCGGGTTTTGTGCCATATGACTCGGTCTCTTTCCTCATTGCATCTTGCCGTAAGCGTCGCACAAAGCCCGAAATCCGAAGCTTCAGCGACAACCCCCCGGAGTCGCCGAGAAAACTGTAATAGTGAAACGATTGGCGTAGTCCGGAACGGAATTCACAACCTTCAGAGCGCAAGGCAGGTGGTGGTATCCACTTCATCACGGAGACTCCCGCAGCTCAGATATATAGAGGAGCCTGATCATAAAGCGAGCCGCGGTGGCATAGTGCCTAGATACTCGCCCACCAACCTAGTGGTCATGAGTGTAACCCACAGCTGGAGGGATTCGGAGTTTATAAAACAATTCATCCGTGCTTCCAAGTTGACTCAGCCTGAAGAGGGTGTCAGTGATATATCGGGAAATAAAGGCGGCGGGCGTGATACTGACCTCATGACACACAAAGTGCCGATTGGCTACATTACAATTTGGGCCTGGCACTATATGTTCGATGGACCTCTTAGGCATGTAAAAACGCCGTTTACTTTCTTTACTGGAAAATGTAACATTTAGCCGTAGAATGGAAGTTGATCATTGCCACTCAAACAGCTTTCTGAGACTCTTCCACTCATTGAATCATCATCATCATCATCATCATCATCATCATCATCATCATCATCATCATCATCATCAAGTGAATTTCGTTGCACTATTTCGTCAAGCTAGTTGCTGATTACATCCGACTTCGAAAGCCATTATTCGTTTGTTATATTTTTACTGTCTCTATATTGATTCGCCGCTCTTGTCCATAGTATATACTATTTTATCACACTTTCCACATTGCCTGCGGATTCATAGCGAAAGCCAATGGACAATGTTTGGTAAAGGAGAGCATGGCATATGACTCAACCTCAAGTCTGAGAATGGAGGTGGAGGCTGTTACTGCAGCTTTCCACTGGTTTGAGAACAAACTGTTTACGCATGTGGTGATGGTGACTGATTGAGAAAGCATGCTGACAAAGCTGAAGACAGGCATGCTTCGTGCTTAATCAGTTATCAGTAATCAGTTGGGGCATTTTCATTGCACTCCGGACAGGTCCATAGGTGCTCAGATCCCCCCCCCCCCCCACCCCCAGCATACGCATCAGCGTCCGGTGGCTAATAGTGCCAGTTCTGTGTTGGTTGACGAGGCACCTCGTTTTCCCGATGTACCTCTCGCGTCTGGCCGTGCCGATTCTTACTCCCAAGTCTTTCATCCTGGACAGCGATGTGGATTCACTGAAGTACAAGTCCTCTGTTCTCGCCATATCTTTGAGGACGTTAATAACATCGGCACGATCCATGGGTTGGCCATCTGCAGGGGGTGCTGTCACAGAAAAAACTGCAGTTTAATGATTCCTTGATAACTTACATATTAAAATACAAGGAAGGAGAAGGGTTAACAATCGTGTACTTCATTCTGAGAGGAGGACGAATAAAAGAGCATCGACCGACACAGATATGAAAATAGGATACAGGTGTTCGTAAAGTTCATTGCTTGACGATATGACGGACACGGAGAAACGCTAGTATCGGCCGACGGGAAAATGAACGGAGAATGCTTTGAAGTGCAAACGAGCGATGGACAGAGGACCAGCGCAACAGCGGAGACGGTGATCAAAGAGGTTGGACACTTTGAGGTACAAACGTCGGAGAATACAGGGAAACATCGTAGAGACGAAGGAGACCGGAGCGCGGAGCGGCCGGACGTATACGGACGTATACGTGATTTCACTGAACTTTTGATGTTACGGGTGCGACAAATTTGATTGTAGATCAAACAATCAACGAAGGATGGGACACACAATATAAAAAGCTGAACATGGAGTTTATGTTTAGTGTGTGATACCAAACTGGACGGAAAGATAGAATTATGTGTCCTGTAATGAATAGAAATATCCTCCCTTATAATGGGATAGAGTGCTTGGCTGCGGATAAATTTCGATTCGGGGATTTACATTAATTCTATAGAGGCATATATAAGGTATTGATATATTAGTGTAATAGTAGCATAGGGATATAGGTGTGTGTTATTAATGTGTGAAATTGCATTCGTTTATCTAGTCGTGTAAACTTTAGTGCACTCAGAAATCGTATGTCCGTATGTTTTTCGGAGGCTTTTCAGTATGGCTAGAAAGGGACTATCACATAAGAAAATTATATGAAGCAGACGCATATCACCAGATTACCTATCTTCTCCACAGGTTCAAATCTCCTATTGAAATCATAGAAAAGATGAAGGTTACTACACTTGAGCAAATAAAGTACCTACTTAGAAACAACAAGAACATAGACATGTTTTAATATGAAGAAATGATAACTTAACGGCAAATACAGAACACTGTATGCTCAAACAAATATACAACTAAAACCCTTAAAAGGAAAAGACGTTAACCTGTGGCAAGCAGGGATACTTAAAACTGCATGCAATTGCACGGTGCCGAAACATTAAACTGTTGTTAACCATAGACATGGTGTAGAACAGTCATAGTAACTCTAGACAATGTTGGATAGTGGCGGTGTGTATTCAGAGGTGGATTATAATACTGTCCAAACCGGGAAATATATGAACTTCAGTGACTTACCAAATCGGATTATTTTCTGGTGATAAGACATTGAACAGTTGTTTTCTTCAAGAATTGGATTAATTCCCGACTCAAGCAGGAGGAGATCATTCATGGTGAGATCACTCCATTTCTGTGTGTGCAGTCCTGTGTTTTGGCTGACAGAAAAGACGAGAAGAACTAATGCACATACGAGATCAACCGTCCTATCTTGCATTCACACTAGCAGACAATACCAACTACATATACTCAGTGTCGTGAAATACTGAGAGTTAATGATTCCCAGATAGACGACTGTATACACCGACTAACCAGGTAGAAGAAGGGTTAACAAACAACGGGTTGACCAGACAGGTGTTTATAGGTCAAGACAAAAACGGCTAACCGCCCAAGTAAACTGTCGAGTGGAAAAATTGGTTTGCGACAAAGGCAGACAGTATTATTGGACAGCAGATTGAGGTATGGATGTGAAACGGTTCAGAGCTGTAATTTTCCACTAACCATGATAAGGCAGTCTGGATGTGAGGTGTCCAGCAATGTCAAGGACTATGCGGCAAAGATGACCTATAAAAGAGTGGCTACGTCTTTGTGTCGAGAGAGTGTGTTCCTGAGGTTTCGGGAGAGAAGGATTATGTAAAGGGTTGTGCTGCGTTCGGATGAACGTTTGTGTATCTATTGTGCATTAGTACTCCCAATTCAGACTAGGATGTTTATAAGGTATTAATATATTAGAGTATAGTTTAGCATAGGAATATAGATGTAAGTGAATAGCATTTACCATGGCTTTCTATTAGTGGATAGTTTAGACTTTGGTGAATTCATATGTCTTATGCGGGTGTTAACTTCGGAAGCCTTGTCATTATGGCTGGAGAAGGACACTTGCATAAGTAGTAGTAAGGGGCAGACCCTTATCACTGGATTTGTTATACTTCTCCAGGTTCCAATCTCCTAGTGAAAGCAGAGAAGAGATGAAGAGGAATACCCTTGAGTAAATAACATACTTACATGGGACCAAACAGAATATGAGCAGGTTTTAAGATGAAGAAATAATCAATTCAAATACAGAACACTGTATGCTCAAATGAATATACCACTAAAACACTTAAAAGGAAAAGAGGTTAACCTGTGACAAGCAGGGATACTTAAAACTACATACGTCTTGTATGCAGACGGAAGAAAGAATAGACAATTAAAAAACAGTGCGAATAATAAAAGACAATAGGAAGAACCGTGACGATGTGGTGGTTTTTCGATGTTGGATACTTACCTTCATGAAACAGATTCAGGAGCATTCATAAACTTACGGGACTTTTATTACGGTACCTTGACTCAGTGGTGAACAGTTTTTGTTTCATTCAATAACGGATTTACCATAAGATTCAAGCATACGGATCATCCCGGGTGAGCTCTGTCCTGTTTGATGTGTTGTCCTGTGATCTTGAAGAATGAAAGGACGAGAAGCAACACAGATGATAGACATTCAGAGTTCATATCTGGCAACCACACTAGAAGAACATACCAACAACATAGACAATATCCATACATACACCAGACATAGTTTTTTATTAATAAATCTTTTATCTTATCGTTGAAAGGAACTGTTGTCGGAGTATGTGTTGAGGGAATAATAGAGAGAGAGAGAAAGAAATAGATATATGGAATGGAAGACAGAAGAGAGGAGTGTAGACCAAAGTCAGTCAATAATCCCAACAGATACTAAGTTTAAAGATGTGCTTGTTGATTCCAATCTCCTCTCGGGAATAACAGGACATATTTGGTGGAGCGAGCGGGGTAGGAAAAATACCCATATGACCTGGGCATAACAGGGCATATGCATAAAGGGGTACTTGCATATTGGCACAGGTATAGCGGAGTACCTGCATGTTGGGACATACTGATTGGAAGAAATATAAGTGTATATTGATGACTTTTAATGGAAGGACGTCCATTGGATATATGGTGCCATTACATTTATGGTAGAAACATTTCATTAATGCTGGTGACTTTACAGTGAGAAAGTTCCAGACAGAGTGAATGTGGATAGGTGGTAAGACACATTACATACCTAGTCACACGGTCACACGTCTACATAAGTCTTTATCCTATATCTCCTCTTGTGGATGAGAGAGTGGTTGTGATGTACTGTGTGGTGTTGTAGATTTATAATATTAGATAGACATAGATTAATGATATAGGGTCTAACTGGAATATAATTGTATATTGAGTACTTCTGTACCGCCTTGAGGTGTCTTTACTCAACGTGCTGACTTACCTGCTTTAACTATGGCCACTCCCAAACTAACTACAGCAGAACTTAGGGCCAACGGAGAAGAAATTGGGTTGGCTGGTTCAGACTTAACTGATTACATCCAGGAAAGAGAGCGAGAGATTCGTCAAGCGGAACGAGAAGATCGCAAGACCGAGTGGGAAGTGAGAAGAATAGAGGTGGAGACCAAGCGACTAGAAATGGACCAGGAGACCAAGCGACTGGAAATGGAACAAGAGGCCAAGAAAATGGACCAGGAGACCAAGCGACTGGAAATGGAACAAGAGGCCAAGAAAATGGACCAGGAGACCAAGAAACTGGAAATGGAACAGACTGCCAGGAGACAAGAAATGGAACATGAATACCGCTTGAAAGAGTTAGAACTCAAGACACAAACTAAGGGTGAAGTAGATGCAGCAGAAGGAAGTTCATCTTCACCTGGGGCAACCCACATGAGTGGACAGGGTTACCATGCCATGAAGTTTCCCTTGGCGGTCTTTGATGAAAGTAAAGAGAAGATATACCAGTTTTTGGATCGGTTCGAGGCTATGGCAGTCGCTATGGGACTGGATAGAACCAGATGGGCTCTTAAATTATCCCAGTCTTTACGTGGTTCAGGGTACGAGGTCTACACACGCCTACCACCAGGACAGGAAAATCAGTATGAGGAATTGAAAGCCGCTTTGATGAAACATTATGAAGTCACAGCACAAACGTATAGGAAGAAGTTTAGATCGTCTAGACGAGAGCCGGGAGAACTATTCGCCGCCTACAGTCTAAGGCTGAAATCCTATCTCCAGAAATGGATGGACTTGGCAGAATTCAAGAGGGATTATGAGAGTCTCGAAGAGATGATGGTGGTCGACCAGATGCGAAAGCAAATGTCGAAACCTCTCAGAACCTTCTTGGGAGAACAAGGGGCGGAACGGATTGAGGCTGTGAATAAGCTGGCGGAAAGATTCTTGGAGGTACATGGGGAGGCGACGGAACTAAGTACACAAACCAAAGGTCAGGAAAAACAAGACCGAAAGAAATCGACGAACGGAAAAGAAACTAAAGTGGAACCTTATAAAAAGACGTCAACGGAGAGTTCCGAGAAGGTGAAGGAAGGAACCAAGAACACCTGGAATTCTCACGCAAAACGACCGTGGTCGGAGAAGTGGTGCTCGGTTTGCAAGGCGGCCTCTCACAACACCAAAGACTGCAGATCGAAACCTAAAAGTTCTTACTTCGCAGCATGCAAAGTGATTCCTACATCGGTGATCACAGACAAGGCTGAGGTCGGCGAAGGAGAAAGGAACAAAAAGGACACACGGAAACCTAGGAAAGGAACATGGTGCACACACTGCCAGTCGATAACACATAATACTGTGGACTGCAGATGCAAGGCAAAACACGCCAATTGCATAACCAACCTCGAGGAATTAAAAGAGGAAGGCAAGGAAACGGTCAAGGAGATGAAAGACACTCAGGACCCAGAGAGACCACCTGTGGTTGAACTGATTGAAGTCAATGGCCAACAGGTTGCTTGTCTCTACGATACAGGTTTGGATGGGGAAGCGGTGGTGGACGCCAGCTTGGTAAGCCCAGACCAACTTACAGGGGAGACCATAGAAATACAGCCGGCAATGAGGAGTGCTGTTTCCATGACGCTGCCAATCGCCAAGGTGGAGATTAAATCCAGGTACGTCACGGGCATTATTCCAGCTGCTGTATTATCTGACTCCTTATTTCCAATGATCATTGGCACGAAATATGTCTTTTTGGGGATGCCCAAACAGCAAGCCCACAAGGGAACAGTAGTCAGTGGATCTCAAGGGAAGGAAAAAGAGGCAGAGACACTATGCGACAACTCAGGGAGAGGAGAATTGCATACTGCTCAGAGGAAGGATACTACGTTGCATCCTTGCTACAGGAAGCTGCAAAGAAGTGCTGAGCCACCAGAACGGGGACAGTACTTTCTGAAGAATCAACTACTCTATCGGAGAGCTGGGAGGGGAGATAACCTGCATGAGCAGTGGGTGGTTCCAGAGACACACCGTCCTCACATTCTTCAGAGTGGACACATCATAGGCGAGAATCGACATATGGGTGTCAGAGAGACCTTGCAGCAAATATCCGGCCATTATTGCTGGCCAGGAATGACCGGAGATGTACGCCGGTGGGTGAAGTCTTGTTCGGAGTGCCAGAAAGCACCACCCAACAAGCTAATTAAGAGGAAACTAGCTCTTAAAGTGGAAGACAAAGTGGAAGTGTGGAGTCCAGCAGAGACCAATATACTCCAAGTAGGATGGAAAGGACCTTATCCTGTGGAAAAGGTGGTGTCCAAGAACATCTACAAAATACGGATCGGGGAAGAGAAGAAAAATCTCCCTAGACATCTCATTAGGAAATATGAAGAGAGATCCGGGAGCAACGCTTCGCACTTTATGGTGATGGCAGCCATTGGGACAAAGGTTACCAGTCCAGACGAAGACCAGAGATCGCCAGTACAACATAGGAGGGCCTATGGGACAGTACGTGATAGGTCAGATTTACCCAACGACAGGAGGAGGGAAATCACAAGTCAGGGAAAGGACAAGAGTGAAAGTTTCACCGGTAACCAAGTTCAGAAGGGGTGGGTAACGTCGGGAAAGGCGAGAATTACCCAGGACTCTAACCGAAGATGGGCTGACCAGATACAATATCGCCCAAGATGGTCCTGGAAGCAAAAGTCCAGGAGATTTGGGAAAGACGACTCGGTCCATCGAGGACGAGGTGGAACATCCCCAGAGGCAAAGCCGGGGGAAACCAAGAGGACATGGAAGCAGTGTTACAATCAGGATGGGACAATCCGTCTGTATTGTGAGCCGTCGCTGACGCAAGTCGAAAGTAGGTCGACTGAACGTACAGGAGCGAGGAGCCAACACTAGTTTCAGTCGTGAGTAGTATAGTAGGGTGTCAATTAGAGCGCCTACTGGATAATGATGGGAGCCATAAGAGGATCCAATCATATCATCAACACGTGATGTTAATAGCTACTTCGCAGAAGCTCAACGCACGGTGGATGTGATGGACGTTGTTGCTGCAACTGGACTTCACAATGGAATACATCCTTGGTAAGGAGAAGGTATGAGCAGATTTCTTATCCAGACATCCAGTTCCGGAGGAAGAAGACTAGGGTTGTGGATCATGGGAATCAAACCTACAGTGAGAAAGATTCGACGCGGTCTAATCTCTTAAGAGGGGGCCTATGTCGTGAAATACTGAGAGTTAATGATTCCCAGATAGACGACTGTATACACCGACTAACCAGGTAGAAGAAGGGTTAACAAACAACGGGTTGACCAGACAGGTGTTTATAGGTCAAGACAAAAACGGCTAACCGCCCAAGTAAACTGTCGAGTGGAAAAATTGGTTTGCGACAAAGGCAGACAGTATTATTGGACAGCAGATTGAGGTATGGATGTGAAACGGTTCAGAGCTGTAATTTTCCACTAACCATGATAAGGCAGTCTGGATGTGAGGTGTCCAGCAATGTCAAGGACTATGCGGCAAAGATGACCTATAAAAGAGTGGCTACGTCTTTGTGTCGAGAGAGTGTGTTCCTGAGGTTTCGGGAGAGAAGGATTATGTAAAGGGTTGTGCTGCGTTCGGATGAACGTTTGTGTATCTATTGTGCATTAGTACTCCCAATTCAGACTAGGATGTTTATAAGGTATTAATATATTAGAGTATAGTTTAGCATAGGAATATAGATGTAAGTGAATAGCATTTACCATGGCTTTCTATTAGTGGATAGTTTAGACTTTGGTGAATTCATATGTCTTATGCGGGTGTTCACTTCGGAAGCCTTGTCATTATGGCTGGAGAAGGACACTTGCATAAGTAGTAGTAAGGAGCAGACCCTTATCACTGGATTTGTTATACTTCTCCAGGTTCCAATCTCCTAGTGAAAGCAGAGAAGAGATGAAGAGGAATACCCTTGAGTAAATAACATACTTACATGGGACCAAACAGAATATGAGCAGGTTTTAAGATGAAGAAATAATCAATTCAAATACAGAACACTGTATGCTCAAATGAATATACCACTAAAACACTTAAAAGGAAAAGAGGTTAACCTGTGACAAGCAGGGATACTTAAAACTACATACGTCTTGTATGCAGACGGAAGAAAGAATAGACAATTAAAAAACAGTGCGAATAATAAAAGACAATAGGAAGAACCGTGACGATGTGGTGGTTTTTCGATGTTGGATACTTACCTTCATGAAACAGATTCAGGAGCATTCATAAACTTACGGGACTTTTATTACGGTACCTTGACTCAGTGGTGAACAGTTTTTGTTTCATTCAATAACGGATTTACCATCAGATTCAAGCATACGGATCATCCCGGGTGAGCTCTGTCCTGTTTGATGTGTTGTCCTGTGATCTTGAAGAATGAAAGGACGAGAAGCAACACAGATGATAGACATTCAGAGTTCATATCTGGCAACCACACTAGAAGAACATACCAACAACATAGACAATATCCATACATACACCAGACATAGTTTTTTATTAATAAATCTTTTATCTTATCGTTGAAAGGAACTGTTGTCGGAGTATGTGTTGAGGGAATAATAGAGAGAGAGAGAGAGAAAGAAATAGATATATGGAATGGAAGACAGAAGAGAGGAGTGTAGACCAAAGTCAGTCAATAATCCCAACAGATACTAAGTTTAAAGATGTGCTTGTTGATTCCAATCTCCTCTCGGGAATAACAGGACACTCAGTCCATACATACACCAGACATAGTTTTTCTTAATAAATCTTTTATTTATTGTTGAAAGGAACTGACGTCTGAGTATGTGTTGAGAGAATAACAGAGAGAGTGAAAGAAATAGATATATGGAAGGGAAGACAGAAGGGAGGGGTGTAGACAAAAGTCAGTCAATAATCCCAACAGATAATAAGTTTGAAGATGTGCTTGTTGATTCCACCTCTCTCCCGGGAAAACAAGTGACAGGTGCAGAGCCAGCCAGTTTATCAGCTCGTTCATTTCCTTCGACTCCCGCATGTCCCGGGACAAAGATGAAGGTGACTTTACGGACAACAGACTTCCTCAGCGACTCAGTCCACTGTCTACGTTCAGATCCAGCTTCGACCTTCCGAATCATGCTCATTGAATCACTTAGTACATACACGTTGGTATAATGCTGTGATTCTTGACATAGGAAAGCCTGTGTTACTGCCATCACCTCCATCGTCATGCTGCTCGTGGGCATAGTGTGGGCACCATTGTATTCTTGAACGGTTCGGCCCGC
>OY992893.1:87638622-87676122 GCA_963921405.1 Cepaea hortensis
TGAACCGAAAATCCACACACGCTAAATTGCTGGTGACGCACTAATATGTCATCATCATCATCATCATCATCATCATCATCATCATCATCATCATCATCATCATCATCATCTTCCACTTCTGCCGTCAAGCGTCGTGGGGAGGAATAATTTGCGCTCCAGCGCCCGATAGACGGCAATGGATAGTGTCATTCCGTGTGATTTTACAATGTGTTTGATGTCGTCGATCCATTTTCGTCTTGGACGTCCTCGTGGTTTCGTCGCAGATGATCTTTGATGTAAGGCCAGTGATGGTAGTTTATGGTGTTGCATTCTAACGACATGGCCAAACCACTTGATCCCACTGTCTGTCTGATAACAGCATTTCTTACTCGGTCTCGGATTGTTAAGTTGGCAGCTCTCCTCATGCATCTCATCTCGCAGGTGTTGATTTTGCGAAAGTATAATTTGGATAAAGTCCAAGTTTGAGATTGGTAGCATAGGGTTGATGTGAATATGCTGTTTATTATCTGTCCTTTTGCGGACACGGGTATATTTGGATGTTTCAGTAAGGGTGATAGTTGATATGTAAGTGCACTAGCTTTTTGACACGTGATTTCGATTTCTCTATCCAATCTGCCATCTTCTGTGATCATACTTCCAAGATATTTGAATTCTTTAACCAAAATGTAATCTTATGTAATAAAAGGCTGTGTGTATTTATTTATTTATCCGGTGTCCCACCACAAGATAAAGAATAGATGCGAGTATATAAAGAAAAAAGAGGGATAAAAGGCTTTAAAAAGGTTTAAAAAAGGGGGGGGGGGGCGGAGTAACTCTGACGTAGATCAAATTGCTATGACATGGCTACTGTCCCATGGGAATACAAATGTGTGCTGTCCTATCCCATCCCATCTCATGGGACCTTTCCCATGGGATTCCCATGGGAAGAACATTCCTGGATATAACTGAAGTGCAACAGTCGTAGAACAACGGGGTAGTCGCTGCTACTCAGCAGGCACCGGATTTGATCTCAGCATAAGGCTGCAATTTCTCCAAGAGTCGTTGATGTCTAATGATATCTCACACTTCCTTCCTCCTTATATCTTGGATAATTAACACCTAACCATTTCGGATAATGGCGAAAACGAGAAGGTCAGTAGATCAATGTTTTCCTTACTCCAGGTGCGGATCTCGCTACTCTTGAAGGGACTGCGCAGTTTCTGAAGTACTTTTGATTTTACAAGAGGGATACAAGACCTTGCATGTTTTTATGTAAGGGAATATATTCTGAACATTGAAAGTAAAGAACAAATAAACTATTTTTCGATGTAGTCACCACTGCGTTCAATGCAAGTCCTCCAGAGCCGATAAGTAACAGGGTGTATTTTTAATGACTGTGGGGTGTTTGAAAATATTGCCGTTCCAAGTTTTGCATTTACCTTTTATGCTGCATGAACTCCACAGAGGATGAATACACAACTTGGAACGGCAATATTTTCAAAAACCCCACAGTCATTAAAAGTATACCCTTATACTTAAATTCCTGTTGAAAACAATTCCCTCTGGTTACTGCTCGGTGTACCTGACCCGGCCGTGAACAATCTGTCACAGAAGTCACGCCGTTGTGAAACTTCCAACTCCACTCATACACTTGCTGGATTGACAGGATTTCATCACCATACTGGACCTTCATTCGCCGATGAATGTCTATAGGTTTCACCCCTTCACTGATCAAAACACGGATAACAGAACGCTGCTCCTCTTTAGTGCGTGTCAAAAATGGGGCGGCCATCTTTAAACTGTCCTTATGACATCACCGTGTTCGTCTGCACCGTGATGTCGCGTGCTGAACACTCTTGGTATCCTTAACAACAATATCGACATGTTACAAGACAATGTCATGGCTATTGTAATTTCTATCACACTTTTAATTTTTTTTTTTTTTTTTTTTTCGTTTTAAGTCCCCTCGTATATAACAAATGCATGTTTATATTGCAATTCGTGCACATGAAAGAATTCCAGGGCAGTTGGGGATTGCAAAGAGTAGGCCATAAAACTGCAGCCATGCCAAATTGAACCAAACCAAGGGTTGACCGAGCCCGTTATCTTGGGTGGGATCTCTCTAGAGGGAGAAAACCTGAGACAAATAAATGCCGAAATCGGGCGCGCTGACATTTTAGCATCATAACGAGGTGCGAACATTTCCCTCAAAAAAAAACAAAAAAACACACAAAAAAAAACAAAAAAAAAACAACAAACAACAGGGAACGAAGAAAGTGATTATGTGGACCAAGTTTGGCTAATAGCTGATGAAATGACAATCTGCTTGACAACGCCAATGGCTTTTTATTTATTTAGTTATAGCATTAAAAGTTTAGGTGACCATTCCACTTCTTTTTCTCCGAATTCTCGATAAAGTTAAGTATTTGTCTGTCTGTTCTTCCATCCATCCATCCATCCATCCATCCATCCATCCATCCATCCATCCATCCATCCATCCACACACCCACCCACCCATCCATCCATCCATCCATCCATCCATCCATCCATCCATCAATCCATCCATCCATCCATCCACACACCCACCCACCCATCCATCCATCCATCCATGCATTCATTTATGCATGTATTCATGCATTCATGCAACCAGCCATCCATCAATCCATGCATGCAAGCATCCATCCATCCATCCATCCATCCATCCATCCATCCATCCATCCATCCATCCATCTATTCATTCGTCTATGTGTCTGTCTGTCCGCCCTTCCTATATCTGCCTGTTAGCCTGTCTTACTGTTTGCCTTTTGTCTAACAGTCTGTATCCTTCCATTCATCAGTCACTCCATCCATAGACCTATCCGTTGAATTCGTTCACTCCTGTGTCGGAGTGCGTGCTGGTCTGTCTTTCTGTTGTGCAAAGATGAGGCAATTAATTATGTGTTTCTTGACATATTCTTGGTATATTCTTGACATATTTGTGACATATTATTGACATATTCTTGACATATTATTGACATATTATTGACATATTATTGAAACATTGCAAGAATGTGTTGCCATAGGAAACCGGTGCAATACACAGACCAACATCACACCATCACCTCTACCAGCACAAACACCATCATCATCATTATTGTCATCTTCATCATCATTATCATCCTTATCATAAGAGTGATTCTCTTTCTTCTTCTTCTTCTTCTTCTTCTTCTTCTTCTTCTTCTTCTTCTTCTTCTTCTTCTTCTTCTTCTTCTTCTTCTTCTTCTTCTTCTTCTTCTTCTTCTTCTTCTTCTTCTTCTTCTTCTTCTGCTGCTGCTGCTGCTGCTGCTGCTACTACTACTACTACTATTACTGCTGCTGCTGCTGCTGCTTCTTCTTCCTCTTCTTCTTTGCCACACATAACCAATATACGAAGCAAGTTCTAGAAAACGCCCTGCAATGCATTCTACTCCACTAAATCTTTCTGCTGTAATACCCATGGCAATATTCTCTTTACAACTCTACATTTTTATTACCTAGTTTCGTGGGTACTGTCGAATCCAAGCAACAACTGTTACACTTCTTTGACTCAGTCACAAGATGCGATGAGTCCAAACTTCACTACAGATTGGACAACCAATCAACTGCCTGTCAGCGAGGGCAGCAGCTCCAAGAACGTGTCCTCAAAGGAGAAATAAAAATGCTAATGTCGAGCGAGGATCAGAAATAAGTGCAAGCCAAGCAGCTGGCGGTAAATGGAGCAGATAACTATATCCGCAGTCGCAGAATCGGCTGCTGGTCGCCGCCGTGAGTGTGTGTGTGTGTATGTGTGGGTGGGTGTATATGAAGGTGTGTGCAAGTATGTGAGTGTTATTTATGTGTGTGCGTGTGTGAGTGTATTTGTGGATGTCACCCAGTGTGGAATTACCACTATGGGTTTGACTTATATAAGAACTGTTACAAGCAGACTCAGCTAGAGCCCGAGGGGGAAAGAGGGATGGGGGGAGGGGGTTGGGGTAAGACGTTGATGAGCAGAATGGTGCCTTTATGTCTACAACCGATCGGTTGGGGAACGTGGCGGTGGTCTAGGTGGGAGGAGCGGCCGATTGTCGGACATCTTTAGAGACGTTAGACCAGTGTTTCCCAACGTGGGGCCCACGCCCCACAGGGGGGGGGGGGGGGCAATTCGATTGTTGAGGGGGGGGGGGGCAATTCGAAAATGGAAGAAATCGGCTGGATATAACAAAACGGGCAGACTTGAGACTGAAGTTAACTAAATTGGAACCTGACATAAAATCTCTTTGCAGCAAGCATCAAGCGCAAGGATCTCACTAAATTTAAATAATAAATAATTACTAATAATTAAAATAATATAGAAAAATCTTTCATTAAAATAATTTTGTACTTGAATTTCAGTTCTCCATTATATGTTTTGAAAATTTACTTACTGTGTTTGCTCAATAATTACCAAGTGATTTCTTCCTAAAACCTATCATTCAAGTTTCTTTAGTGAATATTTCAATTTTTAAATATTAAAAATAATGTGTATGTTGGGGAAGGGGGGGGGGGGCATAAGAATTTTTAGAAAGGCTTAGGTGGGGCACAGCACAAAAAAGGTTGGGAAACACTGCGTTAAACGAAGACTCTTAATTTGTTGTTGTGTGAATATGTTATATAATTTATTATGTAAGCAAACGAATAATTTGCTTGTCCTCCTTGGATCGGAGGCGAGTGTTGGGGTTCGTCACCTTGATGGCTAGCTGCTGGGCACGCTCGACAATGTCTTTCCTCTTCCTGATGAAGACATTGTGTTCATTCTCAGCTGAGAATGTGCGGTTCTGCATCAGTAGCACTTCCAGTTCCTTGACAATGTTAGCGAAGCATTTCTTGACGATATCGGAGAAGACGTGCTTGCACTTCTTTCAAGTATCGTAACCATCGGGACAAACGTTCTGCCACTTCTTCTAGATACCGTAACCATCGGGACAGACGTTCTGCCACTTCTTCTAGATACCGTAACAATAGGGGCAGACGTTCTGGCACTTCTTCTAGATACCGTAACTATCTGGGCAGACTTTCTGGCACTTCTTCTAGATACCGTAACCATAGGGGCAGACGTTCTGGCACTTCTTCCAGGTACTGTAACCATCTGGACAGATGTGCTGGCACTTCTTCCAGGAACCGTGCTGGAACTTCTTCCAGGAACCGTGCTGGCACTTCTTCCAGGTACCGTTACCAATGTTTGACAACTTGTACTGACGCTTAGATCTTCTCTTGACTCTGTTTTCAATACCCTTGGGGATTTGCGCCAGTTGGGCTGGATTTTGCCATATCCGTTGAACTGGTGGCGAATGAGCTTCTGTTTCCTTTCCTTCACGATGTTTGTCTTGACAAGTGGTATGACAGTCGCTATGGTGAATCTGTGCAGATAACCAACAAAACGAAATACCGGGATGAAGATTCCGTTACAGGATTATTAATCTGAGCCAGGCGTTTGGCCCTAATATAACCTCTCTTCTGAGGTTCAACAGGGTAGAGGTAATGATATAATGGAAAAATATATTAACCCCATTGGACAACAATCACCTTCAAATTAATATCCGAATTGTGGCTGACTCACTCACGGAATTATTAATCAGGGCCAGGCGATACTCCCTATCTTTAAAATTTAAATTGAAGCCTGCCGTCCACCCGACCGTCCTATTTTTAAGAAAAACAAAACTTTCCACCTGTGGCAAATTTCTGTTGTGAAGAACAATATTATATTGTACATTGTAAAGAACTATTTCTTGGGTCCCATGTGAATTCCCCTTATCAGGTCTGCACTGTAGCATGTTGCATGTACTTTGCTGGACGTTGCAATCAACCCCACCCTAGGTTGGTTAACTAGGCACGTTCACGTTCAGTAGTTTGCCATTGTTTTCTGAACGAGAAATCAACAATAAATTCCAGTATAGGGCTCGATTCCCATACCCCGATATCAGCGCATCGGAAGCTTAAGCACACCTGTGACAAGCCAAGCGACCACGCTGACTTCCTTCTTTGCATACAGGCTTGATCACTTCACTCATACAGGGTGTATTTTTAATGAGTGTGCAGTGTGTGAAAATATTGCTGGTCCAAGATTTGTATTCACTGTCTGTAAAGTTCATGCAACATAATAGGTAAATACAAAACTTGAAAAGAGACCCCCCCCCCCCCCCCCCCCCAAAAAAAAAAAAAAAAAAAAAACACACACACACACACACACTAGCAAGCACTCACCTACCGACGAATCACCAATCTACTTCTAGCTACGAACGAACGAACAAACGGAGGAACCTTTTTTTAAAAAGGGTTTAGAATTGGGCACGCAGGCCCATCTGACATTCCGCCCGTCTGATCTCTCTGCTCTCATACATTACTTTACACGTAAACACAAGAAATAAATGGGGAGAACCGTTGAGACCACTAAGACGATTACACAAATAAACACACATAGTATTATTTGGCGCTCACAGAAGAAGAAGAAGGAAATAGAGATTAGAAGACTCACTAGACAACATAAAATTTGAAAGCTATAATAGTCCCGGTCGGTTAACTATTATAGCTTTCAAATTTTATGTTGTCTAGTGCGTCTTCTAATCTCTATTTCCTTCTTCTTCTTCTCCTGTGAGCGCCAAATAATACTATGTGTGTTTATTTGTTTAATTACTTTACATATACATCGCTTATGAGCTAATTTAGACATCGACAATAACACAAACAATATGCATTAAAAAGCATTACAAATTAGCAATAATACATTTCTCACTAAAACTAACGTTGACATGGCAATTATAAGCAGCTAAGGAAGATGTAATGTACCACAGTTAGAGGAATGTCTATAAGACTAGTTGCCCTTTGAGATAATTATTATTATTAATTTTGGTGTGTCAGTTTTTTCTGTTTTTAAGGGGCATATAGTATGGACTGGAGTAGTGTTAAGAAACTACTCGAATACTAGAACTCCCTTCATATGTAGAACTGGTAGCCCATAATCTAATCTACTTAATCCCGGAGAGTTGCCTTGGTTGTTCTAGTTCCACACCCGGCCAGACCTATCTGCCAAACAGAAACCCTGACTTCCTGCAAGAGTGCTCTCTCCTTTTGTGCTAGTTATCAGTCCGCCATTTATCCCCCCTGGATTTCAGTTTTCGTATTTCTTCTATCCAGCTGATCTCTCTCACCTCTGACCTTTCAACTTGTCGGGTTCCCATTTGTCACAAAATGAAACCGTGTGTTTATCCGGTTGATTATTACAGAGGATTTTCGGATTAAGCGGACGATCGACCAGCGACATCTATTTGTACTAACAGAGTAAACACAGTTGTACAGGTTACATCGTGTCAGCCCATAAACACATTTGGTGGTGAGGGAGAAGGATATGGAATGGTTCCGTTTGTCATCTATACTGCCGGACATCAGACGGAAATGGCTGCTGGGATTGTCACCACGGAACAGAAGAGTGACAAGTTTGTCAACATTTGAATGCAGATGGAAGCCGTGAGATCACAGGGGCAGATGTAAAACGGAAGTACCTAGTACGGAAAACAGTGCATCTGTCAATTCTTGGTTTCCGGAACATCAAGATGATTGGCAGCTTGCTATCGAAACTCTTTGCTGGGAGTTTACAGAAACTAGCTGGCTTGTTTTGAGAATCTAGGCAATTACTGACAACTTTGACAGGATTTAAGCCAGGAAAATAGTTCTTGACAGGGGATGATTTGCCACTGTGCCACCTGTGTGGGGGAGTAAAGGATAACGTCACGTGGACAACTTTGGTAGTTTGCCATATAAACTCGAGTTGAGATCAACTAGGGTGGACTTGAATAATGCTCTAGACAGAGTGCAGGGCACTGCAGTGCCAGTGGAAATAATATCTACCGTGTGTTAATTAGTGACTTAATTTTACACGTGCCTATATGGCAGATGTAGATATGATTTATAGGACTGCAGGAGTGCCAATTAAGGTATAACTTATTATAATATATTCGTTATAATTACTATAGACTGTGGCTTTGTTAAACTATAGTGTGATGATTAGCACTGTTAGTGGAAACTAGCTAGAGTAGTGAAGTGATACTTGGCTCTGTTAGCTAGAATAGATTAGTGAAGTGTTGATAGCTTTACTAATTGAGTAATGAGGGATAATTGGGATCTTCCAGTAGGTGTCCCTGGTGGGCGGGGTTCCGCATTCTGTTTGGTGATTTTTCCTTTGTCATAGCCTGATTCGACTCTAGGTGGGTAGCTAATCTGCTCTATGACTAAGTCTAGTTAGCTAAAGATCATTAAGCAAGGTGATAGGCTTACACTCAGCCGAAGGGATCAGTGACTAGTACTATCACCAGATGTGTTGTTTCTATCCTAGGTTCCCTACCAGATCCAAGGAAACTATACAAGTTTGGGAAAGAATTAAAAAACCCATTAGGAAGAACACCAGTTCAAGAGTCACTAGAGTTGCATACAGAACGTAACTTACGCTAGAAGGAAATTGATTCATCAAAGAGAGTGATGCATACTGATGCACCACACAGCATTAGACAGTAGTAACGAACCGAGAACCGGCTAAGAGTACCTAGTGTTAGTACAGCAACAATTAACATTAGAAATTAGCACTTATGGACTGAATGGTTCGATGTGCAACGAGGATGATCTGTCGACTAACTAACTAACTAACTAACTGCGTACACACTACAAAAGACTTGTGCAGTTTGTTAAGGAACGTTAGGAACGGACATTGTGTAGAGGGCAACCGGTCCATGATTAACTGTTAATACCACCGGTGTCTATTTCGGATGTTCATGAAATTGGATTACCAGAGGTCTACAGAGGCAAAGCAGTATCCGGCAAGATGGTTTCGGCAACGGGTGAGAAGTACATGTTCTGACGTAACGTGCTGTGGTCTATCTTTGCTGGGATCAGCTGACTGGGTTGCTGTCTGAGAGTCAGAGTCTACACACTTTATAGAACACGTCACACATTTTCTTCACATACACGTCTCATATACGTTACACTTTTATTTTAATAAATTACTCTTTATTAATTTTTAGAAGCAAGAGTTGTTGAGTATGTTGCGTTGGGGAAGTATGAGAAGGGGGGCATAGTACGACAGTGAGAGAGTGATAGGAAAAGGTGTCCATAGGCTGGTGGAGTGTGTTTGACGGAAGCTGGTGGATTCTCCAGAATAGTGAGAGGAACAAAATATTATAATGTGGGTGTCGACTCTCTTCACTCCAGGGACGACACTTTAAAGGAGGACACGACACCATTTGCGATCTTCTCTTGCAGGTTATGTCTGCTGTATAAGATGCGTGTTTTAACCCCTGGCCTGACATCGATGGCGTACTAGTGGCTGTGAGCAAGTCCTTGAAGATCGGAACACTTTACTGCTGAGTCTTCAAGATCGCAGGCAACTGAGATTTAGTGGAAAGTGGTAGCTTGAGACAATGCACAAATGTAAATATATACAGACCTACATATCTACCTATTTACCTACCTACTAACTTACCTATCTACCCACCTACCTACACACGTATCTACCTACATGCCCACCTACCTAATTACCGATCTACCTGTTTAGATGCCTACCTATTTACCAACATAATACCTACCTACATACATACATGCGTGCCTACTTACATGCATACATGCGTACGTACCTACCTACTTACATATCTATCTACTTGCCTGCATACATGTAATCTCTCAAATGTTACAGAAATGGAATTTCTCAAATGTTATAGGAATGGAATCATTCATTTGTTGCAGGAATTGAATCTCTCAAATGTTATATTAATGGAATCTCTCAAATGTTTCATTAATCGTATCGCTCAAATTATTTCGGAATGGAATCTCTCAAATGTTATAAAAAAGAAATCTCTAAAATGTTGTAGGAATGGAATTTCTCAATGTTAGAGAAATGGAATCTCTCAAATGTTTTAGGAATGGAATCTCTCAAATGTTATAGTAATGGAATCTTTCATATGTTATAGTCTCAAATGTTGAAGGAATAGAACCACTCAGATATGATCGAGATGGAATACCTTGGATGCAGCAGGGATCACATCTCTGGGATGTTACCGGAGAGGAATCGCTCGGGTGTTGCATAAACTGCATCACCATATAAACTCACAGAGCAGTGTGAGCAGGGTGAGGACAGGTATACTTCGTGCATAGTGGGGTGAGTCAATTACAAAAGTCTAAGACATAGCGCATCCGTTGGGTCCTTCCCCCAGGACAAGCTGATGTTTTGGGAAATGGGCGAGGAGATAAACTAGCTATGTCCTTACCTCTGGTTGGGGTATTGGGTGGGCGTTAGGCAGATGTGGTTGGGGACCTTATGGTTCCTGTGTATTGTGTGGAAGAACAGATACACCATCATAGTCTTTTGAGAATGGTGCGGCAGATAGTGACGTGGGTGTTTGGCCGACACAGTTCTCTTGGGAAGGGCAAGACGGACACATACTAAGATTTCAAGTAGTACAGTCCATATTTGGACTCTTCGCTGACTGTTAAAGACGAGGACAGAGCGTATAAGGGAATATCCCGAATGCTGTTATGTCGGTTCTTGATTCAGGTCAACCAACTCAGCTCAACTCAGCTCATTTCGAATCATCTCGACTCAACTCAGCTCAGTCCGAAATTACTAAGGATCGTGTCTTAGACTATAATTAGGCATCGCTATCAAGACATTGATTTCTTATGATGTAACACATCCCCGGAACTCTCTGGTAGTGAGGTTGGATCCCTTGCACTCTCAGATAGGGGTGAAAAACAAGAGATCCCGTGTCCAAGATGTGTACTTTAATTGTCCAACAATGGTAGAAAGTCGAAAAAACACAGGTTGCAAGGACGCTGCCCTGGTACTACTGTTACTAACGAAAACCAAGAGAACAGGTCAAGTTCGCTACTTTGGAAAGAATATGTTTAGATGCAGTAAAACTTGAGAGTGATACATGGCTAAGCTAGACAAACTGGCTTCAAAGATACCGTAGTGTGTAATAAATGTGATGTTATCTTTTTGATATAGGACAAGGAGGAGGAAGAGAAGGAGATGACCGAGGGGGAGAAGAAGAAGAAGAAGAAGAAGAAGAAGAAGAAGAAGAAGAAGAAGAAGAAGAAGAAAAAGAAGAAGAAGAAGAAGAAGAAGAAGAAGAAGAAGAAGAAGAAGTAGTAGTAGTAGTAGTGGTAGTGGTGGTGGTGGTGGTGGTGATGGTGGTCGTCGTCGTCGTAGTAGTAGTGGTAGTAGTAGTAGTGGTAGTAGTTAATGTTGTTGTAAAAGAAAACGAAAGAAGAAGAAGAAGAAGAAGAAGTAGTAGTAGTAGTAGTAGTAGTAGTAGTAGTAGTAGTAGTAGTAGTAGTAGTAGTAGTTTTAGTAGTAGTTGTTGTAGTAGTAGAAGAAGAATATCTTATTTAACATGCTATGTGTATTCTTCTATATTTCCTGGCATTAACCCTATCCTATGCCAGTCCCTCAGCCCCGGGTATCTATCTGGTCTCGCCTCCTGACGGCGAAACCTCCTCATTTGACTTGTCTGCACTTGAATCGCCTGTGATGATTTAATTGTAAAAACATGGCCTAGTCACTGAAGTCAAGGTCGTCGACCAGGGGAGTTGGCAAAAGTGCAGAAGATGTTTTTTTTTCTTTCGAAGAAGCAGTAATTCGAATTGCAGCACTTGAGGACACGGTTGAGCTTCTTGCCAGTCAGTGCTGACGGATTCGCCATGATGGGTGGAGGTGGGGGAGGTGGGAGTGGGGATTGGAGGGAATGTAGGAGGGGATGTAGTAAATGAAACGACACGTCGGCAGATACCGTGTCATGTGATGCGACCCCTAGGGAAAAGACAACACGGTAATAAATGTGTTTCCAGAGAAAGGACTTTATAGATATACTATAAAGACTTTTTCTCACCGTGTGTCCAACTCAGCACCCTCGTCTTGTCCTCGGTTCTTGATTCTCTGGAATTTGTCTAGTTATTTCCATGAGCTCTTGTATTAGTTATTTCGCCATACCATTTTAGTCCTTATGTTCTCCACAACTCGACGTTAATTAATGTGTGTATTAGTTATTATATTAGTCGTTCTGTATGTTTCTATGCAATCGGAAACTACTGAAAGTAGACTTGCCAAGAAAATAACAAACAGCCAGAACATAATGGGTTTGACTGCGACGTCATGTAAAGGATATTCAACAGACTTTTTTTAAAACTATATTTCTTATCCATACAGCAATATTAAATTAACGTTAATTGTTATGTTAATCGTTAGTCGCGGTCCTCACTTCACGGCAAAGGTTCACCACATAATGCTCCGTTCCGTGCCTGTGAATATCACAAAAAATGCTCCTCATTGTGAAAAGTGGAACAGAAAACAGCCTCGACAAACGAACAGCACGCACATGCATACATGGATAAAACCGCTGCCAGAATGCCAACACAACAGTTCGCCACTACCATTACTGTTCATCCTCGATGGAAATGGCAGTCATGAGAAAATCAGCAGTTGCACACACATTACTGCATAAAGCAATACTAGCTAGTTTAGCAACTTGCCGTACGCCATTGATCTGAACATGCAGTTCAGACTACAAACAAAGGCTGACAGATGCACAAGAAATCCACATTAAATCCACAGCTTACAGTGCCGCTCCAAGCACTTAACTCAGTATCTGGATGATGGAAGTACACACTACCAGTCCAACATGAAGAAAGTTCGTTGTGTAAACTAAGCAGGCACTATATTTTATTTACGTTTTTGTTGTTGACTATTAGAAATTTCCAGTGCCCTGAAAGCTCAATTTGTCTTTCTACTTTCTATTTTAATGTGTCTATCCGTTCCTCTTTGCCCCGGGAAGGTTAACCCGGTCAACAAATGTCCGCAGAAGTCGGGTGTGTCGGCCTAACGGAGCAAGAACGCAGCTCTGCTGTAAACAGGCACAACGCAGTCACATCCGGAAAAAAAACATCCGGATGAACGCAGAAGAAGAAGAAGAAGTTCCTCTTTGTTTGTCTACATTGCATCTCAAATAGGTGTATCTAATCGATAACATCAAAATATTAAAAACACAACCCGAATGCAGGATCCTGATGTAGGTATGTGAAGCTTGATTGGGATAAGGCTGAAGAATAGGAGGTGGATGAAGAAGAAGAAGAAGAAGAAGAAGAAGAAGAAGAAGAAGAAGAAGAAGAAGAAGAAGAAGAAGAAGAAGAAGAACAACAACAACAACAACAACAACAACAACAACAACAACAACAACAACAACAACACCAACAACAACAACAACAACGAAGACAACAACTAGATCGAGAAGATGATAATAACAGTATGTATATAAAAGAGACATCGTAAAGATGTTTAATGAATAGTTAATCAACAACATCCAACAAGAATAATTACCATAACTCAATTACATATCAAATCAAGGCTGGTAGTTAAACTGCCTCCCTTCTCGTCGCCCCAAGGTACTCAATTAACCCTAACCACTGCGTCGTATTTACGATGGTCTTATGCGTGGGAACATCCATGTACATCAAAGGATCAAAAAGCTTTAATTATGTTGCAATGGTAATGCTTATAATTTATGGGAACTGCTAGCGACACTGCTCGGTTTCTTGCAAACTGGTGTGTGAATGATCCAGGCATTTGGGTCTTTCTAGCCATCTTCTTGGGCTAGCACAACTTATAATCTACATCATCATCATCATCATCATCATCATCATCATCATCATCATCATCATCATCATCATCATCATCATCATCATCATCAGCATCATCATATGCGTGCAGATAGATAAGGCCTGCTGAGGTTTGTCATCTCACGCGGTTTAACAATCTTGGATAGGGCTTGTGTTATTTCTCCCATTATGTCATGCAGCCTGGCCGTCTAGATATTATTGTCTTTGTCATTCCTTTTTCCAAGACATTTGATTAGTTGCCACCAAGTTTTCAAGTTGATTTCTCCAAATAAACTGGCGTGTAATTTATTTGAAGACTTCTTGCGCTCGTCGCTGCAGCCACGCAGTTTTTGCTTTCGGCAGTCTGCCCTCCGGAAAGAGACTTCGCCATATGGGATAAACTCAGTGCAATGAAGTCGATCTTCTTGTCTTCTAAATGCTTTAAACCGGTTTCTTTCCGCAGAAATCTCCATATCTTCAGTGGCGATTCCCAGGAGTACGAGAAAATTGCACTCTGGACCGAACGACGTAGGTGAGAATCGAACCCATAACTTTCGGACCATGAGACAGACGGTGTAACCACTTCGCCCTGTGAGCACCCACAGGTGCATAATACAGGGTGTGTGTTAAGTCTCACTACACTCTGTATGTAGAACACATCAAAAAATTTCTTTCTTCCGTTGATAACACAACACCATTCTAGTTGGAGTGCAGAGAATTACTCCAGCAGACGACACCCAATTGCTGCATATTGCTTCACGATAGAGTGTGGAGCACATTTTTTGATGACATCATGTACTTCATTTTTCAAATCTGTTCTACATACAAAGTGTAGTGACTTTACAAACTCCCTGTAATTGACAACGTTACTATTCTTTCTTTCGCCCTAAGGGTCCCGACAATACACGAAGGAAGCTTAAGCCAATGCGTGTAACTAATTCCTGAACATCCACCACGTCTGGCCGATCAACGAAGCTCACTTCTCAAGTTGTACTCTGCTGAGCAATGGCATTTTTGGGAGCAGTTTGCCTGTCATCGGGATCATAACCAAGATCTTAGCTGTCCTCACACAGCCCCACACCTGCATTCTCCGGTTTCCCATCATTGGTGGCTCTACTGAACGCTATGTCAAAATCCCAGTATCATTTTCTCCCAGTTTGTCACACAAGCTATCACCACCAATCCTTCTAGCTAACTTCAAGATGGCTTGTGAGTTTTCAAACTTGTGTACATACACGTCTTTAACAACATGGACTTTTGAGGCAGTCTTCAGCCATTACTAACTGTTTTTTTTTTTAAGGATTACTTCCTTTGCATAGCTCAGTACCTGCCCCAGACTCATGTAAGATGACATAGTGAGAATATTAGCACAGTGCTTGAAATGCTTTGCTCTAACAAGATCAAAACTATTATAATCTCAAATATTATAACTATTTTGTTTTCTGCTGTTGCTTTTCAGATTTTAAAAGTTTGCAATGATAGCGGCTATTCGGCCTTCTCTGTTCTATTTTGATCTGCTGACAGATATCTAACGTCCTCACTGCTATCACGGGTCTTCCGAGTGTTTATCCTGTCTGTCTGTCTGTCTGTCTGTCTGTCTGTCTGTCTGTCTGTCTGTCTGTCTGTCTGTATGTATGTCTGTCTGTCATCACGGGTCTTCCGAGTGTTTATCCTGTCTGTCCGTCTCTCTGTCTGTCTGTCTTTCTGCTGTCTGTATGTTTGTCTGTCTCTCTGTCTGTCCGTCCGTCCGTCCGTCCGTCCGTCTGCCTGCCTGCCTGCCTGCCTGCCTGCCTGCCTGCTTGCCTGCCTGCCTGCCTGCCTGTCGTCTGTCTGTCTAGTTAACTACTTAACTACGTACCTACATACCCACCTACCTGTCTGCCAGCCTTCCTGTCTACCTACCTGTCTGCCTACCAACTTACTAACCAACCCGCCTACGTACTTACCAACCAATCTGCCTACCTACTTGTGTATATAAGTAAACTTTTGTTAGTGAGTTTGTGATTGTGAGTGAGTATATGCATAAGCGAGGGCGTGTGTATATGTGTGTTCTTGAGTAGGCGCATAACTGTGAGAGTTTGTGTAAATGATGTAAATATGTATGTAGGTATTATGTATGTGTTTATGCATGTGCGTGAGTATGTGTGTCGGTCTGATTGCTTGCCTGTCTCATAACATGGTAATATGCATTGTTTATATCCTCATCTTTCATTTGACAATGCTTTTTCCCTTATGTGAATGTATGAACATGTACAATAGATAATAATTGATGTACCAAAGATTAGTAATTGCAAGGGCCGAATGTATGGCGGACCTGCGTGCCCAATTTGTGACCATTTGAAAATAAAGTTCGCTCGTTCTACCTACCTATCTACCGTCAGATATATCTTTCTGTCTGTCTCTCTGTCTGTGTATCTCTTTATCTATCGATCCTATCTTTCTCACTCCCACTTCTCTCTTTATGTCTCTGACAATATTTCTGTCTCTCACTTCTGTTTTTCTATCTTTCATCCCTGCTTTTCTGCCTCTTATTTCTCTTCCTTTTCTAACATGGCGTTCTATAATTTTCTCATTGTTTCTCACTTCTCCCCGTATAACCTTCATTTCCCCCCTCTCTCCATCTCTCCCCTTCTCTCAAGCTCTCTCTCACTCTCTTTCCCCTCTTTCCCTCTCTTTCCCCTCTCTCTCACTATATCCCTCTCTCCCTCTTTCTCTCGCTCTCATCCCCTCTCTCCCTTTGTCTCCCTCTCACATCCTCTCTCTCTCCCTCTATCTCATTCTCCCCCTCTCTCCCTTCTCTCACCCTCACCTTCTCCCCCTCTTTCCCTCTCTGTGTCCTTTTCTCTCACTCCCTCCTCTGTTACTTTCTCTCACGCTTCAAATCTCTCTCCCTCTCTCTCCACCCCTCTCTCTCTCCCTCTCTCTTTTTCTCTCCCCCTTTGCATTTTTCTCTACCGTTGTCTCCTCTTTCCGCCTCTTTCTCACTCTCCATCTCTCTCCCTCCTCTCTCTTCCCTGTCTCTCCCCCTCTGCCTCTTTATCCCTATCTCGCTCTCTCCATCACTCTCCTTCTGTCTATAACTCTCCCTCTCTCCCTCTCTCTGTCCCCTCTCTCTCTCTCACTCTGTCCCTATCTCTCCCTCTCTTTCTCGCTCTCACCCCCCCTCTCACCTATTCTCTCTCTCTCTCTTTCTCCCTCTCTCGCTCTCTTCATCTCTCTCCCTTTCTTTCACTCTCCCCCTCTCTTCCTTTCTCTCACTCTCCCCTTCCCAGCCTTTCTCTCTCTGTCCCTCTCTCTGCCTCTCTCTGCCTCTCTCTCCCTCTCTCCCTCCCTCTCTCCATCTCTCTGCCTTTTTCTCTCCATCTGTCTCCCTCTCTCTGCTTCTCTCTCACTCTCTCTCTCTTTTCCACTCCCAATCTCTCTGCTTCTCTCTGCCTCTCTCTCCTTCTCCCCCTCTCTCTCTCACACTCTCCCCCCTCTGACCCCTCTCTCCCCCTCTCCCCCTCTCTCTCCCTCTCACTCGCTCTTTCCCTCTCTCCCACTCTTTCTCACTCTTCCTCTCTCTCCGTCTATCTCCCGCTCCCTCTTTCTCTCCCTCTCTTCACTATAACCATCATCCACTAGTCTTCTCTTTTCCTCACTCTACTTCCAACCTCTGAATTCATCTTTTTCCTTCGCTAGCTGTGAACTCGAGCGTCGTCCTCACACGTGCTGCTACTAGTGAGTGCACTGACTGATGTTTGCGTGAGGGTATTAGCTTTCACCAATACTCACGTCCCTCGCCATCAAGCGAACCCACCCTGGCTTCTGATGGACTAATAACTTACGTGCCCATTTCAAGAACGAGAACACAACATTTTAGTCCAACTGACCGATGTAGGATTTGAACCCGCTACCTCGCTATCAGCACACCCGATGCATAAGCGCGAGCTTATTCTTTCGGTAATGCTAACCTGAGTCCATCTTCTTCCTTCAATCTTTCTTACCCATTCCTGTCTACCGCTTTCACCTCTTCCCCACACCCCTACTCCCTGCGCACTACCTTCCCCACTTCTTAGTCGTTATAAAACCACTTATAATAATAACCAGATGGAGACCATTTTGGAGGGAGATAGGAAACCGAGAAAGTAAGGAACGAAATATGTGTGAAAGCCAAGGAAAACATGTACCAATGATCAGGAATGACAACTGAAATATGGGTACAACACAAACGGGCGATGATAGATATTCTTTCCTTGGATTCCCAGCTTTTGACAGACAGAAGTTAATGGTCTCTGAAGTAGGTCAACGTGTGAATACTCAGCAAAAAAACTGAGTAGCTCCAGAGATCCAACCAACCGTCTCAGATTACAGAGCTTCCAAGTTATCTGCCATGGTTTGTGGTAGAATGTTCTAGCTGTTCGCTGCCTATAGTCTGATACAGCTCCAGCGAAGTTGGTTGGTTGGTTAATTGATTGGTTTGTTTGTAGATTGGTAGTTTGATTTGTTGGTTGATTGGATGATTGGCTGGTTGGCTAGGTGGTTAACTGGTTGCTTAGTTGGCTGATTTGTTCATTGTTAATTACTTGGCAGTTGGCTGATTGATTGGTTAACTGATTGCCTGGCTTGTTCGTTGGTTGGTTGATTGGTTGGTTAGCTGGCTGGTTGGCTACTTAGTTGGTTGGTTTGCGGCGAATGCTCAGGAAGACTTAACTCTAAAGTATAAACTATATAGACGTTCAACGTCTCTAATCCACGAAAAGGGCGTGCATACATTAGAATGAAGTTAGGGTAGCGACTCCGCTCCCGACACGGTACAGAAGAACCATCTCTGTATAGGAACTTAGCGGCTTCTTGCCCTCTCGAGTCAGCTGGAACTTCATTCACATCTGCGGAGCGGTCTATTTGGATTCAGCACAGGCCTTTATGGTTAGGCCTTGGATGGTGATGCTTCCTCAACGGCTGTAAGAACTGCATTGTCCCCATCTTCTACATGCTTTCATCTTCTTCGTCTTCTTCTTCCTTCTTCTTCCTCACATTCTTCTTCGTTTCATCTTCTTTGTTTCTTCTTGGAGTAGACAGAGTAAGCACGGTCAGAGAGGAAGACAGACTGGAAAATACTCAGTAAAAGGTGATCGTAGACGAGCCCGTGTACCATACCGTAGGTGTACATGAAGCATTATTTAATGTAAATTGCAAGTTCTTTATAGGACGTCCCAGTCGACCTCGGTATGAGTTGGTTGTCTGTGACTTCTAAGCAAGTTTACGTACAACAGTTTGCTATTGTTTTCTGAACAATCGGCACTTATACCATTGCCTGAAAACTAGCACAAGGCTCTTTCTCCAGATCACCCTCAGTGTTTCAAACGTGTTATGCAGGATAACGAATCACACCACAGAGCCGGCATTATAAAAACGTTGAAAATATATAATAATCAATCATACGTGACTCCCTCAAACAAATAATTGACATGGCAATTATAATTAGCTAAGGTAGACGTAACGTACCGCAGTTAGAGGAATATTTATTATACTAGTTGTCCTTTTGAGATAAGAATAATAATGTTTAGGAGGTGGGCGGGATATTCAGATAGTGTTCAAAGATCGTTAGTTGCATACACATTGCAGGAGGTCACAATCAACCCCAGCATTTCTGAGCTGTTTCTGACATCTAGGCAAGTTTATGTTCAGTAGTTTGTCATTGCTAAAATTAAGTTACGATTGTATCTAAAGGGGTTGGTGGTGTCTTTGATTTCCAAAGAAACTGGAGAAAGTTGGTATGTAGCGGCAGTAGCAAAGTCAGTCTTCAATACGAGGTCAGCATGAGCGAATGATTACATCGCAGAAGTCGGATGTGTCGGCCTAAAGGAGCTATATAGCAGCTCGTTGTAAGCAGGTACAACGCAATCACATCCAAAAAAAAAATGATTCCAGATGAACGCAGAAGAAAAAGAGGTACGAAAGAACTTTACTTTCAAAGGGTAACAAAAGAAGCAGAGGAGGAAGAAGAGGAAGAAGAAGAAGAATGTATAACATCGCTCGTTCGTAAACTGCCGGTGGTCTAATGTTGAGGTAGCGGGTTCAACCCCTACACCGGTCAGTTAGACTAAAATGTTGACTTCTCGTCCTTGACTTGGGAATGTAAATTACAAGTGCCTCAGAAGTCGGAGTAGGTTTGCCTGATGTTGAGGAACACGTGTAATAGGGAAAGCTAATCCACATGCAAAATTCAGTCCGGTGCATTCGAAGTAGTAGCACTGTATGGACAACGCTGAAGTTCAAAGCGAGTAAATGCAATAAATAAATAAATAAATAAATAAATGAAGCGTAAATTAACAACTTACTCGCAGAAACAAGACCTACTTTCTGCAACCTGCACAAACATACCAGTAAATTCTCCACCTCTCCATCTATTCCTTTCCATACCTCCATACTTGACTTTCAACATGTCAGAGTATGAACCCATCATCTGGGACACCTACACTCCAGGAGTCCAACGTTGCCAGGCCGCTGTACGGAGAGTCGAGTGACGTAACAGCTGCTAAGCGTTTCTTCTTTGGTTTCAATTTTTTTTTTTTTTTTAAAGTGGGCCAACTGGGTCCTTTGCAGATGTGAAAAGCTTGACAACCAGGCTTAGAATTAGGGCAGAGTTACATGCTTGGTTACTTAGATCAACACTTTAGGGAGTTGATTGCCTTGCACTTCAGCTTCTACCTACTATACCTTATGTGAAAATTCCCGGTTTGTGTGTCTTCAAGTTTGTTGGTTGTGTTTTACATTTTTCTTTGCGCTGGTGGGTAATTAGTGAGTTCCATGGCAGCTGCAGCTTCTTCTCTTCTTCTTCTTCTTTTCTTCTTCTTCTTCTTTCTTCTTCTCTTCTTCTTCTTTCTTCTTCTTCTTCTTCTTCTTCTTCTTTCTTCTTCTTATTCTTCTTCTTCTTCTCCTCTTCTTCTTCTTCTTCTTTTCTTCTTCTTCCTCTTCTTCTTCTTTCTTCTTCTTCTTTCTTCTTCTTCTCTTCTTCTTCTTCTTCTTCTTCTTCCTTCTTCTTCCTCTTCCTCCTTCTTCTTTTTCCTCTCTCTCCTCTTCTTTCCTCCCCTCCTCCCTCCCTCCTCTTCTTTCTTCTTCTTCTTTTCTTCTTCTCTTCTTCTTCTTCTTCTTTTTCTTCTTCTTCTTCCTTCTTCTTCTTCTTCTTCTTCTTCTTCTTCATCTTTGTTTCTTCTTTTTTTCAGACAGACAGACATATAGAGACAGAAAGAAAGAAAGTAAGAAAAAGAAAAGAAAGAAAGAAAGAAAGTAAGAAAGAAAGGAAAAAACAAAGACAGGAAGAAAGAGTGAGCGTGGCCAGAGAGAAAGATAGACTAGATAGACTGGAAAACACACAAATAATAACTATGACAGAAAAGAAAAAAGCCAAATATACGAACAGAAAACATTGGATAGCATTAATGAGAGGTAGATATACATAAGACAGACATTTAGAGTGACGAAATAACAGAGACAGACACGAAGAATGCAAAACAACGATACGAGAAAGATTGAATCGCGGATGGAACGAGCGGAAAGACTTGCAAAGACAACGACATAAAAATACCAATAAAGACGGAAAACGACGAAGAGAAAAAGAAAGATGAAAAAGTCGCTAGATAAGCGTAAAAACAGACAGATACATACCAAGAGAAAAAGGGATATTGAAGGAACTTAATTCCCACGGAAAAGCCCGTACTGTGGTAGACTAGTCGAGCAGACGACGGAACCTGGTGCCGACTCTGACAGAATTAGCTTATTACTAGAACGACGCCAGCAGAGGTCGCGATTGGGGTGTCTTAATGGTTTGCCAATCATTGCACGTGCTGCGATTTGGTGTCCTGTCTCCCCTCAGTATCTGGCTGACTAGATCTCCGTCAGTCGGGTTGTGTGTGAGTGTCTGTCTGTCTGTCTGCATGTCTGTTTGTTTGTTTGCTTGCCTGCCTACCTTTACACCTGTCTGGTTGTGGTGATGATGATTGTAGTAGCAGTAGACAGACAGACAGACAGACAGACGGGCGGACGGACGGACGGACGGACGGACGGACGGACGGACGGATGGACGGGTGGACGGAAGGACGGATGGACGGATGGATGGATGGATGGATGGATGGATGGATGGATGGATGGATGGATGGATGGATGGATGGATGGATGGATGGATGGATGGATGGATGGATGGATGGATGGATGGATGGATGGATGGATGGATGGATGGATGGATGGATGGATGGATGGATGGATGGATGGATGGATGGATGGATGGATGGATGGATGGATGGATGGATGGATGGATGGATGGATGGATGGATGGATGGATGGATGGATGGATGGATGGATGGATGGATGGATGGATGGATGGATGGATAGGATAGGATAGATAGATAGATAGATAGATAGATAGATAGATAGATAGATAGATAGATAGATAGATAGATAGATAGATAGATAGATAGATAGATAGATAGATAGATAGATAGATAGATAGATAGATAGATAGATAGATAGATAGATAGATAGATAGATAGATAGATAGATAGATAGATAGATAGATAGATAGATAGATAGATAGATAGATAGATAGATAGATAGATAGATAGATAGATAGATAGATAGATAGATAGATAGATAGATAGATAGATAGATAGATAGATAGATAGATAGATAGATAGATAGATAGATAGATAGATAGATAGATAGATAGATAGATAGATAGATAGATAGATAGATAGATAGATAGATAGATAGATAGATAGATAGATAGATAGATAGATAGATAGATAGATAGATAGATAGATAGATAGATAGATAGATAGATAGATAGATAGATAGATAGATAGATAGATAGATAGATAGATAGATTAGATAGATAGATAGATAGATAGATAGATAGATAGATAGATAGATAGATAGATAGATAGATAGATAGATAGATAGATAGATAGATAGATAGATAGATAGATAGATAGATAGATAGATAGATAGATAGATAGATAGATAGATAGATAGATAGATAGATAGATAGATAGATAGATAGATAGATAGATAGATAGATAGATAGATAGATAGATAGATAGATAGATAGATAGATAGATAGATAGATAGATAGATAGATAGATAGATAGATAGATAGATAGATAGATAGATAGATAGATAGATAGATAGATAGATAGATAGATAGATAGATAGATAGATAGATAGATAGATAGATAGATAGATAGATAGATAGATAGATAGATAGATAGATAGATAGATAGATAGATAGATAGATAGATAGATAGATAGATAGATAGATAGATAGATAGATAGATAGATAGATAGATAGATAGATAGATAGAAGGAAATTCCAACTGTTGTATTTACCTTTTATTTTGCATAAACTCCACAGAGGGTGAGTACAAAACTTGGACCGGCAATATTTTCAAACATCCCCACAGTTATTAACAATAAACCCTACAGTTGAAACCCACAAATGTAGTATAACAAGTCGGTCCTTGCCTGGCACTCACCAGGTGAACGAAATAGTCATCATCATCATCGAGCGCGATGCCAGCTAGCGTAGGCGTTCATGCCTTTCCACATATCTCGGTTTTTGGTGTTCTGCAGGTTGTCCATGGGACATAATTTACATTGCGTGGTAATTTATGCATGTCCCATCCCATCCCATCCCACGGGACTTTCCCATGAGATTCCCATAGGAATAACATTCCCATGGCCAAGCCTGGCAGGCTTGTATATGGGACACGTTTTTCTGTCCCATCCAATGGTAATTTATGCCTCTCCCATCCCGTTCCATGCCATCCCTACACTATTCAGAAAATCCCCCTTTTTTCCCCATGGGATTCCCATGGCCAAGCCTGGTGTTCTGGATCAATTCTGCTGCTGATATTTCTCACCCCCGCTCGTGACTTGCGGGATACTGAGCCGGCCGCTCAGAAAGCAATGGCAAACTACTGAGCGTAATCTTGCCAAGAGATCAACATACAGCTGAAAGATGCTGGTGTTGACAGCTAAGTCCTGTAAAGGATATGCTAAAAAAAAAAAAAAAAAAAAAAAAAAAAAAAATCCGTCTCAATCCATTTCTCTTGGTCGGCCTCTTCCTCTCTTCCCCTCGAACTCTCCAGTTGTCACAATGTTCTCCAATGCCTTTCTTCCAAAGAAAGCTGGTTGTATCTTTCTTATTGTTGTATATAATGTTCCTTGGGGGAGGGGGGGGGGGGCTATGAGGTGTCGGGCATTGGTAGTACCTTTGGTAAGGATGGCTGTCACTTCCTTTTCAAAGGACCATACCCCACTGGTCCAAGTCTGACACCCAGCTCGTGCCTGTGGCTCCTAGTAGCTATCAGCATGCAACAGCGGCCACCCCCCGGGAAACAGCTGCGACGGGCTGGCTAAACCAGGCGTGGGTACCCGATTTGGTATCAAACTGATCGGTGAATTAGGGTATGCCTCCGAAGCACGCGAAGACAGGATTCAGCAGACTGCGCGGAAGAAATCATTCCTGATTCAACGGGCAAGACGGCGTTTACATGCAAAGTGTTGTGGAACGTAATGAGCACGGCAAGGCACGTAGAGCGCCCTGATCATCCACTGCACCTGTATTCGTCTCCAGTCGTCTTGACTTGTCTTGCCACTGGACTCAGATGGACTCAGGCGAGAGAGCGAGGTCGACGAATTGCGCAACTCTTCCTCACTTTAATCCAATTCATCGCACAAGTCATTCTTCATCCAACGTCATATATCACCTTTAAGCCCTGTGGCGATGGGAGAGCGGCAGGCGTGGGTTTCCATTTTATATAGGCTTATCAGCCATCTTAGAACTCACGGCTCCATACTTTCAACCCCTCTGGATGAAATGAATGGTCATCATCATTCTTGATGGACAAACAACATATAATGTTCCAGTTTCATTAGCCTCTTTCACGCAGTCGTTGTTAGTTACTCTGGCAGTCCAAAGAATTCGCAATATTCGTGTCAGGAACCACATCTCTGTTGCTTCCAAGTTCTTCCTAATTTGTTCATTTACATTCCAAGAACGAAATAGTGGGAGACTAACGCGCAAACTGGTAGAAATAACGCGCAAATGGGGGGGGGGAGGGAGAATAACGCGCAAACGGGTGGGAATAAGCGCAATCGGGTGGGAATAACGCGCAGATGGGTGGGAATAACGCGCAAACGGGTGGGAATAACGCGCAAACGGGTGGGAAAACGCACGAGCGGATGGGAGTGACGCGCACACGGGTGGGAATAACACGCAAACGGGTGGGAATAACGCACGAGCGCATGGGAGTGACGCGCACACGGGTGGGAATAACGCGAAAACGGGTGGGAATAACGCGCAAACGGGTGTGAATAAAGCGCAAACGGGTGGGAACGCGCAAAAGGGGCCTGTGAGTATTTAGCACCTGTCTCAGAAAGTCTGATCAATACCCCACGAATAGAGGGTGGAATAACATACTGATTCTCAAGTTGTAATAAATACAAATTGGCAACACTGATACATGACTAGATATACTGAAACATCCAAATATACCCATGTCCGCAAAACGACATATTCTTCTTCTTCTGCGTTCATCCGGAGTTTTTTTTTTCTTTTTCGGACGTGATTGCGTTGTGCCTGTTTACAGCAGAGCTGTGTTCTTGCGCCGTTAGGCCGACACATCCGACTTCTGCGGGCATTTGTTGACCGGGTTAACCTTCCCGGGGAAAACGACATATATTAAACAGCATATTCACACCAACCCGTTGCTACCAATCTCAAACTTGGATTGTATCCATATCACACTTTCGCAAAATCAACAGCTGCGAGATGAGAACGAACGAACGAACGAACGAACGAACGAACGAACTTTATTTTAAAAGGGTAACAAATTGGGCAAGCAAGTCCGTTTTACATTCGGCCCTTTCGATCACTCATCTTTCATTCATCAAATGTGCATGTTACATTTACATAGGGGGGAAAAAAAACATTGTCAAATCGATTTAATGAGATGCCTGGGGAGAGATGCCAACTTAACAAACCGAGACCTAGTAAGAAATGCTGAATGAACACATTGTGCTACATTTATTGAAAGACAATAAATGTCGTTAGAATGCAGCACCATCAACTACCATCACTGGCCTTACATTAAAGATCATCTGCGACGAGACCAAGAGGACGTCCAAGAAGAATATGGATTGATGACATCAAAGACATTGTACAATCACACGGAATGACACTATCCAGTGCCACGCATCCAGCACTGAAACGCAAATTATTCCTTCCCACGACGCTTGACGGCGGAAGTGGAAGATGATGATGATGATGATGATGATGATGATGATGATGATGATGATGATGATGAAGATGATGACGATATACGACCTTCGTCTGTCTGAGCCAGTGGTGTACGTCATTGTCTGTGAGTGACTACAACCACCAACCTTTTTATTCGTGGCCCAAAGAACAATAGTGGCGTTTGGCAAACTACTACTACTACTACTACTACTACTACTACTACTACTACTACTACTACTACTACTACTACTACTACTACTACTACTACTACTACTACTACTACCACTATCACTACTACTACTACTATCACTACTACTACTACTAATAATTCTCGCTTACTTAACCCTGGTAAAACAGAGTATGTTCGTTCTTTTCGTAATTCCGTAATTACAGACCAACACTTATTAGAGTGGTTTTCATGGTATGGAAATCATCAAAATACTTACTCTATAGAAACAGACCACAGTTCACCTATAATGTAGTTCAGTTTGTAGCTAGTTTAAAATAAAACAGAAAAACAGAAAATCTGAGTAGAGATAAAGATAATTGCATCTACTGATGGTCGGAATGTTGAAAGTCAGGGAAAATGCTCGAGTGTCTCTGCGGCTAACGGCAGCTGGTTGTGCTATCTCTGTTGGGATGAAGTCTAGAATTCTGTGGATTTAGGGTCGGGAAATTTGATCTGTGTCTGACACGGGACGTCTTTCACGGAAGATGTGGCATTTCAGGATGCAACGGATTAGTAACTTGTATGCTTTTCCTCGGGTAGTTAGTTAAGGCTGTGGGTATTCTTCTTCAGCTAAGTCTGCTTTTGCTTATTCTGCTTCGTCTTCTGTTTGTTTTTGTTTTTTCTTCTTGGTCTTGTTCTTCATCTCCTCCTGCTTCTCCTGCTCCACCTGCGCCACTTGTTCCTCCTAATCCTCCTCCGCTTCTTCTTCTTCTCCTAATCCTGCTTCTTCATCATTATCTGTGTTCTTATCGAGATCAGACCGTCTGGCAAGTCCAACTAGACATGTCATTGAAAAGACATGGTTCAGAAACGTATTTAATGACGAATCCTCTCACACGTGTAACTTCTCACTGATAATACTGTGTTAAACATATATTTTTTATATTCGAATCCACACTCGGTGTGTAATGTGCTCAACATCACACAGTCCGCCTTAACTTCAACCGACATTACCTGGTCCCATTTAGGCTGAATCGACCAGGGAGCCATGTTAATTTGGAGAACAATATGCCCTTCCATGTGAATTCTAACCCATGATCACCAGCCCAGACGAATTACCCATGCATGCGGTAGAAGACTTTTACATAGTCCACAAATCCAACTTAAAGTGGCCAGTTAATTCCAATGCCACCTCTATTACGTATTATGTGTCATGCGGCTATCATGTCAATGCAGGATCTGTTTGATCGAAAGCCTGCATGTTCATCCTTAAGCTGTTTGTCAGTGGCATCTCTTAATCCTCCACATCGACCCTGCTTCATATTTTCCCTGAACCTGTTTAATAACATTATTTCTCTATCATTTGTGCACTCTTGCAGGTCGCCTTTCTTTGGCTGCTTCATCAGCTATCTTTTACTTTTGTCTGCGTGTATTCTTCAGTTTCCCAGACTCTGCTACATAATTTGTGAAACTGTTCGGTTGAGTGTTTATTTTAGCTTAAATAGCCATTACTCACCTACTTTCTGGACCAGCAGCTTATCCTTCCTTCAAAAGTGTGATAGCTTTTATAATGTTGTGTTTATATCAAGCTCCACTTCCAACGGGTCCATTTTGTTGTTGTTGCATATCCTTTACAGGACATCGCTGTCCACACCAGCATCTTTCAGCTGTATGTTGATTTCTTGGCAAGATTATTACGCTCAGTAGTTTGCCATTGCTTTCTGAGCGGCAGGCTCACATACCCCGTAAGTTACCGATGCGATTCGAACCACTGCTGATTCTCACCGTCATCACGTTACCGACGAGAGTATACGAGATTACGGAGAAATGTCATAACCTCTAAGCCACGAAGCCGACAACGGGTCCTAGTTGCCGGAATTTGTCTCATTTGGGGGAGCATTTTGTGCTGGCCTATTCAGAATATTCTCAAATTATTTTGTTTATTTGAGCTTTACTGTTGTTGAAGACTTTTGCATGACTATTTGTGATAGGTAAACATGATTGTTTATAATTTCCCACTAATTTCCTTGTCGTATTGTAAAGGTCTCTGATATTTCATTTCTCAGCATTTTCTTATGTATGGGCTGAGATTCACTGTTTCATCTGTGTTTATAAGTTTTTAACCTGCCCCGTTCCGATTTTATCCTCGTATTCCCTAACTTCTAAGCCTATTATATTTCATTAGTTCTACCAACTGTACTCATTCATTCATTCATTCATTCATTCATTCACATTCATTCATTCATTCATTCATTCATTCATTCATTCATTCATTCATTCATTCATTCAAATTCATTCATTCATTCATTCATTCATTCATTCATTCATTCATTCATTCATTCGTTCATTCATTCATTCATTCATTCATTCATTCGTTCATTCGTTAATTCATTCATTCATTCATTCATTCATTCATTCATTCGCATATCCTTTGCAGAACCTCGCTCCCATAACAACCTTACGGAAAACGTATCGGTCATAAGCAAGATGTCCCGCGTCCGATACACCCATCTGGAGATCATCTGCCTCATCCTGCACCCATCTTCACTTTGGCCTTCCTCTTCCGCTCTCCCACGGATATACCTCTCCTTTATTATTCTCTCCAAACTTTAATGATGTTTCATGTGATCAAAATATTTAAATTTTCTTTGTTTTATCGTCTGTAGTAACCAACCTTCTTCAATATTCAGCTCTTGTCGTATGGATGCATTTGTTCTTTTCTGTATACAAGATATTCTTAGAACCCGTTCATAACATTTATGCATTGATGCGGTGTTCAGCTTGTTTAGTAACCAACTCTACTCCTTATGACTTTCTTAGCGATAATTCTTGTAAGAGAAGAGTCTCCTGTCCTAATAGTTGGTTAAATTTGTCTTATTTTGTCTTATCTTCAGTCGTGGTCATGGTTGGCTGTATTATGTAACTGAACGTGATTACAGGATGGGACAGCTAGCCTCAAGCAAAGCCCGCATTAGTTGCCTTTTATGATATGCTTGAAAGGCTGGGGTGGTACTCTTCTTTGCTTCATCTAATAACACAGGTACCACACTGGCCACCAAGAAATTAATCAGCATTTCGTGATTCGGTTTCTAATTTTGTAAATATTCCCGGGCTTTTCGCCCGCTCCGTGGCGAAGGTGTCACAGGTGCAGTTCGTGATCCCGCATACCCGCGTTCGAAAAACAGCTGCGTGCGATTTGGCAGCAGGCTGCTTATCGTTACATTTTTACTAAATGGTATGGGTGCCGGTCCTTCAGAAGGCAATGGCAAACTACTGAACGTAAATTTTCCTAGAGATCACAACAGCAAAAATGTTGGTGTTGACTGCTACGTCCTGTAAAGGATATGCACCTAACTTTTAACCTGGGCTTGCAGATTGATCCAGTGTGAAACTGGTACTAGGAAAGGATTTAGGAAATAAACGCGGCGGATGTGATACCGCCCACATCGCTCAGGGAGCGCCGATTGGTCTGTACAAAATATAGGTCTTACAACATATGCCTAAACGGCCTTTGGTGTGTGAAAGGAATATTTACTTTACCTTAGTTAAGATAATTTCATTTTTGTAAAGTAAGATCAGCCAGCCGGTCAACGTGGCTAAAGTGTTACGGACGTGGTTCGTGATTCCGTTTACCTGTGTTCTAAACACAGCTGCGACCGATTTGGCAGCAGACCGTGTCGCGCTAGGTTTTAACGTGATGGTATGTGAGCCTGTCATTCAGAAAGCAATGGCAAAATTCTGAACGTAAACTTGTCAAGTCATCAACAACAGCTGTGCTGGTGTTGACAGCGATGTCATAATATATATACAGGATATACAACTACAACAACAACAAAAAGTTCAGCCAAATATCAGTAGTCATATAGGAAATAATTGTTCAAAGTATAATGATTAACGAAGAAATGCAATACGCTAAGAAAAGTAAATTTAGTAAGGAATTGTTCAAAGTATAATGATTTGCACAGGAATACAATATGCTAAGAAATTGTAAAATGCGCTGAAAACTATCAGTGGTCATGAAGTCAGCCACACTCTCCTTAGTAGTCAGCCAGACTCTCCTTAGTAGTCAGCCAGTCTTCCCTAGAAAGTCAGCCAGTCTCTCTTTAGAAGTCAGCCAGTCTCTCTTTAGAAGTCAGCCAGTCTCTCTTTAGAAGTCAGCCAGTCTCTCTTTAGAAGTCAGCCAGTCTCTCTTTAGAAGTCAGCCAGTCTCTCTTTAGAAGTCAGCCAGTCTCTCTTTAGAAGTCAGCCAGTCTCTCTTTAGAAGTCAGCCAGACTCCTAAGAAGCGACGAGAGCTGGTATCAAACCTTTGTCCAAACGCGCTCATGCGTGATGCCATAGCCAGTACGCGAACTTTGTATACAGTGAGATAAGACAACGATCAGTAGACATGCTGCAATTCCATTTGCATTAAATTAATTAAAATTATATATTGACAGGCACTTTGCCGTCTTGACAGACAATAGTTTGTAAAATGGAGTTATACCTTTTCACAGCACAAAACCTGGTCTGAATTTAAGGATGGTGTGATTCCCATGCAGCATGATCCCTCTCTCGGCCTGCCTAGTTGACTCTATAGGAAGGGTAACACTAATACTTTTGGAACAAGACAAGCTGCAGAAGCTGACGGATCAGCAAAGCAATACCCTAAATGTCCGCCTGTCGGAACTTCCATCTTAAATCAGTTACCGATCACGACGTAGGGCCTAGTCTGCCCACAGTGCCATTTAGTCTTTAGGTTACATAACCTCGCACTAGAGTAAGTCTTGTACCCTCCCAATTGCGCTCCTCTGCATGAAGCCGTTGACATAATTTGGGGTGTCGGGTTTGGTAAGCGCCACCCAACACTCGGCACTAACAGACAGCAGATAGTACCATCTACTGTCGTACGGGAGCTGTCATCTAACAGTAAATATTAAGGCAAAGGTAATTCCAGGTAGGCAGTGGCTAGACATTTGCCTACCAGCCTATTGGTCTTGTGATCAAATCTCCACAGACATGGGCTTCCAGATGGACCCAGCTCAAGACGATTCCAAGGAAATGTTGTGGAAAGTAAAGGCAGTACATGTGATATAGACCATATCACTCACCGTGTACCAGTTGAAAAAGGAAGCATTTCCCCCTCCGCCTATTGTATCGTATACATGGTGCTGGTATCATATTTGATAGAAACATCCCCCTTAGGTATGGACAATGTCTTCTGTTTCTTCTTTCGTTATCTTGAAATTGATTGTCAATATCTGCAATGTTGCCTCTTGTATAAACAAACTGACTGCTGAGAAGTGAACCAGGACGACTACCTTCACAATCACCATCCACCATTTTACGACTACCACTGGCCCAGACCAACTAAAACATAACGTGATTGTGATCCCAGATTGACACGCCGCTGAATTATGAAAACTGACCTCAAGTGAGTTCCGCGATAGGTCCTGTCATGTCTACAAGAATTCAGATTTATTCAGTGGTACCACAGTAAGACAGGTTACCGTGGGGCATTCCATTTCTTGGGGTTAAAATTCCCTCCAAAACTCGCCAAGCAAATTCCCAGAATCTGCTTCTGTCAGAAAAATTCATAAAAACACGGCATTTAAAAAAAAAAGAGGACAGTGACTTGTAAGTGAGTAATTATTTGTTTTGCTCGCGTTTGTTAAATGGGGATGGTCTACTAGTAGCAGGCGAGGGTGGGTCTTAGCCAGAGAGTGAGCATGGGTCGGCTAGTAGAGTGTAAAGATGGGTATAGTACTGGAGGGTGAGGATGGGTCTACTTCTAGAGGATGAACATGGGCCAGATAAATGAATGTAAGGATGGGTCTATTGCTAGAGGGTGAAGATGGGTCTAGTGCTAGAGGGTGAAGATAGGTCTGGTGCTAGAGGGTGAGAATGGGTCTAGTGCTAGAGGGTGAAGATAGGTCTAGTGCTAGAGGGTGAAGATGGGTCTAGTGCTAGAGGGTGAAGATGGGTTTAGTGCTAGAGGGTGAAGATGGGTCTAGTGCTAGAGGGTGAGGATGGGTCTAGTGCTAGAGGGTGAAGATAGGTAAAGTGCTAGAGGGTGAGGATGGGTCTAGTGCTAGAGGGTGAGGATGGGTCTAGTGCTAGAGGATGAGAATGGGTCTAGTGCTAGAGGGTGAAGATAGGTCTAGTGCTAGAGGGTGAAGATAGGTCTAGTGCTAGAGGGTGAAGATAGGTAAAGTTCTAGAGGGTGAGGATGGGTCTAGTGCTAGAGGGTGAGGATGGGTCTAGTGCTAGAGGGTGAAGATAGGTATAGTGCTAGAGGGTGAAGATAGGTCTAGTGCTAGAGGGTGAAGATAGGTCTAGTGCTAGAGGATGAGGATAGGTCTAGTGCTAGAGGGTGATGATGGGTCTAGTTCTAAAGGGTGAGGATGATTCTACTTCTATAGGATGAATGTGGGTTCGATATACGAGTGTGAGGATGGATCTTCTGCTAGAGGTTGAGGATGGGTTCACCGCCTGCTAGAGTATGATAATGGGTATACTTCTAGAGGATTAAGGATGTGAGGATGGGCCTATTACCTTAGGGTGAAGATAGGTTACTCATTGTCTTCGTACACTTTCAAGCATAATTCTGAACATATATCAAGACAGCATCTGTCAGCTTGAGCTTTCTGTCATCTCCATGGACTGTCCGCAAATGGAGCGGTGTCAGCCAAAGTAATATTCTTGTCTGCACACTATCTCTTCTACGGTGGACACTCTTGAAACACATATTTAGCCACTATTTTACAAATTCCACCGTTACATTCATCAGTATCCTCTATCTTTATTTTATTGAACAAGAGATATTTCAGCCTGTTATGCCCTGCGCGGCGTCTGAAGATGGCTGCTTGTTCACTTCGGTCAAATTGGTAATATGCATCATATTTCTGGTGGCCTGGATGCTCTGATCTCCAATTGGTGCTATATGTACTTCTTCTGAACCTCTTGGCCTCATCATAGGCTGTCTGAAAAAGGCTGAGGTAGTCTTCCACATTTATTTCCCCGTTTGCCAGCCTCTTCACTTCCAGGTATGTTGCAATGTGACAAGATCCATTGCATTACAACCCTTTGCCATCATATGTTCTGCTGCTATCTAACTATCTGTGCGTTATTCAGAAATGCATATTCCTCTTTCATTGCTGTTTCCTTTTCTGTTGTGACATCAATGTAGTTTACACTAGCATAGTATTTTATCAGTACATGTGCAGTTTTTTTTTTTTAAATAGAAGAATGCGGTTTCGTTGCTTAACTGATTCAGTGCCGAAGGATAATATATCGCCAAAATGTGACATCCCATGTAGAAAGAAAGACGATATATAGCCACAGTAGGGTAATAATGTTATTTGTTTCTTTTCGTGATATCTTCCGCAATTTCAATGCTCAGTGAACGGAAATTTACATTATAATATTTGTTCATATGCCTGTGTACCATGTTTAGGCTTTTTTTTTTTTTTTGCACTGAATCAGTAAATTGTTATGTGGTTGTTATTATGTACTAGTTTGTTTCCATATTTGTTTACGTTCAATTATTTAATCTGTTCTTTTCCCAAATTATTCTTGTTGTTAGATTTAGTGTTTAATGATTTTTTATCTGAGGTGACTCTCTCTCTCTCTCTCTCTCTCTCTCTCTCTCTCTCTCTCTCTCTCTCTCTCTCTCTCTCTCTGGTGACTTCATGGCGTCGTAGACGTTATTGTTCAGAATTTGCAGTTTTTACGTCCAGTTTGTAATTTTTCCTTGCCCCTCTTGGAATGGATTCAATAGCCGCCTGCAATTTGTGACTTCACCATAAAGAGAGCTACGAAGCACTGATATGTCTCAGCAAACATGATGTTACAGTACCGCTTTTGCACTCCACTGGTGTCTGTGTTTGGAGAGTGGATGGAAATATCTACAGCTGAATCCCCATGTCTACGGAACTTTGATAACGGATAGGGATGACAGTCTCTACACGAAACTCACCCGGATTTAATTCCAGCCCTTTACAAGGCTCTCACAACCTGAACTCCGGCGCAGTGAATTTAGAGTTAACACTCAGTCTCCAAAAAGATTGACCAAACTAACCAATCCTTTGAGTCTTTCCGACCCAACGATTTCACAGCCGATGTTTAAAGGGAACAAAAGCCACAAGGAATAAAGGCTAATTGTGTCGCTTTTATAGAGAGAGCCAGGTATAGAGCAAACAGTGTTGAGAGTTAAAATAATCGTCCTTATTTCAATGGTATGTGCAAATCAATCAGCAAATTACATCGTGCGTTGTGTGGTATACATAGACAAAACCGGATCACACATGTAGATTTGCTTCGGACAGTAAGAGTTAAAATCAAAGTTCGTTACTCCAAACAGTCGGTCGGTCCCCATTTCCTGAGATGCAGTGCAGACTAAGGTGCAGATAGCAATCCTAGGTTTACATTACACGGTGCCGACCAACATCTTAACAACAAAACTGACAGACACCAGAATCACTGAGCTGTCTACATGGGGTCAGATACCCCCATGCACGTTTGTTTACCCTCATCTTCCCGTGGTGGCATTCAATAACTCCGAGACACTGCGTGTGCCTGCGATGTCAGAAGTTTCATATAAATATATACCTATTGAATGTATGTGCATAGTCGAATTAAACATGGTACAAATGATTCTAGAGATAAGTAAACAGGTGCCATGAAAAAGTTCTTCTTGCTCTTGTTCTTCTTCTTGTTCTTCTTGTTCTTGTTCTTGTTTTTCTTGTTCTTCTTGTTTTTGTTTGTCTTCTTCGTCTTGTTCTTGTTCATGTTCTTCTTCTTCTTCTTCTTCTTCTTCTTCTTCTTCTTCTTCTTCTTCTTCTTCTTCTTCTTCTTCTTCTTCTTCTTCTTCTTCTTCTTCTTCTTCTTCTTCTTCTTCTTCTTCTTCTTCATCTTCTTCTTCTTCTTCTTCTCCTTCTTCTTCCTCTTCTTCTTCTTCTTCTTCTTCTTCTTCTTCTTCTTCTTCTTCTTCTTCTTCTTCTTCTTCTTCTTCTTCTTCTTCTTCTTCTTCTTCTTCTTCTTCTTATTATTATTATTATTATTATTAGTGCTGTTGGTGGTAGTAGTAGTAGTAATAGTAGTAGTAGTAGTAGTAGTAGTAGTAGTAGTAGTAGTAGTAGTAGTAGTAGTAGTAGTAGTAGTAGTAGTAGTAGTAGTAGCAGTAGTAGTAGTAGTAGTGTCGGTCTCCCTAGCCTAGGATTTAAACGACTTGCTCCGTAATCCTATTTATCCACGTAGGGTAACGCAGCGCGCGAGAATTGGAAGCGGTTATCGCCGCGTTGGTAACTTTCGGGATAAGTGAGCCGGTCGCTCAGAAAGCAATGGCATACTTTCCAAGAAATCAACAATCAGCTGAAAGATTCTGATGTTGACGGCGAAAAGAAAAAGTAGTAGTAGTAGTAGTAGTAGTAGTAGTAGTAGTAGTAGTAGTAGTAGTAGTAGTAGTAGTAGTAGTAGTAGTAGTAGTAGTAGTAGTAGTAGTAGTACTATTAGTAGCAGCAGCAGTAGCAGCAGCAACAGCAGCAGCAGCAGTAGTAGTAGTAGTAGTAGTAGTAGTAGTAGTGGTAGTAGTAGTTAGTAGTAGTAGTAGTAGTAGTAGTAGTAGTAGTAGTAGTAGTAGTAGTAGTAGTAGTAGTAGTAGTAGTAGTAGTAGTAGTAGCAGCAGCAGCAGCAGCAGCAGCAACATCAGTAAGTAGTAGCAGTAGTAGTAGTAGTAGTAGTAGTAGTAGTAGTAGTAGTAGTAGTAGTAGTAGTAGTAGTAGTAGTAGTAGTAGTAGTAGTAGTAGAAGTAGTAGTAGTTATTGTTGTTGTTGTTGTTGTTGTTATTGTGAGTGTTGTTACTGTTGTTGTATCCAAATACCATGACAAATCGAAAGACCACAGAATTCTAATAATGATTTCTCCTTCAGTTAACGAACTCGGCTGCAATTCCAAAGGGAGCTAACTTTGTAATCTGACACTAAAATCAACATCGCTTCGAGAAGCAGAAGCTACCACCTCAGACTTCTTACTAACATAGATTATTTTTTTAAGCACCCAGGTTGAATCTCCGGGTGCTCCTTCTCTCACATCATCTGGCCTGTACTCTAGTTTAACGCCGGGCACTGTTTGTCTCTTTACCGTCTCCAGTATACACATTGCCCAGCCATCTGGCAGGATGCGAGGAAGACTGATGAGTAACACGACTCCCCTCCCGGGCCAAAGGATGACCCAGATTGTGTGGATTTAGACACCAGGCCAACGGTTTAGAATTCTGACCTTAAAAAAAATACGCGTTGCCTAACATTTAACTCCCCTCCTCCCCCTCCCACTTTAAAAAAAAATGTCTTTTTGCATGACGTTGATATCAATCCCAAATCCAGGTTCATTTAAGAAGCAAGTTTTATGTTCAGAGATTTGCCATTGCTGTCTGAACGAGAAGTCAACGTTAAAGTTCAACTGACCGGTGTAAGGCATGAACCCCGTATCCCGGCGTCAGCGCACGGGAAGTGTAATCCAAAGTGCATTAAGCCCGGAGCCACGCTAAATGCTGTTGCATAATACGAATACTAACAAGGAAATTGGCTACCTCTTCTGCCTCTTTTTCGTTCCTCTTCTGACTGAAGTAGGTCATATCTTTTAGTTATGCGCCTTACAGAACAGTGTGTCCGGCTGATGTGCGTTATATGTGTGGTTCAGGACAAACTAAAAGAGACAGAAGTTGGCCTGAACTTGACCTCTCCCATGAGCAAACCTTTATAGTCAATAACGAAGACATATTACGGTAGCATACTGATAACTTTAGCTTCACAACAAAAGAACAAAGTACGAACATAAACGTCGAAAACACCTAGGTTATGATCACTGGAAAGGAAGAAATACACTGCTACCTTGATAGCCGATAGTTTGTTACATTGTGCTTAAAAAAAAAATCTGCATATTAACTACAACCCGTAGTGGGGACCTGGGATGGAGTTATATCTCTCCATAGAGAAAATCTGGGCTGAATTGTAGAAACCATGTGTTGCCCATGTAGCATGATTGCTCTCTTGGCCTGCCTAATTTACTCTATAGGAAAGGTAACACCAATACGTCTGGAGACAAGCTCCAGAAACTGTCCAGTCGGCAAAGAAATACTCTTAACTGTCCGTCTATCGGAGCTTCCATACAAGACCAGTTGCCGAGCAAGGTTTAGGGCTTTGTCTGCCCTACCAAGGCACTTAGTTTTTAGGTTGCATTTAATCGCACTAGGATAATATAAGTCTGCTCATTTCCCTGAACACCCGCATGCCCTAGCACGAAAATGAAGTTAATATTTGCCAGCTGTGACCGCTTCAGAGATAACAACGACTGTCTTCGGGTCCACCTCATCGCTATCTTCCTGAGCAGACTCATTAAGTCACTAAATAAACATGCTCGAGTAAA
>OY992893.1:87678622-87873622 GCA_963921405.1 Cepaea hortensis
GCGTGTCTTGTTTGTGCTAATGTCAAATTATCATGGACAATAGACAAGTGAGGACATTATGTGGGGAAGCGGGGACACGTGGTCTTATAGAAGATTTAAGAGGACACAGTCAACGGATAGAAAAAAATTAAGATATCTTGAAAGACTTTAATTCACAAGAGATACTGGTTATTCGCATCAGAAGGAGACAGTTCAGATTCTTTGAGCACGTCGTGAGAAGGTGAAAGCAGGAATATCTTGTCACCACGGGAAACTTGGAGAAGAAAAGACTCAGGGCGTGACCAAAAGAGATGATGCTGATGTCATCGCATGGAGGAATGTTGATATGAGAAATTATTTGAAGCACACAAGATAGAAGACTGTGGACAAACATGATCATCATTGCCATACGGTATGGACTATAAGAAAACGATATTGAAATATCATAATGAAGTTAATATCTTGGTTGCTTCTTCCCCCCCCCCCCCCCCGTGTGGTGTTCACTGTAAACCTGGATGGCTTGGCACATGGCATGGACGGGAGGACAGGAACACTGAGCTGATCCACGACTCTGGTGATCGAGTGAAATGGCGAGTCATGACCGCCCACGCATTTTGGCATGGCACATGATTGATTGATTGATTGTTCACAGTAAAAAAAAAAAAAAAAACATAAAATATATGGAAATATCTTCCCCTAGAATTATAGCTTTCCGTCTTCAAGGTTTGACATGGGTTCTGTATTTATTGTTGTTATTTTCACCCGCAGCCTCCCAGTCTTCAGAGATGCGCCTCGACGTCTGGGTTTACCCGATGTCTGGAGATGTTCGGTTACAGTTGCCAGCGTTGGATGACATCTTTTGTTTATTTATCTTATCTGGCAAAATGTTTGCCCCCCCCCCACCCACCCCCAGCCCCCCACACACACTCGGCGTATCGTTACGTGGTCTTGACAGAGGCCCTGGCTTACAGGACAGGCAGGTAGAGTTCGAAGCTTAAACAAGGAGTAATTTTTTTTTATTTGCTGTGATTCTTTCATGCATGCGTTCACTTCGTCGTTCGTTCAGTCATTTGGTTGTTCATCGACTTTCTCATTTTACTGTGCACGTTAGCATGTACTTGAGTTCGTATATTTTCCGTATCATATATAATATATTCCATAGTCCACCGTGAAGCAGTATGCAGCGAATGGCTGTCGTCTGCTGGAGTAATTCTTTGCACTTAGACTCATCATTCAAAAAATAACAACAGACACGTTACAGAAGGTACTTGACAATATGAAGAGACGTGTACAATCATGTCTTGAAGCCTGTGGTGGACATTTCCAACACCTGTTATAATGAATAATTCATTGGTACTTTCCAGCTTCCCCAAAACAGCGTTAGACCATAACATTGACTACTGTAACAAATTTAATGAATTTTTTAGCACATTGTTTAATGACATCAAGTACTTCATTTTTTATTTTTTTTTCAAATTTGTTCTATTAGGAGCGTTCATTTGAAATCCGTTCGTGCTGCACCTAGCGTAATTGCGAACGTTAAACATGATCATGTCATAGTCATGTGATAAGTACTGACCATTGAATAAAAGAGCACGTGGTTATCGTCCCACGATGCATAGGTTTTGTTTCTGACCGTTGAGAAAATAGCCGGGTTGATCCAACATCCGTACAAAGAAGCTCAAAGAGCTGCGATTTAGTTTCTTTCATTTGAAAGATGTCGACCAGTGGACATTCATCGAAGAATGCAGGCAGCGTACGGTAACAATAACAAATGTGTGTCGAAGACAACAGTGACAGACAGGGCAAGAATTGTTCGGAAAGGACGTCAGTTCACGACTGATCTTCGACAGCCGGATCAAGCGCATATTGTTGCAACAGAAAATACCATCGCCAAAATTGATGCCACAGTGCAGATGAACCGTTGTTGAAGCATACGTTCACTAGCGAAAGAATCTGATGTGTCAAATGGGACAATTCAAAAGGTCGTTCGTAAGAAACTGCAATATCGGAAGGTGTGTTCACAGTGGGTACCACGGATGTTGACCGACCACCAAAAAGAGGAACGCATGGGATTGTGTTTGAACCACTTGATGCGTTACAGAGTAGAGGGTGATGAATTTCTCTTCCGCATAGTGACAGGCGATGAACCATGATGTCACCACTTTGAGCCGAGCAGCAAAAGAGAGAGCATGCAATGGAAGCATGCTGGGTCACCAAAAGCAAAAAAATTCAAGTTACAGGTTTCCGCTGGTAAGGTTATGCTGAGCCCATATTTTGACCATGAAGGGCTATTGTTGGTCGACTTTAAAGAACCTGGTGTCATCATCAATTCTACCCACTACTTGCAAACACTAGGCAAGCTGCAAAAAGACATCAAGAATAAACAACCCGGCATGCTTTCTCGCGGTGTGATTTTGTTGCACGATAATGCTCGTCCGCATGTCGCAAAGATTGTGCAGGAAGCATTAGCAAGGAAGAAGTGGGAAATTCTGCAACATCCAGCCTATAGTCCTGATTTTTTACCATGTGACTTTCATTTGTTGGACCACTGAAAAAAGCTCTCAAGGGGCAACGATTTCACACAGATGCAGACATAATGAATGCGGTAAACACTTGGTTCATTGAGCAACCACAATTTTTTTTTTTTTTTTTTTTTTTTTTTTTTTTGCGGACGGCATTCGCCGCCTACCTAAGCAATGGAATGTTTGTCTGAATGCCTACGGCGAATTCTTCTGACCAACCCATGGTGCACAATTCATTCAAAATGAATGCTTTGTTTAATTCTACCACATCTGTTAATGTTTCTTTCATGCTTTTGCAATAAAGCCATTGGAATGGGTTTCAAACGAACGACCCTTATACATAAAACGTGTGGTGAGACTTTACAAACACCTACAACACACACACACACACACACACACACACACACACACACACACACACACACACACACACACACATCTCAGGGTCGGCCTCTACTGCGATACAAAGATGTGTGTAAGCGGGACATGATTGATACAGGCATTAATAATGCACATTGCGAGCAAGTCACCGCTGAACGTGTTGCATAGAGGGCATATATCAGAAATGGAATCAAGACATGGGAGAAAATGATTGCAAATAAGTCACACACCGAGCGTGTGAGGCGTAAGATGGTGCATGATGATGGAAATGACCATGTGTTCACATGCATCTACTGTGGACGAACATTTACAGTGCGAATTGGCCTTATCAGTCACAATCTCTTCCGCTATGGGTTGTAGTTATTATGCCTTTTTGAAGCACAATATAACAAACTATCGTCTGTCTAGGCGGCAAAGTGCCAATGAAATGAAATGCGTGTGGAATGTTTTTACATCTGTCCGCTGTTTGTAGCGTGAACTGCATGTTCGGAGCAATGGCGGCTGGTTGTCGCTGAATTGAGTGCTTTGCATTTTGGGATTACGAGTGCATTTTTCTGGAGACTCCTGGGAGTCGACGCTGGAGCTACGGAGTTCGTGCTTTGTGCGGTGCTTTCGGTGGGTCGCCCTGCGGAAAGAGTCCGAGCCATGTGGGATAAAATCCGGGTCAATATATTCTTTCTAGTGACTGCTGATTTCATCGACGATGAACTGTATTTTTCGTGGAGGAGTTATGTGTTAGTATTCTGATGGCGGTATTATGCAAATTGTACCTGTGCGGGCTGTTGGCTTGCCAAGACTCCTGTCTGTTCCACTTTTTACATAGGGCTGTGAAGAGCATTTTGTGTGATATTTACTGGCACAGGAACGGAGAATAATGGGGAGGACCCGTTGCCGTGAAGTTGGAACCGGGACTAACTTACTAACTAAGATTGGGTCATCCTGGTAAACCTATGTCCATTTAAAACATCCGCCTCGATGAAGAATTGAACACATGTCACCAAGCCAACATGCAATCGCGATACCCACTGCGCCACCGTAGCTAGTGTGTATGGTCCTAATGTGCTATTTTTTATACACCGATCGGCACTTTGATCCTACAATCGCAGGAACAAAGTGTAATCTGCCACTACTTAAAAACAATATTGTAAAAAGTTTTCGAAGTCGAGAGGATCGACTTCATTGCAACGGGTTTTATCCCATATGGCTTGGTATCTTTCGGCAGGGCGCCCTGTCGGAAGCATCACACAAAGCACAAACTCCGTAGCTCCAGCCACGACCCCCAGGTGCCCCCGGGAAGGTTAACCCGGTCAACAAATGCCCGCAGAAGTCGGATATGTCGGTCTATCGGCGCAGGAATGCAGCTCTGCTGTAAACAGGCACAGCGTAATCACGTCCGAAAAAAGCTCCCGGGCTGAACGCAGAAGGAGAAGAAGTAGACGACCCCAGGAGTCTCCGAGAACAAATGCACCGACGTAGTCGGAAATCGAACCCACAACTTTCGGAGCGCAAGGCAAACGGCTTGACCACTTCGCTACTGAGACTACCTAATCCGCCATTACTTGGAATCGAACCTACGACCTCGATTGCAACAGTTCTACTAATCACTTTGATGTGGGTTATTTTACAACACAAGCGATATGCGTGACAAGGCGGCTGGTCACGACAAGAAAAGGGACTCTTGTTCTCTACAGGGGGGCTAACAGCTGGGCAGTAATGAACACGTCAATCGACATGATGAGGCCGCTTGTCGCTGATGGACTTGAATACCAGAGAAGATGGAAGTACAGAAAACCGTTGACCTATTTTGAATACACTAATGTCCTTAGGTGGATTCTACCAACCAGGACTGTTGACCTAATTTGACAAGATAATTGTGAGCATTATCCACTTCTTGGTGACCAGGCACAAGGAGCTTTGATGGATGAAGATGGATCTGCGTCTTGTTCCCAATTCCGAAACTGTGGATCAATCATTTGTGGTATCTTGTCTATGTGCAACTTAGTTTTCTGATGGAAAGTTCGCAGATTCAGTGTCAAACAAAATGTAGGTTTGTATCAAACAAATATATATGGCACAAGGTGGGGGAAGTAAGGTTGTGTCAGAGTTATGATTTAAAACTTGGTAATATTGTAGCAAACAAATTGTATCATATGGTGTATTTTTAATGACTGTGGGGTTGTTGAAAATATTGGCGTTCCAACTATTGCATTTACCCTCTTTGAACTCATGCAACCTAAACGGTAAATACAAAACTTGGAACGGCAATATTTCAAAAAATCCCAGTCAGTTAAAATATACCCTGTATAATGCAATGGTCTCCCTGGCCGAGGGTTTAAACGACTTTCTCCGTAATCCCGTTTATCCACGTAAGGTAACGCAGCGCGCGAGAATTGGTAGTGGTTCTCGCGAGTTGGTCACTTACGGGATAAGTGAGCCGGCTGTTCAGAGATCAATGGCAAATTACTGAGCGTAATCTTGTCAAGAAATCAACAACAGCGGTAAAATGCTGGTGATGACTGCGGTGTCCTGTAACGGATATGCGAAAAGAAAAAAATAATAATGCAATGACAACATTTCGACCATAATAAGATCATGGCAGATACGCTAAAGACGATTAATCATCCCATGGCAATTAAACAGTTAAAAGTAAAGGACGCCATTTTGATCTGAGACGAATCGACGCTCAAAGGGTGATATGGTCCATATCACACTGGTCACCTTGCTTCCCAGAATATTTCGTTGTACCTGTTTAAGGCCGAGTCAACATGGGAGACCAGTAAACCGCACAAAACCCACCTCGTTGTGGATTCCAACACACAACTACCGAGCTTGTGGGCAAGCGTGCTAATCACAGCCCTTCCGTTATTCTGTAATTAAAACAATATAAAATAATACAGAGTAATGCAGCGTCACATAACACATGTATTGTTCGTAATTCTGTTCTGTAAAGCTGCATTACTTTGTCTTATTTTATATTGATTATATTTTCACAACTTTACCGCAGTTCCACTAATTGCATTCATATTTTAATGTCTGTAGTTAAAATAAAATTAGGTGCGTATCCTTTACAGGCCGTTGAAATAACCCCAGCATTTTATTGGTTATCTTTGACTCAGTGGCGAAGAGGTTGCTGACGCAATTCTTAGTCCCGCATACCGCGTTCGAAACACAGATGCGAGCGATTTGACAGCAGACTGCCTTGCGTTGGTTTTTATTAAATGGTATGAGTGTCGGTTGTTCAGAAAACAATGGCAAACTACTGAACACAAATTTGCCAAGAAATTACAAACAGTCCCCCAAAAATGCTGGGGTTGATTGCTACGTCCTGTAAAGGAGATACAACTAAAACTTTTTAATGATTTACTCGCCATTTTTTTACGTTCAGTAATAAATGATATACAGACCAAATGGAACCAGAAGAAGAGGCTGACTATGTAAACGATGGACAGAGGGAATAATGGAGTCCATGGGAATCTCGATACATGAAGCCCATAAACGGGCACTCTCCCGCTGTTTATACTTCACCTCGACATCGTCTACAAGATGAGATGAGTAATTTGACATTGCTGTCTGAACGACTGATGCCTATACCATCGAAATCAACGCAATGCGTCCTGTTTCCAAATCGTTTACAGCTGATTTCGATACCTTGACTCGGTGTGTCGGGGCGTTGCGACACGCGCTCACCGCCCGTAAGCCACAGCGTCGGTATCAATCTGAAGCAGGTTAAATAAACTGGAGCCACCGTGACCGATTGGTTAGCCCCGCTGGCCAGCCGGCCCGGAGATCATGTGTTTAAATTCGCATGGGTTGGAGACCAGCATGGTTGATGGTTACGAGCGCTCGCTCATAAACTTACGGTGTGCTGATGTCGAGGTAGCGGGCTGACCCCCCTACACCTGTCAGTTGGATTAAAATGTTGACTTCTTGCTCTTGACTTTTGGGACGTAAATTACAAGTACCTCAGAAGTCGGAGTGGGTTCGCCTGATGGCAAGGTACACTGGTAATTGGGATAGCTAATCCACTCGTAAAAAATCAGTTTGATGCACAAGAACAGTAGCACGTGTATGGACTACGCTAGAGCTCAAAGCGAGGGAACGCTACACACACACACACACACACACACACACACACACACACACAGCACACACACACACAGCACACACACACACACAGCACACACACACACACACACACACACACACACACACACACACACACAGCACACACACACACAGCACACACACACACACACACACACACACACACACACACAGCACACACACACACACAGCACACACACACACAGCACACACACACACACAGCACACACACACACACACAGCACACACACACACACACACACAGCACACACACACACAGCACACACACACACACATACACACACACACACACACAGCACACACACACAGCACACACACATAGCACACACACACACAGCACACACACACAGCACACACACACACACAGCACACACACACAGCACACACACACAGCACACACACACACACACAGCACACACACACACAGCACACACACACAGCACACACACACACAGCACACACACACACACACAGCACACACACACACACACACACACAGCACACACACACACACAGCACACACACACACAGCACACACACACACACAGCACACACACACAGCACACACACACACAGCACACACACACACAGCACACACACACACAGCACACACACACACACACACACAGCACACACACACACAGCACACACACACAGCACACACACACACAGCACACACACACACAGCACACACACACACAGCACACACACACACAGCACACACACACACAGCACACACACACACAGCACACACACACACACAGCACACACACACACAGCACACACACACACAGCACACACACACACACAGCACACACACACACAGCACACACACACACACAGCACACACACACACACAGCACACACACACACAGCACACACACACACACAGCACACACACACACACACAGCACACACACACACACAGCACACACACACAGCACACACACACAGCACACACACACACAGCACACACACACACACAGCACACACACACACACACAGCACACACACAGCACACACACAGCACACACACACACACAAAGGCGCATGGAGGAGACTTTTAAAGAATCATTTACCTCAACTCCCGAGTCAACCCAGCCTCAAATAGTACCAGATAGTATCTTGGGAAATAGAGGCGGTTGTTTATTTTCTTATCTAGCGAAATGTTGACCTTTCTTCTTCCAGCTGGAGTCTCGTTGCCTGGCTTTGAACTGACTAAAGTCTATTCTGACAGGACAGACTGGTAGAGATCGAAGGGAGGAATGTTTCAAGAAGCCGAACCAAACCGGTTCACACCCGATGCAATGAAGTAGATCCTTTCGCATTAAAACCCTCTTTTAACAATCTGAGCGCCAATGGATAATACATAACCAAATGTGACCTCCAATTTGTATAGGAGGATGATATATCACCAGACCAGGGTCATCGTGTTGTTTTGTTTCATGTCTTTCGCAGTTTCAATACTCAGTAAACGTAAATTTGCATTGTAATACTTGTTCATTTGATTCTGTACCATGCTTGGTGGAAAACTATGTTTAGTTTGGCACTGATTCAGTTAAACTGTTTGGTTGTGTGGTGGCTGCAGATCTTTCTATGGCACAATATTACTTTGGTTGTGTTGTAGGTGAAAGCTATTCCCTATTTCCTTGGTTGTGATGAAAAGTAGTTCCGGTTTGTTACAATGTCTACAGCGTAGTAATCCGCAGCTAGTCCCAAATGATGACCACGTGATGTCGTATAAACAGGTCAACGGGGGGACATCTTGTCCCAAGCAATTATTACCAATTTTCGGTTGACAACACCGTTTTTGTATTTCTGGCGTAAATATTTAGGTCACGTGTTACTTAGTTTCTAGAGCCTGTTTCTTGCCTCTGTCAGCAGGAGAAACATCTGGTGGTTCTATTGATGACCAAGATATGAGATTAGCGAGGTATAAGACCGGAAATGGCTACAGTCAATAATATCTTCTTCTTTGCGATCATCCGGAGTGTTTTTTTTTTCAGATGTGATTGCGGTGTGTCTGTTATGCGCCCTTGGGCCGAAACCCGTAGGCCAACACATCGACTTTAGCGTGCTTTTTTGACCAGGTGTAAATAATATGAGATCGCCATAGTACGTGATATGAGATAACCACAGTACACAGTACGTGGAAACCCACAGTACACAAATACGAGAATATGACAGTACACGACATGAATTGCCGCATTAAACAATATATAATCACCACAGATTACTATGTGAGATCACCACCTTAAAAATAGAAGTTCACCACAGTACACTATAAGGGATCACCGCATTAAACAATATAAGATCACCACAACACACTATATGAGATCACCACATTACACAATATAAGAATAACCATAGTACATGATGTGAGATCACCACATTAAACAATATATGATCGCCCTAGTGCGCAATGTGAGATCATCACATTAAAAACTATAAGATCACTATAGTACGTGATGTGAGATCACCACAGTACACAATATAAGATCACACCAGTACACTATACGACATCACCAGATTGAACAATGTAAGATCACCACAGTGCACAGTATAAAATCACCACAGTACACTATATGAGATCACCACAGTAAACAGCATAAGATCACCACAGTGCACAATATGAGATCACCACAGTAAACGACGAGAGATTACCCCAATGCACGGCACACAATAAACAACAGCATACAAATACGATATTCAGAAAGTACACAATATCAGACGAGCACAGTACAATACACAGTAACAGACCAGCACGGTACAATACACAGTACCAGACGAGCACAGTACAATACACAATACCAGACCAACACAGTACAATACACAGTACCAGACCAGCACAGTACAATACACAATACCAGACGGGCACGGTACAAAACACAGTACCAGACCAGCACGGTACAATACATAGTACCAGACCATCACAGTACAATACACAATACCAGACGGGCACGGTACAATACACAGTACCAGACCAGCACGGTACAATACACAATACCAGACGGGCACAGTACAATACACAATACCAGACCAGCACAGTACAATACACAGTACCAGACGGGCACGGTACAATACACAATACCAGACCAGCACAGTACAATACACAGTACCAGGCGGGCACGGTACAATATACAGTACCAGACGGGCACAGTACAATACACAGTACCAGACGGGCACGATACAATACACAATACCAGACGGGCACGGTACAATACACAGTACCAGACGAGCACAGTACAATACACAATACCAGACGGGCACGGTACAATACACAATACCAGACCAGCACAGTACAATACACAGTACCAGACCAGCACAGTACAATACACAGTACCAGACGGGCACGGTAGAATACACAATACCAGACGGGCACGGTACAATACACAATACCAGACCAGCACAGTACAATAGACAGTACCAGACGGGCACGGCACAATACACAGTACCAGACGAGCACAGTACAATACACAGTACCAGACGAGCACAGTACAATACACAGTACCAGACGGGCACAGTACAATACACAATACCAGACGGGCACGGTACAATACACAGTACCAGACGAGCACGGTACAATACACAATACCAGACGGGCACGGTACAATACACAGTACCAGACGAGCACAGTACAATACACAGTACCAAACCAGCACATTACAATACACAGTACCAGACAAGCACAGTACAATACACAGTACCAGACGGGCACAGTACAATACACAATACCAGACCAACACAGTACAATACATAGTACCAGACCAGCACAGTACAATACACAGTACCAGACGGGCACAGTACACACTGTGATCTATAGAGCGTATATATGTATGGCTCTGTATGCCCATAGGTGGACCTGCGATTCAAACAAATTTGCCAGAGCATTGTTTTATGGCCAACTCTTTGCGATCTATACCTGCTGTAGTATGTTTCACGTGGGCAGCATTCACTCGGAAGATCCTGTTTTTTAGTCTTCACCCAGAACGTTAGGCTTTCTGTTTCATTACTCAAATTATAAAGGGGTGTTAAATTATTTTCTCGTCAAGTAGCTGTCTTGATGTGTAAGTCCGATGTTCGATTTGCGGTGTGCCTGTACCTTTCAATGTTCATACTGTAATGCGTCTTCTTATTCCAACTCGTTTTCTTTGCTTCTATGAACGTCGATCAATACCCTTGAAGCTATTTCTAATGTTATTTCAATGGCTAAAACACTCCCGACTTATTGACACTTCTGTGGGTACCCTAGTACATGTGCATTGATATTCCATTATAATTAGATTGACATCAACTTAGACTCTAATAATGTCCACATAAATGACAGGTGTAGGTTTATGTCAACGAAAAGTGACACGTTAATAGGCGTGACATGTGTAAAGTCGGTCCTACACAAGTCTGAGGATAATCGAAATGAGGTGGATAATGTTTATCATATTGCTCGAACTATAATAAACGCAAACAAGAATGATAATATAACTTTTTCATTGGCACCTTACCGTCTTGACAGACGATAGTTTGTTATATTATTTCAAAAAGGCATAATAACTACAACCCGTGTCGGTAGCGAATGTGACTGATCAGACCAATTCGCGCTCTAAATATTCGTCCACAATGGATGCAGGTGAACACACGGTTATTTCCACCATCATGCACCATCTTACGTCTCACATACTCAGTATGTGACCTATCTGCAATCCAGGGATGGAGTTATACTTCTTCATAGCACAAAGCCTGGGCTGAAATTTAGAGACCATGTGTTACCGATGCAGCTTGATCTTCTCTCGGTCTGTCAAGTACACTCCAAAGGAAAGGTAACAACAATGCATCTGGAACAAGACAAGCTGCAGAAACTGTCGGATCAGCAAAGCAATTCTCTAGCTCTCCACCTGTCGGAGCTTCAATATAATATAACTAGTATATTAAACTACGGGAGTCTCCATGTCGAAGTGGTCAAGCCGTTTGCCACGCTCTCAGAAGGTTGTGGGTTCGATTCCGAGATGCATCTTATGGTTCGCGAGTGCATTTTTCTCTGAGACTCCCCGGGGGTCGTCGCTAGAGCTACGGAGTTCGTGCTTTGTGTGACGCTTTCCGCAGGCCTCCCTGATGAAAGAGACCAAGCCAAATGGGATAAAACCGGGTGCAATGAAGTCAGTCGTCTCGACTTTTAAGATGTTTTTGTATATTCAAATAGAAAATATAGCTAGTAAGCACAATAAAAAGAAAGGCGCTTCGAGAAGCCAGTGAGCGTTTTGGCAAAACTCTTTATCAACGAATAAACACCAAACGTAGTTAGCCAGAAAATTCAAATGTAACCGTTGGAAATAAATTGCACACATTTCATCTCATTATATTATCTCGTTCCTCTCGTACCTTGCGGTGTCGAGCAGAAGCATAAACAGCGGGAGAGTGCCCGTTTATGGGCTTCATGTATCGAGATTCCCATGGACTCTGTTATTCCATCTGTCCATCGTTTACGTTGTCGGCCTCTTCTTCTGGTTCCATTTGGTCATCCACATATCTGAAGGAAATAACAAGAAAATAGAAATAAACAAATAGGTAAGTTAAAGAAATGACTTAAGACAGAGACTATCTGTCTGTCAAAACTCAAAACTGTTTTGAAAACTGTCCTGACAGTCAAGCACGTCTTAATTATAACTCAGTTTATGCTGTATTCAGATTGGCTGAAATTTAAAAATGACACACGGAAAGGTTATTTATATGACATAAGGAAGGGTTATATGAATGGCACATTGAATTGTTATATGAATAACACATTGAAGACCTTTATAAATGACACATTGCATGGTTATAAAAATTACACATTGAAGTGTTATATAAATGACACTTTGAAGAGTTATATAAATTACACTTTGAAGGTTTATACAAATGACATTGAATGGTTATACAAATGCCACATTGAATAGTTACATAAATGACACACTGTAGAGTTCAAATACCGACACACTGTAATCTATATCTATAAAACAGAGTGTATGTTTGTGGGTTTGTGGGTCTTGGATGCGTTCGATAACGGTACATCCGATTGAGATGAAATTTTCTACACGTCTTCCTTTCATTCCTGTGCAACCGACTATAATAATTTCTTAATGTAAAATCTTCTACTTATTTAATAACATTTACTTTTCCATTTTCATTATATAATGTCTATATAGCAGGGGGACTTCACTCTAGAAAAGTTATTTCAAGGGGCATAACTTTTAATAACATTTCTATATACTTTATAGTCATATTGTTGGACTTACCTGCACTATTGTTAAACTCTTTGTCTATAATTATTTTTAGGCATATGAGTTATATTAAATAATGATATAATCTTTAAGGTATTTTTAAAGTTTGCATAAAAATAATGCATTATGCATAACATTTTAACCCATCTTTTTCTGCTTACAAAACTTATCAACTGTCATGTCGGTGATTAAAAACAGTTTTCATTAAAAATAATGAATGGTGTGTGGAAGGACATTCTTTTAAGTTACTGTCATACTTTAAGGGATCATTTCTAAAGGTCGTATTTGCGGAGTAAATCGTGTGTTTCATTTGCATTCATTGTGTTTATTCCGGATTTCATCAATACTTTCCAAGAATGGCACCAGTCGACAAAATGGATTCCATCGACATTGATCATTTCCTGGAGGGAAGACCACTGCACAACAAAGGAACGTTGGTCATTACATTTACCGGCCCTGGCGCTGCGGCCAAGGCCACGCCTTCGTTAATCTACAGCACGCTGCTGGGCCCATGTGGTGTACCACATGGCGGCATTACTGACGTGTACCGGTATGAAGTACCTACTCGGTGGTATGTCAACCTGACACAGGTGGCCCATGTGGCAGTATACAAAGGCCTTCATGGTAAAACAGTTAAGCTGCCGGCGGAGGGACTGGAGCTATCAATAGAGCACCTAGAACGAGAAAGGGACCGAGTTACGATTCATTGGCTTCCCAACACTATTTCTCCACAGGGAGTAAAGTTCATAGTCGAAAAGACGATTGGAGACGAAAACGCGGAAGTCTTCAGAATCCAGTACGGTGGCGGCAAGTGGGGCGTGCTGTGTACCCCCACAAAACCGGTGCCGCATTACGCAAAGATCACGGCGCCAGGGAAAATAACAGGCGACCACCGCATAATGTTCTCTATGCCCGGTCGCCGGACTCAGTGCCCATATTGCAGCCTAGACGATCACTGGTCTAACAAATGCCCGACAAGGCGGCAGAAGAAAGAACATAATAAGAAAACATCTGAACTAGCACAAGAGGAATTCCCGGCAATCACGGGGAAGGACCACACACAGAAAAACAACGCTGTCCAAGATGTCGTCGAAGTAACTGGCAGACCGGTGACCACGGAGCCAGCCGTTGAAACTGCTCAAACAAAAACAGCTCCACAAGAAGCCAACGACGACGGATTCCAAACCGTCAGCTACGGCAGAAAAAGGCAGTGGGCAGAGAGAAAGAATTCCTCAAACAACAAAGACATAGCAGAAGAGGAGGGAAGATCTTCCCCTTCCCCTTCCAAACCATGCAAGAAAGCTGCTACAAAACAGCATGAAAACAGTGACAATGAAGGACCACTTTATATCAACACCGACGAAGACACCGATGAAGACCACGAGGAGAACGAAAACCACAAAACTATCACCAAAACCGAAGACACAGCCCAGATTTGAAGTATTTTGTACAAAGGTAATCACGTAAATTCAACCACCATGGTTTTTATTCTAATTTTGAAATGGCTGACAATCTATGTATAATTAGCGTTAATATTCGTGGCATGAAAACGAAATTACAATACATAATCACACTCATACACAAACACAAACCAGATTTCATCCTATTACAAGAAACTAACATCAAAACAGACTTTGAAGCAGTAGAACTAGTAACACGGTTAGGATTAAAGAATTCATCTTTCAGTTTAGCGAAACAAAACAATGGGTCAGGGACAGCCATACTGCAAACATCCGACACGTGGGACATTGTTAGAACGCACAGAGACGAACACGGTAGAGTTAGCACGGTTCAATTAAAGAACGACACACACGCCTACACAATAGTTAACATACATGCACCACCAAATTACCAATACCAACCCTTATTTTATGAACAGTTAGACGATTTATTAACACAGACATACAGGGGACAAAATATCGTTCTTGCCGGCGATTACAACTGCGTGCTTGAAGAAATAGACGTGTTAGGGGGAGAAGTAAGAACACAGCTGAGGAGGGCCGGCGGGGACGGCATACATCAACTAGATACACTACGAAACATCATTGATACTCACAACCTCACAGACGCATTCAGGCATACACACCCCGACAGTAGAGAAACGACATACACAAACAAAACACACAACAGATCATCTAGATTAGATAGGATTTACACACCCGCAACACACCACATCATACAGACCAAACATCTACGGGAAACATTAGATTACACAGACCACAAAGGCATACTAGTACACATCAGCACAAACAACACAGACACGCAGACATACAAACGGTCATCTCACTGGAAATACAATAATTCATTATTGAAACACCCAGAATATGTAAAATATATGACACAGCTCATACACACGTACACAGACAATATACCGACTGAGAACATCACACAATACTGGGACTTACTAAAAAGCACCATACGAAGCAGAACACAACACTTAGCAACCATGATTCACAAAGACAGAATAAGACAGGAACGTATCATACAGACAGCCATACGGCTAACAAAACAGACAGACAGGAATGCATCACACTTACACATACTAGAAACACAACTAGAAGAACACCAACAACACAGATATCTGGGCGCTCTTCTCAGAACAAAGCTCGACACAATCACACAAGAGACACCTACGAGACAATATTTAGCAATGGAGCAGAGTGTACAACGTAACAGACAAATAAGCAAAATATCAGACATGCAAGGAAACATGCAGACAGAAACACCACACATAGAGACTGCTTTCCAGCAACACTATACACAACTATTCACAGCAGAGACAGTCGACACACAGATACAAGACAACTTCTTACGGTATACAAAGAAATTATCTGACACAGACAGAGACACAATGGACACAGAACTAACACTGAAAGACATAACACAGGCACTGAGCACAATGAACAAAGACAAAACCCCAGGACCAGACGGTTTGACAGTAGAATTCTACCAACACTTCTTTCCTATCCTAGGCAATCTTCTCCTCAAAGTCTATCAGGAAGCCTTTGACAAAAAACAACTTCCAGAGAGCTGCAACATGTCCTACATTACACTCATATGCAAAGACAAAACTGACAAGACACAACTGAAGAACTACAGACCAATCTCCGTACTAAACACAGACTACAAGATACTTGCCAAAACACTCACCAACAAACTTAAACCTTTCATGCAAACACTAATACACCCTGACCAACAGTGCAGTGTCAAAGACAGAAATATACATAACCACACCCATCTAATTAGAGACATCATCACCTACACGCACGGGAAAGACTGTCCATCCTCCATCTTGTCCCTGGATCAGGAAAAGGCCTTCGACAGAATTTCCCACACATACCTGCATAGAACACTACAACACTGTAATATAGGACAGTATTACAGGCAGTGGATACACATCTTGTACAAAAATCCTGAGAGCAAAGTGTTGGTGAACCATTCACTGACAGCCAGCTTCAGGCTCACGAGATCTGTAAGGCAGGGATGTCCCCTATCACCACTACTGTATGTGCTCACCCTAGAGCCTTTATTAGAGAAGATAAGACAAGACACTAGTATTAAAGGCACCTTCCTGCATGGAATAGGAGAGCAGAAGCTCATCGCTTATGCAGATGACACTGCTTTCTTTCCCACTAGCAACACATCCATAAGGAACATACTCCACATCTTTACCCATTTTGGAAAAGGCAGTGGAGCCAAAGTAAATGTACAGAAATCATATATAACGGGTCTGGGAAAGTGGAAACAAAAGTCTGATTTCCCTCCAGATCTGAGACACACAAACACCATGAAACTGTATGGGATCACATTTCCTTGTGATCCCACAAAAACACACACACAGACATGGCACGCACTGACCCAAAAGATCACAGACATGCTACATAGGTATAGGTATAAAACATCCACAATATTTGGTAGAAGCACAGTAGTCAACACATTCATAATACCCAAAATAATATACTTAGCGACAGTACTGGACCCTCCCAAACAGACCATCACAAACATAAACAAACAAATCAGATGCTTTATCTTCACCAACACAATACCTAGCATTAAACACAAAACTCTCATACAAGACAGGAAACAGGGGGGTATTGGACTACAAGACATCCACACAAAAATACTGTCACTTAGGATTAGTTACATAGGTAAAATCATCAGACACCCAGAACAGCACAGACTAGCACTATACTACATAGCCCACAACATCAAACACCTCACACCACTTAACAATGCAACTGCACACTATCAGGGAACACTGCCAACATTCTATCAGACATGCATACAGGCAATACAAGGACATGAACAGTTAATACAGCAAACAACACACACAATATACAAACAGTTAGTTAGAGAGCAAGCACCACCACTCAAACTTAGGATCAAAAGAGGATACAAATACTTCATGTCTGACTTCACATGCACCTTTTCAAACCTACACAACAAACACATAACACCAACAGCTAGAGAAATCACATATAGGTTAGTATACAGCATGACTCCAACAACACAGGGACAATACATAGACAAACAATGCCAACTATGTAGAAACAACACACAAGAGACAGAGGAACACATTTATTTTACATGTCCAACAATTACTGCCACACGCGCAACACTCCAACACCTCATACACACACACACAGGCAAACAAACCGACATATATAAAGCAATATTTCTCAACACTTTACCAAAGTCAGCAAAAGACATACACACAAAACTACTTATAGCTCTTTCTTACTATAGACATCTCATATGGACATGCAGAAACTCAGCCAGACACAAGCACTACACATATAACACACATACTTAATATCATTTATGTACACGCGCAAAATATCACAACTATTTCCAGATTAAACCACATGTATTCCTTATTGTATTACAAATTTGGTATACATGAGCGCGAGAAAGAAAGAAGAAACTGTGAGTGAATGATGAGTAAATGATTAAAAAGATCATATATGGTCAAAAGACAAATGACAAATCCCTTATGTAAAGAATAGTGGAAATATAAATGCTTGTTTTATTTGTTTCAAAATGATGGTTTTAACACTCATAGATAAGGGGAAAAGAAAAAAGGAGAAAAGAAAATCAACTCCTCCCATTCCAATTACTATTTATGGAATGTTTTGCTTTAAATGCACTTGTTGTGCTATACTACCACCACTACTAAGATTATCACCTTAGTAAATAGAATCACATATCTATTATACTATTTATTATTATTATTATTATTTTTAATATTACTATTATTATTAATATATGTTTGTTGTTGTTTATTATTTTTATTATTATTTTTATTATTATGAAAATGTCTACTATTATTATGATCATTATTATTATTACTATCATTATCTTACCCTTATTATCTTTAGTATCATTAATTTGGAAAGTATTAAGGATATCATCATTATTAATTTACAACTTCATCTCCCATGTTCCCCCCCCCACCTTTGCTTAAGGTTTGTTGCTTTTGCTACTACCCCCACTATTTTGTTTCAAATATTTGTCCAGCCTATACCATCATAAAGAGTGGCCATGTCCTTTCCTCTCTTTGTCACCCCCTTTGAATCATGTGAGTGAGTGTTGAATGAATGAATAAATACAAAAACACATATGGTTATCAAACCAATGATACTGTAAAAACTTATGCAAATACAAATGTTTGGTTAATTTTTATTTAAAAAAAGAAAGAGAGAGCAAAGAGGAAAATATGAATGAACCCCTACATTTAGGAAAAAAAATAAGGAGGAAAATATAACCCACTCCTTTACTCCAAGTATTACTAAAAACTGCAGTTTTGCATGTGTATGTACCTGCTAGGCTAGGTTTAACACCATTACAAAGAAAATCATCCTAGCAAATGGAATCACATATTGTAAAAATGTTTATTCTTTTCATAACTATTATTAATTATTACCATTGCTGTTTTTTTTATAATTGCTGTTATTACCCTCAGTATGTCTCCTCCTGTCATTATTATTATTATCATCATTAGTAATAAATCAAAGCCCCTTTCCCATGTGCCCCCCCTCCCCTTGCTCATGGTTTGCTGCTGCCTTTGCTGATACCCACACCGGTTTGGTTCAAATATTTATCCTGCCTTTACTATCATTGCCCAGAGAGGGGGTTGATGGCATTGGCGGAGTGGAACCAAATTGGTGAGAGGGTGGCAAGGGAAACAAAAATGTAAAGATTGTAAAAATTTGTGCTAATACTGATGCTTGTTTACTTTTTACAATAAGTTTTTTTTAAAAAAAAAAAATAAAAAAAAAAAAGATGAAGGGAAAAAAATGAATGAACCCTTACAAATAAGACCAAAAGGGGAAAAAAATTAGCAAGGAGAAAAAGATAACCAACTCCTTACTTCTACTATTATTGAACATTGCATGTTGCAAGTATATGTGAAAAAAAAAAAAAAAGCAAGGAGAAAAAAAAGATAACCAACTCCTTTTAACACCTACTATATTATTAAACAGTGCAGGGTGCAATTGTTATTGTATGTACCAGCCATATTTTAACACCATTTCTAAGAAAATCATTTTAGCAAATGGAATCACATGTTGTTTGGAAAATGTGATCATTATCAAAACAAATCCTACCATTGTGTTTTATTAATATTAGCATTGCTGTCATCACCCTTAGTAGTTTTTATTCCTTGTCATTATTATTATAAGATATATTTCATGTAAACACCATTCCTAAGGTAATCAATTTAGCACATAAAATCACATGTTAAAACTATTATTTATTATCATTGAGTCTATCACTAGTCTCAGCACTGTTATTCCTTGTCACTATGATATTTATTTATGTATTTGGTTGTTACTTTGCATTATTATCATTGTAATCACTATTAATATATATGGCTTTGTAAACACGTATACTATCACATCCCCCTTTCCCACCCTTTTGATACTGTGATTGTTGTCTCTGCTGCCACCCTCACCGTTTTGTTTCAGTTCTGCACCGCCATGTTTATCATCACCGAGGGTGATGGTACTTGGTAGGAGTTTTTGGAGCTGACAGGAGAGCGGGGCGGCAGGGGAAAAAATAACAGCCCGCTACCATCACGCTTTCGATTTAAAATATTTCCTTACAACAATGTCAATGGAGAAATGTTTAAATGTATAAAATATTTGTAATTTTTGCGCATATGTCACCTACACGCCCACATGCAACGCTCTGTAAAAACACGCACACAAATACTGAACACACAGTACGCATGTAACAACACAAACAATACAAATGCAACAACTACCCCTCCTGCATTGTAAACTAGGATACTCCTTGACAACCCCCCCCCCCCCTTTCCCCCCCCCCCTCCTTTTCGATACTGTTGGTTTTGATGCTGCTGCTGCCTTCACCGGTCGGTTCTAACAAGTTTTACTGCCATTTTCCTCAATTACCAAGTGGTGATGATGGTATTGGTGGGGTTGGAGATGACAGGTGAAAGGGTGGCAGAAAGAAAATAATGGTATACTACCGTCTTGTTGTTGTTTGTACTCGTTTTTCGTTAACCCCCATTTCAAATGTAAAAAGGTTGAAACAAATGTTGTAAAAATTTGCGCATATGTCACCTACACTTCCACATGCAACGCTCTGTAACAACACGAACAATACAAATGCAAATGTTTCTTAACACTCAATAAAAGTTTAAAAAAAAAAAAAAATAAATACATTTTTAAGTTACTGTGCGCCAGGAGCTGGGCTTAACCATGCCGGGTCAGAAAGATAGACAGATAGTCGGGAACGGAAGCTTATTTGACTACTTATATGAATGAATTAAATGACATGCTCCCTACCAGGGACTGGGTGAAGCCGGGCCGGGACAGACAGACAGACAGATAGACAGACAAACAGATAGTCGGGAACGGGAGAGCTTATATGACTACGTATATGAATAAATGAATATGTTATGAGAAGAAATGATTTGGAGAACTTGGTGACAACTGGTAAGATCGAGGGGAACAGACCAAGGGGAAGACCTAGAAACAAGTATCTGGATGGCTTGGCCTTGTGGCATGGTCGAGACAAAAACACGGAACTGATCCACGACTCTGTTGATCGAGTGAGATGGCAGAACATGACCGCCCACGCTTACCGGCATGGCACATGATGGATGGATATGAATAAAATGAGATGCTCCCCACCAGGGACTGGGTGAAGCCGGGTCAGACAGACAGACAGACAGACAGATAGTCGGGAACGGGAGAGCTTATATGACTACTTATATTAATTAAATGAGATGCTCCCCACCAGGGACTGGGTGAAGCCGGGCCGGGTCAGCCAGACAGACAGACAGACAGACAAACAAGCAGACAGACAGACTGATAGATAGATAGATCCCCTCCAGGGCCTGGGCGAAGCCGGGCCGGGTCAGCTAGTCTTATATAAATGAATCATTGAAGGGTTATACAAATGACACATCGAATGGTTATATAAATGACACATTGAAGGGTTATATAAATGACATATTGTAGGGTTAAATAAATCACACATTGAATGGTTATGTAAATGACACATTGAAGGCATTTATACATGACACATCGAGTGGTTATACAAATGTCCCATTGAAGGGTGATATAAATGACGCATTGAAGAATTAAACAAATGACATATGGAAGACTTATATAAATGTATTAATTACGCTTAAATTAATAATCATCATCATTGTCATGTGCCCTGCCAGCTGACGTAGACATTCATGTCTCTACACAGATCTGTCTTTGGTGTTCTTTATCAACTCTGCGGATGATATTCCTCCATACCAACGTCTCAATCCATCCAGCATCATTTCTCTCGGTCGGTCTCTGCCTCTCTTCCCAGTGATCGTTCCAGTTGTCACGATATTCTCCAGTGACTCTCTTCTCATCACATGGCCAAATAATGCCGCTTGTCTCTTTCCTATTGTTGAATACAGTGTTCTAGTTTCATTATTCTCTTCCAGATAATCGTTGTTGGTTGCTCTGTAAGGATTATGTAATTAACACACGTACGAGTTATGTAAATACTCACTCGTAACGTTTGTAGAATACGGACATTTTGGCTTTACTCACCGACATGGCGAACATCTGTGTCAATAACTCGTCTTTGTGCACTACCTGCGTGTTTGCAATGTTTAGTTTGCTTGTACTGCTACACGCGAGAAACTAATCAGCGATGTTATGTCCTTGTCTCTTGCCATTTTTAGAGCAATTTTGTATGCAGATGGCTAAGGTGTTAGTAAATGTGGTTACACAATTCCTTGACCTAGCGGGTCGAAGTTCAAGGTCAGCTACAGGCGATTTTGAAGTAGAATGAATTGCGTTGATTTCTTGTGTATGCGCGTCGGTGTTCAGAAAACATTGGAAAACTACTGGACTTAACATTGTCTAGTAAATCACAAACATCAAATAAATGGTTCAGTTGATTGCAACGTAGTGTAACAGGCAATGCTAGTAACTATTTTATTTCAGTGTTACACTACCTGTAGGTAGACAGTAATTAGGTCAGTGTAACACTACCTGTCGCTAGACAGTAATTAATTCAGTATTATACTACCTGCAGCTAGATAGTAATTAGTTCTGTGTAATACTACTCACAGATACGCAGTAATGGTAATTTGAATGATGAAGACGTAAACAATAGATGAAACAATAGATGAAACGAGATGATGTGTTCTATCATGTGAGGTTTCTTCTTCTTCTACGTTAACCCGGAATATTTTTTTGGACGTAATTGAGTTGTGCCTGTTTACAGCAGAGCTGCAATATTTGCACCTTTCGGCCGACACATCAGACTTCGACGGATGTGAGGTTTGATCAATAGTGCGTGTTTCACATCTTTCCTATGGTGTATTCAAATTTCAGAAGGTATTCAGGCAGGCAGGCAGACAGACTAAAAACAGACAGACAGACACAGATGAAGAAGAATAGATACATGAATGTATCAATGGATAAATGGGTGGAAGGATAGATAAGTAGACAGAAACATATTCAGAAAGATAGACAGAATACAGACAGAAGGACACACAGACACTCATACATAGCCAAGCAAACAAAGGCAGGCAGATATTGACATTCATGGACAAACATGAACTGACATAGACAGACGTAGACAGACAGACCTAGACACACATAGAAAGACATAGATATAGACAGACATAGACACAGCAGGCAGGCACACAGAAAGAAATAGACAAACGTAGACATAGATCGACAGACATTAAGATAAACAGACAGACACACATTTAAAACTATAGTCACACAGGTATATATATATATAGACAGACAAAGACATGACCATGCTACTAGACATAAAGAAGCAGACGGGCAAGCAGAAAGACACATAGACAGACATATATACAACAGATTGACAAACAGAGAGACAAACAGACACATAGACATGCATAGACAGCAGATAGCAGACAAATCAAATCAAATCAAATCAAATCAACTTTATTAGGGTCACAAATTGGGCGCGCAGGCCCGTCTTACATTCGGCCCTTCCAATCACTCGTCTTTCGTTCATCAAGAGCATTATACATTTACATAGGAAGATAAAATAAACATTGTGAAATGAATGTTGTAAACATAAACAAGGCTAATTACCATGTTATGAAGCCCATCTCCCACCTATCCATACATCACCCCACCCACACAACACCCCCACCTACCCACACACACGCACACCAAGGGACACATACATACCCCACCAACCGATCCATCCCCCTCCCGCACATCCCCCACCCACACACACTGCCCTCACCTGATCCCCCAACCAAAACACACTCGCCACCCCCAAACATTTCCCCACCAACCCATACATCCCACGCCCATCCACATACACATACTACCCCACACATCCTCTCCCCACCCACACCTCAAACCACCCATCCCCCAGCCACATCTCCATCGACAACATATTCCCCACTCATGCACACAATCCCCCACCAACCCACACATCGCACATCCACTCACACATTCCCAAACCATACACACACATCCCCACCAACTGACATGTCCCTACCCCCCACCCCACACACACACACACATCTCTCTAACCACCCATACATCCCCAATCCACTAACACACACCCCTCCACCCACACATACAACTTCCACCCACCCACACATGCCTTAACCTAATCCCCCACCACACAATCCCCCACCCGCACATCACATACACCTCCTATCATGCACTATTCCCAACCCACGCACCACACACACACATATCCCTCACCAACACATCCCCACTTACACACCACACACATATCCCCCACCCAGATACCACACAATATTCCCACCCACACCCACACAGATACCCTTACCCATCCACCCCACATACCCCCACTCACACAACACAAAAATCCCCCACCCACACACACATACCTCACCCACACAATATCCCCAACCAACACACCACACACCTCTCCCCACCCACACACGCATTCCCTACCCGTCCACCAACACACACTCACTCACGCATACATCCTCCACTACGCACCCACCCCCCCCCCCCAACCAAACATCTCTCGATAACAATACCCCTACCCCACACACATCCTCCACCCACTCACACATCCCACCCCGACACATACAACTCCCTCACCCACTTACACATCCCTAAGCCACTCACTCACACACCCCCACCCACACATTGCCCATCCAAACACACACATCTCCCACCATCACTCCCCCACATACTTCCCCCAACCACCACAATCCCCTACTCACCCATACATATACCCCACCCATACGCACATTCCCCGCACCCATCACACACATCCCCCACACCACACACTATCCTCCACCCATACCTCCACAAACATACCCTCCACCCACACATCATTCACACATCCCCCACCAACACACCGCACAAATATCTCAAACACACACACCATACACTTCTCCCCACCCACCCTTGCATCCCCAATCCACCCAACACAATCCCCTACCCACACAACCCCGCCTCCTACACATACTTCCTCAAACCGTCCACACATCTCCACCCACATAAACACACATCCCCTGCATCCGTCCCATACACATATCCTCCACCCATACACACATCCCCCACACCCATTCCAACACCCCTACTTTCACCCCCACACATCCATCCACACATCCCACCAACACCCACAAATACCACTACCCACCAAAACCAACACACCCCAACCCATCCAAACGCATACCCCCACCCACACACCCCCCACCCACACAACCACTACCCATACATATCCCCACACTCACACATATCCTCCACATACACTCACACTTCCTCACATCTAGACACATACAAAATGTCTCACGATAGTATTGAAACTAGTATGAAGAAACTCTCACACTTTACTCACACATATACACTGACACTTGTCATGAGCAGTCTCATAAAAATGTTAAACATGGAGAAAAATGTGTACATAAAATGTATGTGACGTAAAAATAGTGATGCTCTCTCTCTCTCTCTCTCTCTCTCACACACACACACACACACACACACACACACACACACACACTCACTCACTCTTCCGCTCATTCATTCACTCTTCCGCTCATTCATTCACTCTCCCGCTCACTCATTCACTTTCCCGCTCACTCATTCACTTTCCCGTTCACTCATTCACTCTCCCGCTCACTCATTCACTCTCACGCTCACTCGTTCTGTCTCTCATTCACACTCACTGACTCTCTCACTCAAACTACAGTAATGAACATTAGTTTATATTATGCATGATAAAATCAAATGGTATTTAACTGATAATATGACAGATGAGAATACACAAACATATGGATTCGCGTGTTACATAACATGCGTGTTACATGACATGCATCTGCTCAGCTCTCTCTCTCTCTCTCTCTCTCTCTCTCTCTCTCTGTATTCTTTCATATACACACACTCACACGCATGCACGCGCTCACACACATACACTAACACATCAACTCTCCCACTGTCTAACTCTCTAACACACAATCCTTCACACACACACACACACACACACACACACACACACTCACTCTCTCAATCACACTCTCTCACACATACACATACACATGAACGCATGCACATGAACGCACGCACGCCTACATTCCCTCACTCACTCTCACACATACACGTACGAATGCATGCACTTACACATTCCCCCACCATTTCTCGCTCAATCACTCTCTCCACACACACGCATGCACGTGCGCACACACGCATTCACTCTCTCCCTCTCTCTAACACCCACTTTCTCTCTCTCTCTCTCTCTCTCTCTCTCTCTCTCTCTCTCTCTCTCTCGCTCCCACACGCACACACATATATAGTGAACAATTATAGTTAAACAATTATAATGAACAATTATACTGAACAATTATGCATTAGGAGACACATGAATGTAGACAGACAGACGGAAAAATTGCACAGAGAAAACAAAGAAAGCCATGAAAAGTAAAGTAGAATGTAAGAAAAAAGGGAGACAGAAAAGGAAACGCAGATAGAGATATGCAGAGAGAGAGAGAGAGAGAGAGAGAGAGAGAGACAGAGAGAGAGAGAGAGAGAGAGAGAGAGAGAGAGAGAGAGAGAGAGAGAGAGAGTAAAGAGAGGGAGAGGCAGACAGAGAAAGATATAGAGATAAAATAGTGAGGACGAAGAAAAGTAAGGAACGAAGCGCTGAACGAATGAATGAAAAAAGAAGTGGAAAAAAAAGAAATCAGAAGCTACAAAAGCAATAACAAAATAAGTTACGATAGACAGAACGAACAAAAGCCAACGTTGACAAAATAAAGAAAGAATAAAATAGCGGAACGAAAGGAAATCAGAATGAAAACAAAGTAATTTCATAACATAATTATGACCTGTATTTTTATATTAACGATTTTAAAGTTCTCCCAAAAGTAGGTCACCAACATCTGGGTATGTCAACAGATCGATCTAGTTTTCTTCCTATTATATACACCCCTCCTCCTGTTCAATGTTTATCTTTTGTTGGCCTAGTTATAAAAGCCGCAGCAAAAATAACTAGACTCATTCTCAAACAGCCATTTTTATATTTTGCTTCTGTCCCGGAGAGAAATGTTATAAATAATAATAATGCTGCGTGTGGGAAATTATTCTCATCTTTCTGCATATTTTTCTGCGAGTAAATGCATTCTTTCCTTTGTTGTTCATATCTTCTTCCTTCTCCTACTCCTCCTCCTCCTCCTCCTTCTTCTTCTTCAACTTCTTGTCTTTGTCTCCTCCTTCTTTTCCTGCTGCTCCTCCTCCTCCTCCTCCTTCTCTCTTCCCCTTCCCCTCTCCTCCTCCCCATCCTTCCCCTCCTCCTCTTCCTCTTCCTCCTGCTTCCTCTTCTTGTTCTTCTTGTTCTTCTATCTTCTTCTTCTCCTACCATCCTCCTCCTCCTCCTCCTCCTCCTCCTCCTCCTCCTCAGGAATTCTCTTCCTCCCACTCCTCCTCCTGCATCCTATTTTCTCATTGGAGCATAGGCCTTGAAGCAACTCACTCAAAGCCCTTCTATCCATAGTTATCCCATGATGCCCCATTCATGTCCTATTCATATGAATCTATTTGTGTTCCTGCGTCATCTCTATTTGTTTTTAGGTCTTTTTTTTTTTTTTTTTGCTCTCACTCGCCTTGAACTCAAGTGTAGTTCATACACACTACTTCTAGTAGTGCTGGACTTAATTTTTCGTGTGGATTAGCTTTCCTATTAACAGTGTTCCTCGCCATCAGGCGTACCCACTACGACTTCAATGGAACTTGTAATTTACATCCCCAAATCAAGGACGAGAGGTCACCATTTTAGTCCAACTTTTCGATGTAGGGGTTGAACCCCTTACCTCGGCATCAGCAAACCGGATGTATATAAACACGCGTTCTTATCCCTTCGTCCATACTGACCTTCTGTACTTCTGTAGACCTAGGTCGATGAAAGACAGCCTCTCTACGCGGACTTCTTGCGTCTTTCTCGGCATCGCTTTCATCCTTTCCCCTTGGTTCTCGTGGTTTTTCTGTCTCCCTTTTTCTGTGCGTTTATTAATGATTTGTTGCATTTTTCATCTCAACCCTCCATCGTTGCCTCTTACGTCCTGTATAGTAGGCTACATTATGATAATATTCTTTGCCTCCATTTAAGGGTCCCGGTACCTCTACGACATGATTGGTGGTTGCAGTGTTAATATTCTTTGCTTCCCGTTTTAGTGTCCCGGTAACTCACACGCAGTTCTTCATTAGAAGCAAAAGCCGACAATGAACATCAGAGCGAAAAGGCGAGATGATTCACTTTATTGTACCGGGTTTATCCCATACGGAACGGTCTCTTTCCCAGGACGGCCTGCCGAAAGCATTGAATAATTCACAGACTCCGTAGCTTCAGCGACGACCCCCAGGAGTCTCGGAGAAAATTGCATCGAACCGAATGGCGTAGTCCGGAATCGAACCCACAACCTTCAGAGGGCTGGACAGGCGAAGTAACCACTTCGCCACGGAGACTCGCTGATTACCAGAGTAAACGAGAGATACCAGAACAGCAGCCCATTGCTCATATCTTACACACGTATGAAGGAATTATCGCAAGGGTGGGTTTACTTTACTTTACTTTACTTTACTTTACTTTACTTTACTTTACTTCCTGTGCCGGTGAATATCACACAAAATGCCCCATGTTAGGAGACCTTCTGAGTCACCAGAAGATGGAGGGACCTTCTGAGTCACCAGAAGATGGAGGGACTTTCTGTGTCACCAGAATATGGTGGAACTTTCTGTGTCACCAGAAGATGGAGGGACCTTCTGAGGCATCAGAAGATGGAGGGACCCTGGTGTCCCAAAAGATGGAGGTACCCTCTGTGTCGCCAGAAGATGGAGGGACCCTGTTGTCCCAGAAGATAGAGGTACCTTCTGTGTCGCCAAAAGATGGAGGTACCTTCTGTGTTACCAGAAGATGGAGGGACATTCTGAGTCACCAGAAGATGGAGGGACCTTCTGAGTCATCAGAAGATGGAGGGACCCTGTTGTCCCAGAAGATGGAGGTACCTTCTGTGTCGCCAAAAGATGGAAGTACCTTCTGTGTTACCAGAAGATGGAAGGTTCTTCTGTGTCATCAGAAGTTGGAGGGACCTTCTGTGTCACCAGAAGATGGAGGGACCTTCTGAGTCACCAGAAGATGGAGGGACCTTCTGAGTCACCAGAAGATGGAGGTGCCCTCTGTGTCGCCAGAAGATGGAGGGACCCTGTTGTCCCAGAAGATGGAGGTACCTTCTGTGTCGCCAAAAGATGGAGGTACCTTCTGTGTTACCAGAAGATGGAGGGTCCTTCTGTGTCATCAGAAGTTGGAGGGACCTTCTGTGTCACCAGAAGATGGAGGTACCTTTTGTGTCACCAGAAGATGGGGGTACCTTCTGTGTCGCCAGAAGATGGAAGGTTCTTTTGTGTCATCAGAAGTTGGAGGGACCTTCTGTGTCACCAGAAGATGGAGGTACCTTTTGTGTCACCAGAAGATGGAGGGACCTTCCGTGTCACCAAAAGATGAAGAGACCCAGGTGTCTCCAGAAGATGGATTGACCTTCTCTGTCACCAGAAGATGGATGGACTTCCTGTGTCACCAGAAGATGGAGGGAGCTTCTGTGTCATCAACAAATGGAGGGACCTTCTGTGTCACCAAAAGATAGAGGGCCGAAGGTGAGGCTGCAATTTTTAGAAAATGGAGCGTCCTACGAAACATCCGAGAAGGCTAATCAGGTCAACAAACGTTTAAGGAAGACGGACATGTCTCTGAAAGGCGCAAACATGGCAGCTCTGATTGAAACTTTCGCAACGATGTTATCTCCGAAATGAAAAGCATACGGGATGAAGAAAGAAGAGTGATTCGCAACCAACAACAATGAAGACGACCATGCGTCGAAGTACACTTGTGCCTGCAGCAAGGCGCCGTCGTGATTTGGAGGTAACTGGTTCAATTCCCGGTCGGTAACTATAGCTGTAAATTTTTATGTTGTCTAATGTGTCCTCTAGTCTCTACTTCCTTCTTCTCACTTCTATGAGCGCCAACAATAGATGTGTGCTTATTTAAGAACTATTCCATGAACCAGAACAACAGAATGAAAACTGCTGCAATTTTAGTCACCTCGGGAGAAACAAAATAAACACATCAATGATGTTACAAAGACTCACAATAGAAAACATGAATGATGTTTCCAGGCTAGTGTCACCATGACAATGTTGGTACACTTTAATTATCTTGGCACAGAAAGCGTCGTGGTAGAGGGAGAAAATCTATACATAGATTTCTAGACCGCAACACAGCATGGGGGGAATTGGAGGAAAAGCGAAAGGAAAATATATGCTAAGTTTTCTAGTCTTTGTGCCAAACAAGGATGTCGGTTAATAGCTTTTAGGTTGTTATTACAAGTATAGTATAGTATAGTATAGTATAGTATAGTATAGTACAGCACAGCGTAGCACAGCGTAGCGTAGCGTTGCATAGTATAGTATAGTATAGTATAGTATAGTATAGTATAGTATAGTATACTATAAAGTGGTGTAGTGTGGTGTAGTGTAGTGTGGTGTAGTGTGATGTGGTGTAGTGTGATATAGTGTAGTGTGGTATGGTGTAGTGTAGTGTAGTGTGGTATGGTGTAGTGTGGTGTGGTGTAGTGTGATATAGTGTAATGTGGTATGGTGTAGTGTAGTGTAGTGTGGTATGGTGTAGTGTGGTGTGGTGTAGTGTAGTGTAGTGTAGTGTGGTGTAGTGTGATGTAGTGTAGTGTAGTGTAGTGTGATGTAGTGTAGTGTGATGTAGTGTAGTGTAGTGTAGTGTGGTGTAGTGTGATGTAGTGTAGTGTAGTGTAGTGTGATGTAGTGTAGTGTAGTGTGATGTAGTGTAGTGTAGTGTGATGTAGTGTAGTGTGATGTAGTGTAGTGTAGTGTAGTGTAGTGTAGTGTGATGTAGTGTAGTGTGGTGTAGTGTGATGTAGTGTAGTGTAGTGTAGTGTGATGTAGTGTAGTGTAGAGTGATGTAGTGTAGTGTAGTGTGATGTAGTGTAGTGTGATGTAGTGTAGTGTAGTGTGATGTAGTGTAGTGTGATGTAGTGTAGTGTGATGTAGTGTAGTGTAGTGTGATGTAGTGTAGTGTGATGTAGTGCAGTGTAGTGTAGTGTAGTGTAGTGTGGTGTGTAGTGTAGTGTGATGTAGTGTGATGTAGTGCAGTGTAGTGTGGTGTGCAGTGTAGTGTGGTGTAGTGTGGTGTGATGTAGTGTAGTGTAGTGCAGTGCAGTGCAGTGTAGTGTGGTGTAGTGTGATGTAGTGCAGTGTAGTGTGGTGTAGTGTGGTGTGGTGTGGTGTAGTGTGGTGTGTAGTGTAGTGTGATGTAGTGTGGTGTAGTGCAGTGTAGTGTGGTGTGGTGTAGTGTAGTGTAGTGTGATGTAGTGTAGTGCAGTGTAGTGTGGTGTAGTGTGATGTAGTGCAGTGTAGTGTGGTGTGGTGTAGTGTAGTGTAGTGCAGTGTGATGTAGTGCAGTGTAGTGTGGTGTGGTGTAGTGTAGTGTAGTGTGATGTAGTGTAGTGCAGTGTAGTGTGGTGTGGTGTAGTGTAGTGTAGTGTGATGTAGTGCAGTGCAGTGCAGTGTAGTGTGGTGTAGTGTGATGTAGTGCAGTGTAGTGTGGTGTGATGTAGTGTAGTGTAGAGTGATATAGTGTAGTGTAGTGTGATGTAGTGTAGTGTGGTGTGGTGTAGTGTAGTGTAGTGCAGTGTGATGTAGTGCAGTGTAGTGTGGTGTGATGTAGTGCAGTGTAGTGTGATGTAGTGTGGTGTGATGTAGTGCAGTGTAGTGTGGTGTAGTGTAGTGTGATGTAGTGCAGTGTAGTGTGATGTAGTGTAGTGCAGTGTAGTGTGGTGTGATGTAGTGTAGTGTAGTGTAGTGTAGTGCAGTGTGATGTAGTGCAGTGTAGTGTGGTGTAGTGTAGTGTAGTGTAGTGTAGTGTGATGTAGTGTAGTGCAGTGTAGTGTGGTGTGATGTAGTGCAGTGTAGTGTGATGTAGTGCAGTGCAGTGTAGTGTGGTGTGGTGTAGTGTAGTGTAGTGTGATGTAGTGTAGTGTAGTGTAGTGTGGTGTGGTGTGGTGTAGTGTAGTGTAGTGTATTGTAGTGTCGTGTAGTGTATTGTAGTGTCGTGTAGTGTAGTGTATTGTAGTGTATTGTAGTGTAGTGTATTGTAGTGTATTGTAGTGTAGTGTATTGTAATGTATTGTAGTGTAGTGTAGTGTGATGTAGTGTAGTGTAGTGTAGTGTAGTGTAGTGTGATGTAGTGTAGTGTAGTGTAGTGTAGTGTGATGTAGTGTAGTGTAGTGTAGTGTGGTGTAGTGTAGTGTAGTGTGGTGTAGTGTAGTGTGGTGTAGTGTAGTGTGGTGTAGTGTAGTGTAGTGTGATGTAGTGTAGTGCAGTGTAGTGTGGTGTGATGTAGTGCAGTGTAGTGTGATGTAGTGCAGTGCAGTGTAGTGTGGTGTGGTGTAGTGTAGTGTAGTGTGATGTAGTGTAGTGCAGTGTAGTGTGGTGTGGTGTAGTGTGATGTAGTGCAGTGTAGTGTGGTGTGGTGTAGTGTAGTGTAGTGTAGTGTGGTGTGGTGTGGTGTAGTGTAGTGTAGTGTATTGTAGTGTCGTGTAGTGTATTGTAGTGTCGTGTAGTGTAGTGTATTGTAGTGTATTGTAGTGTAGTGTATTGTAGTGTATTGTAGTGTAGTGTATTGTAATGTATTGTAGTGTAGTGTAGTGTGATGTAGTGTAGTGTAGTGTAGTGTAGTGTAGTGTAGTGTAGTGTAGTGTGATGTAGTGTAGTGTAGTGTAGTGTAGTGTGATGTAGTGTAGTGTAGTGTAGTGTAGTGTAGTGTAGTGTGATGTAGTGTAGTGTAGTGTAGTGTAGTGTATTGTAGTGTGATGTAGTGTGGTGTAGTGTAGTGTAGTGTGATGTAGTGTAGTGCAGTGTAGTGTGGTGTGGTGTAGTGTAGTGTAGTGTGATGTAGTGTAGTGTAGTGTAGTGTGGTGTGGTGTGGTGTAGTGTAGTGTAGTGTATTGTAGTGTAGTGTAGTGTATTGTAGTGTCGTGTAGTGTAATGTATTGTAGTGTATTGTAGTGTAGTGTAGTGTAGTGTATTGTAGTGTAGTGTATTGTAATGTATTGTAGTGTAGTGTAGTGTGATGTAGTGTAGTGTAGTGTAGTGTAGTGTAGTGTAGTGTGATGTAGTGTAGTGTAGTGTAGTGTAGTGTAGTGTAGTGTAGACCTCTTGTATACACCATAAGGAGTAGTCGGTGCTAGACCTACATTGTTGTAGATCAACACTCGAGGAGTGACGTGGTTAATACCACGCCGGCTGCATTCATGTCCCAAGGCAATTTTGGGTTCTGTTTTAGGCTGGGTCCTGTTTTAGGCTGGGTCCTGTTTTAGGCTGGGTCTTATTTTACGCTGGGTCCTGTTTTACGCTAGGTCCTGTTTTAGGCTGTGTCGTGTTTTAGGCTCGGTCGTGTTTTAGGCTGGGTCCTGTTTTAGGCTGGGTCGTGTTTTAGGCTGGGTCCTGTTTTAGGCTGGGTCGTGTTTTCAGCTGGGTTCTGTTTTAGGCTGGGTCCTGTTTTAGGCTGGGTTCCGGAGACCATATGATGCTACTCAAGTGTAGTCCATTCTACGAACTACTACTTCTAGTGCACTGAATTGATTTTTGCATGTTGGTTAACTTTCCCTATTACCAGTGTCCCTCGCCATCAGGCGAATCCACTCCGGCTTCAGGGGAACTTATAATTTAAGTCCCTAAGTCAATGACGAGAGTTACATATTAGTCCAACTGTCCGGTGTCGGGGTTGAACCCGTTACCTCGGCATAAGCACACCGGATGTTTAAGAACGAATAGCTCTTTTCCATTCGGTCATGTTGGTCTTGATGGAATATCTTATTCCCCTTTCTATGCTTCCTTGGTGTTCTCATCATTCTCCTACAAAAAAAAAAAAAAAAAACATCTCAGTCTTATATTTGTCGATCTCCCTGGTCTAGAGGTTAGCGTCTTTCTCCGTAATCCCGTATACTCTCGCAAGTAACGTGACGTGAGCGAGAATTGGTAGCGGTTCTCGCCGAGTCGGTAACATAGGGTTATGTGAGCCGGTCGCTCAGAAAGCAAGGGCAAACTACTGAGCGTAATCTTGCCAAGAAATCAAAATCAGCTGAAAGATGCTGATGTTGACAGCGATGTCCTGTAAAGGATATGCGACCCAAAAGAAAAAAAAAACACATACACACACATCTTATATTTACTCGATATATATTGACATGTTGCTACTTTGTGGTTGAGAAAGCCAATTTCCTCATATAAATTACATGCAAATGTCACAGAACTTTCTAGACGAGAAATACTAAAGCCTTTACCTGAGGCCGGGTGTCTTCACGCGCCTTCTGCACCTTGGGCCATGACATTGGCATCAACAGCTGCAGAAGCCATAGAGATGACGTAATCACGTGACTTGCAAAGGTCACGTGTACTGGAAGCCATGTTTTTATCTGAGCGATGATCAATAGAGAAGCGGGAATTCTGGGATCATGTTTACAAAGTGATAGTTCAAGGTAATCTTGAATGATATACAGAACAAGATGAGGCTGGGGCGATAACAAAAGTTTCTATTTATGTGTTTATCTTCAGTTTGTTTCTCTTTTATCACGAAAAGAATGTCGGTTACATAATGTCTGTTTGCAGTGAGGCTGCAATATTTGTGAATGTCCACACATTCCACTTCAGCGCGGAATATTTATGAATGGGACGGCCTTCTTTGTTCTCCTTCATCATCATCATCATCTAGCACGCCCTCGCCGCCGGTCGCTGACATCACCACCCAAAGGAAAGACTCTTCTTCTTCTTCTTCTTCTTCTTCTTCTTCTTCTTCTTCTTCTTCTTCTTCTTCTTCTTCTTCTTCTTCTTCTTCCTCTTCTTCAGCGTTCATCCGGAGTGCTTTTTCAGATGTAGTTGCGGTGTATTATTATGTACCCTTGGGCCTAGACACTTAGGCCAACACATCCATCCGTCTTTTGCGTGCGTTTTTGACCAGGTTAGCATTCCTGGGGGACTCTCACTTTTGTGGTGCCGTCCACATCCCAGCTGGTCAAGTTAGAACGGTCGAATACTTCACGATCAACCCTCAAGGGAAGGCTCCCTATTATGATGAGTGTGTGTGTGTGTGTGTGTGTGTGTGTGTGTGTGTGTGTGAATGTTTGTAAGAGTAAATGTGTGTGTGTGTGCGCGCGTGTGTATGTGTGTGTGTGTGTGTGTGTGTGTGTGTGTGTGTGTGTGTGTGTGTGTGCGCTGTAGCTAAACAGTTACGAACGCATTTCGTAATCCCGCATACCGCTTTCAAAACACAGCTACGGGCATTTGGATTCAGACCGTCTTAGGCTGGTATTTCATACAATGGTATGAGTGCACTTCGCTTAGAAATCTATGGCAAACTACTGAAGGTAAACTTTACCCAGAAAGTCATACACAGTCAAGAAAGGCTTGGGATGTCTGCAACGTCATGTAAAAGATATGGACCTGTTTAACCTAATTGTATGAGTCGCTTCTTGGCATGGGGTGGGTTTACTGCTCGGCAACCTCGAGCTATGGGATCGTTAGCGCAGTCAGTAGGTCCGCCTACACGTACATGTATGATATTGTCCTCTAAAAGTACTGGAGAGTTTTGGTCATCATAGACCATAACTTTAGGAAGGGAAAGTCCCAACTGCACCTCCCAGTGGTAGAGGATGGGAAGCACACCACTGTGTGTCAAACGCGATAAGTGGACAACTCTGCAGAAGAGCAGAGCAGAGCACTCACTTATCCTGACAGCCGGAAATGGCTGTCAAAGGCAGAGGTAAAAGACCCCACAAGTGGATGTGGAAGGCAAGAGAAAGCCACCACATTACCTGCCCTAGATGTTATGAATAGTCACATGTCAGAGGCATTGAACGACGTTAATGGCTGTCTTAGGACATCCTCGTCCGGTAGGGACAATCATGAGCCATAGGTGACACCAGACTGCCATCCAGCTACTAATAATGCTGGATAGATTGTTACGGTGGCATGGAGGATTATTAGCAGCAGAGTTGATCCAGAACACCAAAGACCGAGATATGTGGAGACACATGAACGCCTACGCCAGCTGACATGGAACTTGGTGATTATGATCTCGAACTAGTAAAATCTTGTGTCTTTTCTTTATTCCATTTTCTTGTGTGTCACACCTATTTTACCCCAGTGCGTTAGAGCACACTAAAAGGGGACGTAAAAAGAATATTAACTCTGTATCCCCGTGTGTAGCTCGTAAAAGGCAACTAAAGAGATTTGGCGTGAAATTGGCGAAATCATACTTTAGAAAAATTCAACCCGCGTTCAATCAACCGTGCTGCTACCCTACACAGGGCCTGGCATGTGTGGTTGTGGGTCTAATCACCTTTAGGAGCTTTACCTGATTCGGTGCTAACCAAACATTAGGTTTGGACCAAACATGGTACATAATCATGGAACAAGTATTAGAAAGTCAAGTTCCGTTTACTGAGCATTAAAATTGCGGAAGATACCACGAAACAAGACAAATAACACGATGATCCTAGAACAGCGGTATATCGTCCTTCTGTCCAAATGGAAGATCACATTTGGCTAAAGATTATCCTTTGGCAGTGAATCAGTTAAAGGCAGACGATGAAGAAAGCAGAAGAAACCTATTGTTTACATCTCTCTAACTCAGGGGCTTGGGGATGCAAATTACAAGTACCTCAGAAGTTGGAGAAGGGTCGCCTGATGTCGAGGGACACTGGAAATAGGGAAAGCTAACCCTCATGCAAAATCAGTTCCGTGTACTCACTAGAAGTTGCAACCACCACCAGTAGTAGTAGTAGTAGTAGTAGTAGTAGTAGTAGTAGTAGTAGTAGTAGTAGTAGTAGTAGTAGTAGTAGTAGTAGTAGTAGATGTAGTAGTAGTAGTAGTAGTAGTAGTAGTAGTAGTAGTAGTAGTAGTAGTAGTAGTAGTAGTAGTAGTAGTAGTAGTAGCAGCAGCATCAGCAGCAGTAGCAGTAGTAGTATATTTTTTGAGACTACGCTAAAGTTCAAAAGCGTACGAACGCAATCAAGCGTACGAACGCAATCAATCTTGCAATTTCTCAACCTCTCAATCAATTAAACAAGCAATCAATCAATCTACCAATCACATTCATTATTATTTCTTCATGTGAACTCTCACCTATATTTTCTGGCATTTATTTGTATAAGGTTCTATTATGTCAATAATTACGCTTTCCTTCGATCATCTCTTACTCTCACTCACTTCTACTTCTTTCCATCGATCGGCTCTACGTACTTGTGGCGTGTCACGTCAATTATGTTTCGTCTCGCATCGACTTTTATGCGGTTGCTGTTGTCACAAATCGTCATTGAACTCTGTACTAACTATCGCGCCTGACAGACCGTATTTCCTACACCGAACATACACTGCGTTACCGTATTACCCAAACGAAACATTCAGTCTTCTTCTATTGCGCGGTGTTCAGGGTCCCGGGGAGAGGCCTTAATGTAGTAAATAGATTCGCCCTTCTCGCCCGGTGGTCATGGGGTCCATCCTCATCGTGTCGTCATCATCACCATCATCAAGTGCCATGCCAATTGACGTAGGCGTTCATGACTCTCCACATATCTCGGTCTTTGGTGTTCTGGATCAACTCTGCTGCTAATAATCCTCCATGCCACCGCCTCAATCCATACAGCATCATTTCTCTTGGTCAGTCTCTGCCTCTCTTCTCTTCGATCTATCCAGTCGTCACGATGCCTCTTTTCTTATCACATGACAAAATAAAGCTATTTGTCTCTTTCTTATTGCTGTATATACTGTTCTAGTTTCATTAGCCTCTTTCAGGCAATCGTTGTTAGTTACTCTGGCAGTCCATGGAATTCGCAACAATCGTCTCAGGAACCACATCTCTGTTGCTTCCAAGTTCTTCCTAATAGGTTCATTTACATTTCATGATTCACAGCCATACAGCAAAACATATTCTATATAGCACTTCAGCACTATCTTTCTTACATTCAATGATGGTGACTTATTACATAAGTCCAACTTAATGCCGGTGTAGAGGTCCTGATAAGTCAGAAGGATCTGCAGGAAATGATAGATACAGTGGTTGTTAAGTTAGTTGCATATCTTTTAGAGGACGTCGCAGTCAACATCAGCATATTTTATTGTTGTGATCTCTTGGCAAGTTTACGTTCAGTAGTTTGCCATTGCTTTCTGAATGACCGACACCCATACCATTTCGTAAAAATCAACACAAGGCTGTCTGCTGCCAAATCGCCCGCAGCTGTGATTCGAACGCGGGTATACTGGCTTACGAACGGCATCCGTAACACCTTCACCACGAATCAGGCATTACAGTGGTTGTAGAAAGTGAAAACATGGGCATTAGATTGATTAAAAGAAAGACAGAAGTCATGGTGATATCAAAGAAACAGATTGTACCTAAATGTGCAATTAAAGTACAGGACATCGTTGGACATGTGAAGAAATGTAGATATCTAGGCACATCAGATGGACGACGCATCACTGAGATAAAGAACAGAATAGGACAAGCAAAATCTGCATTCTATCAAATGAAGAAGGTTGTGTGCAATAAGTTATTGTCCTTGAAAGTTAGAAAAAGAGCTCTTACATGTTCGTATATAGAAGCAGTTTTAACATGCGGCTGCGAATTCTGGACAATTAGTGAACACGCGAAAAAATCCACGGAAGCCTTGGAGATGTGGTTTTATAGAAGAATGCTGAAAATTAATTGGACAGCCAAAATGAGCTATCAGGACGTCTTAAAGGAAGTTAAGTCGCAAAGACAACTTATCACAAAGATTAGAAACAGGCAGTCATCATTTTTTTTTTTTTTTTTGGCCACGTTATGAGAAGACACAAACTGGAACATGTTGTGAAAACCGGAAAGATTTGCGAAAAAAGAGATAGAGAAAGACAGCGTGAGAAGATTCTTGACAGTCTTGTGTCATGCCAAGGAAGGGAGTCAACATACTAATTCATCCATGACATCAGAGATCGTAATTTGTGGAGAGGCATGATCACCCACACCAGCTGGCAAGGCATTGGGCGATGAGTGGGCGAAAACACATTGTGCCTTATTAACACTTAAAAGTAAAGTAGAGTAAAGTAAAGTAAAGCAATGTAAAGTAAAGACAAGAATCCTTTACTTGTACAGGCGTAAAATGTTTCTCGTACTCTCTGTGTTATTCTTAACCGAACGAACTGTCGAGTTTGAATTCCCAACAGACAGTCGTGTTTCTTTCAGACCTCACTCGGATACAAGATCGACCGGCCCAGCATCGTAAGATGATCACTTGAGATTAATACTTTAGGGACTGCAAGGCAGATGGTAAGACGACTGGTGACCGCTTTTGTTCCTTGTCTTGGCGCTGATGAAAACAAAATCACCAAACCTTGTTAAACATTATTAAATTATAATTGAGGTAATTAGTTTTTAGATTTTTTTTTAAAAATTGTATAATTGTATTCAAAGCGCCCCCCCCCCCCTCCCTACTTTCCCATTCTCCAAAACCCCGTTCCCTATTTGTTTCTCTTTGTTATGCGTTGTGTCTGTGTTTTTGTGGACGGGGCAACAGGGTGAGTGGGGTCAAGGATGTTTGGCACTATATTAAACTTAGCACAACACCCAGTTCGAAAGTTAAATCAAATCTACTGTAAGAATCACAGACATGGAGAACAAGAAAAAAGATTACTGATAACCTACAAATAATAATAATAATAATAATAATAATAATAATAATAATAATAAGTCTTTATTTTCAAAGGGTTAAGAATTGGGCACGCAGGCCCGTCTGACATTCTGCCCTTCTTCTCTATTTCCTCTCATACATTCTTTCATTCAACATCACTTATGAAGCAACTTTTGACAACAAAAGAACATTAAAACGCATGAAAAATAATCAATAACAAATGACTCACTGAGGCAGTGTTTAACATGGGCATTATAAATACCTAAGGAGGGTGTAACGTGCCATAAATAAGGGAATGTTTTTTGGCTAGTTGTCGTTTGAGATAAGTTACCATTATTGTCTTTTTTGTGTTGTTTGTTATGGGGGCATGTAGTCTGTACTAAGGTAGTGTTCAAACAGGTTGCGAATGTATGTATCGTGATTGGTGGTGTCTTTGATTTCTTGTGGAAGATTGTTCCACAACTGAGCGGCAGAGTATGCTAAGCTTGTTTTATATAAGTCTATCCTAGGTTTAGGGACATGAAGTATATTTAGTCGTTCGCTATGTCTAGCGTTATATTTAAACAATGGCCAAAGGTAGCTTAGAGCATTTTGAAATAGGATTTTGTGAATTAGTTTGGTCTTATTAAAAAGCAGGCGCTTGTGGAGTGGCAGTAACCGGAGACGTTTATATAGGTTAGAATTGTCGGTAAGCTTTTCACCATTAATTAAACGCACTGCCCTTTTCTGGAGTGAATATAGGCGTTTTGTTATTGATTTGGAGCATCCATCCCAGACTGTGGAGCAGTAATCAATATGTGTTTGTATATGAGAAATATACAATATCTTTCTTGTGTTTTCGTCAAGGAAATTTTTAATTTTGGCAAGTTGGTATACTTTTTTGGCTATTTGTTTAACTAGAGCATGAACATGTGAGTTAAAAGTTAGATTTTGATCTATGACAACACCCAGTGTCTTGTGCTCGGTGACACTAACAGAAGGTTAGCATGGCTGAATGGATAAGAATGCGCGTTTTTAAACATCCGGTGTGCTGATGCTGAGGTAAGGCGTTCATCCCCTACACAGGTCAGTAGGACTAAAATATTGACTTCTCGTCCTTGATTTGAGGACGTAAATTGCAAGTACCTTTGAAGTCGGAGTGGGTTCGCCTGATGGCGAGGGACACTAGTAATAGAGAAAGCTAATCCACACGCACAATTCAGTCCAGTGCTACTAGAAGTAGTGTTTATGGACTACGCCTAAGTTCAAAGCGAGCGAACGCCAAAAATAATAAAAACTGTCAAAAAACTGTCATTTACTGCACATATAGGTGTATGGCAGGTGGGGAGGGGGCTCTTTGAGCCTGGGGAATTCAGGCCGCCTGGCTAGTGCAGTCGCCACGAACTGTGAAGGTTAGAATTTTCTTTTCGCCCCCGACAGAAAAGAAATCCCACACCTTACCTTAATAATAATAATGATAATAATAATAATAATAATAATAATAATAATAATAATAATAATAATAATAAAAATAATAAATAAATAAATAAAAAACATAAAACAAGTACAAAAGTTCCTTTAATCCTTTATTGGTGCCTGCGCAAAATGTAAGTAATAGTATTACTAATACTGATACATTGATTAGTTGTGGGATTTATTGGATTTTCCCGCAGAATTTAACACTGTCCGCAGATACTGTTGTTTCGCTAGACCAGAAGGTTTGCCTGGATATGGCGTATTTTGATCAGTCTTGGTGTCCACGTGTGCGAATGGCTGATTCTCCAAACTTGAATTGTGTTTACATGTGGTTGTAGAATTTGTTGTGTCCTGTACTGAGGAGTAGAATAATGACTTCTTCTGGTCTGTCCATAAGGTGGTAGACGTCTTGAGCAGGTTTTGGTGGCCTTCAAACTGACTGGATTATTCTTTTCTTTTGGTGGTATGTAACGGTTACATCAGGTTTTTTTAAGAAGTATTTATTGTTGTGCCGGCTTCGTGGCTTAGAGGTTATGACTTTTCTCCGTAATCTCGTATACTCTCGTCAGGTAACGTGATGACGGTTCAAATCAGCAGTGGTTCGAATCGCATCGGTAACTTACAGGGTATGTGAGCCGGCCGCTCAGAAAGCAATGGCAAACTACTGAGCGTAATCTTGCCAAGAGATCAACATACAGCTGAAAGATGCTGGTGTTGACAGCTAAGTCCTGTAAAAAGGATATGCTAAAAAAAAAAAAAAAAAAAAAAAATTATTGTTGTAGAAGTAGTAGTTATTGTAGCAGTACTAATAGTTATTGTTTTTGATGTTTTGTGGTAGTAGTAGTAGTTACCAAGCGTAAGAAGAAGACGACGGAGGAGAAGGAAAAATGCCCCACATGTACCCCTTCCCAATGAGAACACGTAGAACCCACAGATCGAGAAGAACGTGATGAAGAAGAACCAACGAGGTTAAACATTCATCGGCCACTGAACAGAGAAGATATAAACTGTGTCACGGATGACTGCCCATCTGATATCTCTGGTGTCACCAAGTGGACGTCCGCCCACTCACTTCCGGCTCTTCCGTCTTTCGTCATTGTCCCCCTGCTCAATTAAATGGTCCAGGAGATGGCAGGAGTGTTTCTGCTTCTGACCTGAATTAGAACACACATTGGAGGGCCATTGTGTGACTGGAAAATTGGACAGGTCTGGTCTTGTTTGTGAAGCCCATAATACCTTGGAGATTTCTACAGGGGAATCCTTTGGGGATCACTTTAGAAGGGAAGGGCCCTAGATGGCGTCCATCCGTAACATCTGCCAGTCACAGGTAGGCTAGGTGAAAGTAATCCGGAGCCAGGTACTAACTTAGGTGAATGAACGAATGACCAAACATTCGAAAAGTAGACGGTATGCTGTACTAGAACAGGATCGCGGGTTGAAAAAATGGACGTTGCGGGAAAGGACTTTATGAACATCATCAAGTGCCCTGCCAGCTGGCGTAGGCGTTCACGGCTCTCCACAGATCTCTGTCTTTGGTTTTCAGGTTGTGAACAACAATCAAACACCGATACAACTACATGAAGAAAAAAACAAAAAAAAACTACATACAAATATATGTATACTAGCTGACCCGGCCCGGCTTCGCCCAGGCCCTGGAGGAGATCTATCTATCTATCAGTCTGTTTGACTGCTTGTTTGTCTGTCTGTCTGTCTGTCTGGCTGACCCGGCCCGGCTTCACCCAGTACCTGGTGGGGAGCATCTCATTTAATTCATATAAGTAGTCATATAAGCTCTCCCGTTCCCGACTATCTGTGTGTCTGTCTATCTGTCTGTCTGTCTGTCTGACCCGGCCCGGCTTCACCCAGTCCCTGGTGGGGAGCATCTCATTTAATTCATATACGTAGTCATATAAGCTCTCCCGTTCCCGACTATCTGTTTGTCTGTCTATCTGTCTGTTTGTTTGTCCCGGCCCGGCTTCACCCAGTCCCTGGTGGGGAGCATCTCATTTAATTCATATACGTAGTCATATAAGCTCTCCCGTTCCCGACTGTCTGTCTGTCTATCTGTCTGTCTGTCTGACCCGGCCCGGCTTCACCCAGTCCCTGGTGGGGAGCATATAAGTAGTCAAATAAGCTTCCGTTCCCGACTATCTGTCTGTCTGTCTATCTATCTGACCCGGCGTGGTTTCGCCCAGCTCCTGGCGCACAGTAACTTAAAAGAATGTCCTTCCACACACCATTCATTATTTTAATGAAAACTGTTTTTAATCACCGACATGACAGTTGATAAGTTCTTTAAGCAGAAAAAGATGGGTTACAATGTTATGCATTATGCATTATTTTTATGAAAACTTTGAAAATGCCTTAAAGATTATATCATTATTTATTATAACTTATATGCCTAAAAATAACTATAGACAAAGAGTTTAACAATAGTGCAAGTAAGTCCAACAATATGACTATAAATTACATAGAAATGTTATTAAAAGTTATGCCCCTTGAAATAACTTTTCTAGAGTGAAGTCCCCCTGCTATATAGAGATTATATAATGAAAAATGAAAAAGTAAATGTTATTAAATAAGTAGAAGATTTTACACTAAGAAACTATTACAGTCTGTTGCACAGGAATGAAAGGAAGACGTGTAGAAAATTTCATCTCAATCGGATGTACCGTTATTGAACGCATCCAATACAAACAAACAAAGCCACATACACTCTGTTTTATATATATAGATGTGTATGTATATGTGTATAAATTACCCATGAGTTTTCATGTGGATTGGACACGCGTGAAAGTGTTACGATCTCCGACGGCAAGGATCAATTCGTGTATTGAGTCCCTTCCGTGCCATGACACAAGACTGTCAAGCATTTTCTCACGCTGTCTTCCTCTAACTCTCTTTCCACAAGAGGAGAATACAATCTGAAGGTTTCATTGAGCTAATCGTATCCGTGGCAATTATTACTTTATCATTATCATCAAGTGCCTAACGAATAAAACATATATTGACTACAGACGGATATTAAATATCGGATCCCCGGGAAGGTTAACCCGGTCAACAAATGCCCGCAGAAGTCGGATGTGTCGGCCTAACGGCGCAAGAACGCAGCTCTGCTGTAAACAGGCACAACGCAATCACATCCGGAAAAAAAACTCCGGATGAACGAAGAAGAAGAAGAAGAAATATCGGATAAATACACGTTCTCTGCGCCTAGCCCAGGTTGATATTCTAGGTAATGTTACGTTCAGTAGTTTGCCATTGCCTTCTGAACAAGATGTCAACGTTTAAGTTCAGCTTAGTGTCTGTGTAAGGAATTAACGGTTACGTCGACTGTTGTTACAGTATGTAATGAAAACAATGTAATGCAGGTATGAAAGTATGTGAAGAAGCCGGGCTACGTGGCGATGGCGTTGCGGACAAGATTCGTAATGCCCCTTACCCGCGTTCGAAACACAGCAGCGACCGGAAAACTTAGTTGGCGAAGAAAAAAGATGAAGAAGAAGAAGAGGAAAAAGAAGAAGAAGAAGAAGAAGAAGAAGAAGAAGAAGAAGAAGAAGAAGAAGAAGAAGAAGAAGAAGAAGAAGAAGAAGAAGAAAGAGAGGTAGGGGAGGAGGAGGGGTAGAGGAGGAGAAGGAGGAGGAAGAAGAAGAAGAAAGAAGAAGAAGAAGAAGAAGAAGAAGAAGAAGAAGAAGAAGAAGAAGAAGAAGAAGAAGAAGAAGAAGAAGAGGAGGAGGAGGTAAGAACAAGATCAAGAACATGATCAAGAACATGAACACGAAGGCCCTTTTGGGAGCAGATCCATTTGCGTTGATTTGGATGGAATGATCGTCGGATCTTCAGAATACAATAGCAAACTGCTGAACATAAAAATTGCATAGTGAATATCACAAACAACCAATAAACACGGATGTTGTATGCAACGGCCTGTAACCAACATACAACTTACGTTTTAGGCTGGGTGGAAAAGGGGGTGGGGTGGAGGGTTTGGGAGGAAAGTGCTTTGATGGTAAGAAAGTCAATCCTACAGAAAGCAATGATAAACAACTGAAAGTAAACTTTCCTATAAATCACAAACAGTTATTAACTACCGAGGTTGACTGCAACGTCCTGTAAAAGACAATGCAAGTAACTAACTATTAACTGGCTGACTGACTAATTAATTAACTAACTGACTGACTGACTGGCTGACTGACTGACTGACTGACTGACTGACTAACTAACTAACTAACTAACTAACTAACTGACTAACTGACTGTGTAAATCACTGACCAACTAACTAACTAACTAAATGACTAACTAGCTAGCTAACCAACTAACTAATTAACATTCATCATTCATTTGTTCTTCAACCAACGCGCCGGAATATTTCCAACGGCCTGGCTGCTCTAACGCACTTGATGTGAGCCGGTATCTAGTATCTACTGCCTGTGATATGTGTATGACATCCAGACCTGGCCTGCTGATTTAAGATGCATTCATTCTTCCGCCGAATGTCGCCTTATCAGATATATCTGGAACTACATTTCTCCTATGTCGAGATTAAAACTGACCCCTTGACCCCAATTTTCACTGGTTACGGATTTCTCCGCTTGCAGACTCCGTTTTCTTTGGTGTAGGTCTTGGGTGGAAGGTTATTTATACAGACGCGTTATACGGTCGTAAGAGGGTGTTATGAGTAGCTTGTCGTTGAAAGCTCCAATGTCCCTGCTTATACTGTTAAAAACCGACAGCCTCAGTGGCCTTTTGGGTAAAATCAAAGTGTAGCGGTCAACCAAACTGCAAACATAAGTGAATGTCCACTGTGAACGGAAAGGCACATATTGGAATTTAAGGGCCTCACACACAAAAAAAAGGGACGTGGGGACCTCATAGGGTGGCTCTGCCCCCTGGGGAAACTTTCGAGCCCTTATAAAATTTAATTTAAAAAAAAAAAAAAACATAAATATATAAAGAAAAAATGTTGATTCCCAAGAAGAACAGAGTTGCTGTATACGAATATCTATTCGAAGAGGGTGCTGTTGTTGAAAAGAAGGATCTATTTGCAGCCAAACAATCCGAGATTGAAGTACCATACTCTATTAAACCAAGGAAACCAGTGGCTCTATCTCTCTATCAAACCAAGGAAACGCAGACTTCACAATCAGCGTACACGCAGAAAACTCCGAAAGCACAAGTTGAATGGACACACCAAATATAACACGTCCATAAATCACAACTGAACAATACCTGGTCATCTCCATTAAATATTGGATTGGACTGAGGTGCAGATGACTTGGATTAAACCCCATGTTGGTAATTTATCCTTCACGGGCTTAAGGTATTTCTTAGCGATGTTGATAGAGATCTACGCTTTTAATATCACGAGCAGGGTTTCACGTCTGGGCTCGTCCCAAATTGAAGGAAAGATTGACCACCTATCACCTCTGGTTGTTGGCCTTCAAAATGTAATGGCACTACCATATCACAGGCTCCTAGCAGGAAACGACTTCGCTACAATTTGTGTGCTATGCGTATTGTCAACAGATTCCAACCTAATGCCCATTAGGAATGGTTATGGGCCACATTGTGAGTGCACGTCAATACTTTAGAATATAATGATTCAAAACAAGTCAGTAATTGGTGGCATGACTATATTGTAATATAGGGTGTATTTTTAATTACTCTGGGGTTTTGAAAATATTGCCGTTCCAAGTTTTGTATTGACTCTCTGTAGAGTTCATGCAACATAAAGGCAAATACAAAAGTTGGAAAGGCAATATTTTCAAAAACCCCACAGTCATTAAGAATACACCGTGTAGATGTTTTTGAAACAAGGCGTGTCTGATCTTAGATCGACTATGTTCCGAAAGGGTTGCGGACGCAATTTGCAATCCCGCATGCCGTATTCGAAACACAGGTGCAGGGGAATTGGCGTTGATTATTATAAAATTGTTTGAGTACCGGTCGTTCAGAAAGCAATGGCAAACTACTGAACGTAACTTGTCAAGATATTACAAACAGCAAAATATTGTTAGAGTTGACTGCGACGTCCTGTAAAGGCTATGCAACTAACTGTAACGGTTATTAGCGCTGATTACAACTTAAGGGGTTGGATTTTCTCGGCATATGTTCTAGTGCTTGTGCATGTCTGCAAGCAATATGCAATACTGAATATGGTCTGTCTGTGATTACCTGGGTCGACTTGTTTGCTGCACCAGCTGTTTGGGGCGATAACAAGCTCACATAATTGCCATATTGTTGCTACCTCCGTGAGTGCCGTGTCTGGATTTAACCATCTCTCAAGTTGCACACAGTCGCCGACGAGTGCTAGGACTTGTATATCAAGCGGGGCTCTTGAGCAGCACTCGAGTGGATGTCGGTCATTGTTGTTGCTGACAGGCTGAAAAACAACACTATATGGACTTGAAGGCCTTCTGTTGACAGAGCTACTGTGAATTCATTGATGAATCAGATAAGAAACGGCAAAAGCAAGCAAACAACCTATCGGTCTATAAGCCATACGATCAGCGAACTTACAATCAGAAAAAAAGAGGGGAAATTACATACCATACCGGATTAAAGAACTAACTACACATTGTGCAGGATAAAGTTAAAGATGCCAGAAAGACGGCAGCGAGCAGAGCTTTTGACTCAGTATTACTGCGCATTTATTGATAACTCGGATAAGAAACAGTGCAAGCAAGAAAACAACCTCTTAGTTGATAAAGTTGACAGTCATACTACAGCCAGAAAAAAAAAAACAACAACACAGCGTGGACCCTGTTGACATAACTACAGAACTACTGCTAATTCATTGATGACTCAGATAAGAAACGGCGTAAGCAAGCAAATCAATTAATCAGTCAACTAGTCATACCATCACTGAATCTAGAGAGAAAAAACAGGGGCAAGGGAAAATTACAAACTTTATTGCATTGAAGAATTATAAATTCTGCAAACTTGAAGCTGATGGGAAGACAGCAGAGAACCGGGCTTCTTATGGAAGGTTCTACTGAAAATGCATTGACTAGAAAGCTTTCTGTTGACAGAACCACTGTGAATTCATACATGAATCGGATGAGGAATGGTGCAAACAAACCAACAGTCAATCAGTTAACTAACCATGCCATAAGCCAACCCACAAAGATCCGGCAATATCCTAATCATTCATATCCAAAATCAACACCGGCGAGATGAGATGCCTGAGAAGAGCTAATAATTTAACAATCCGAAACCGAGTTAGTAATGATGTTATCAGACAGACAGTGGGATCAACACCTTCTGCCACATACATCGAAAAGTATAAGATCAGATGGTTTGGTCATCTCATTAGAATGCAACACCATCAGTTACCAGCACTAGAGCTTCATCATAAACGATCCGAGACAAGCGGAAGAGGACTCTTGAGAAGAAAATAACACGGCTACATTAAAGACACTATACAATCACACGGAATGGCATTATCCAATGCCACCTGACGAGTGTTGGAACATAAACTACCTCTCTTTAAGACGCTTGACCGCAAAATAATATATTCGTCTTCTCAATGTTTATTGGTGTGTATCAACTGTATATATATAATTTAACTCCGGTACAATCTTATGGTAGGTAGTCTCCCTTGGCACATACCTTGTGGCATCCATGCTCCAACCCAACTCTCTGCAGTGAACGCCAATCAACGACAAAGAATATATTTTCTTCTCAGTCTTTATTGCTGTGTTTTAACTTAATAGTCACTATTTAACTCCGATACAATCTTATGGCACTCAGTCTCCTTCGGCAACTATTCTGTAGCATCCATGCTCCTTGTCTTCAGGTTTGCTTGCGTCGCTTGTATGTGGTTTTCTCATGAGTTTACTCTCTCACATACCACGTTACCTTATGTTAGACACGGTGAAGAGAACTGGACATCTCAAGTGGTGAACAAATAAGCCTTAGCATATAAATAGCTTCAACACTTTACGCCCCCGCTTCGGTATTCCCTCCGTGATACGAGACTCTTGACAAGCGACAATTATGTAACAATTACCCCCAGTTTACACAGTGAACTATGACCCATCTAATTAATGTTGTAAGTACTTGGTATATGGGATTCGCCATAGCCCAGTGGGTAGTATGCTTGTCTACCAGTCTGGTCGCCTAGTATTCAAATATTCACAGAGGTGTGTATTCACTTTTGTTTTAAATTAACAGTTATCCAGGTCGACCTAGGTACCAGGACACGATCTGGGAAGTACAGGTGGACAATTTTATATTGGCTACACCAAGTCTCGAGTGCCGATTGGTTTCTAAATACATTTTGCTAGCATCCGATGCATAATATTGATATAAGGTGTGGCATAGAGTCCTTTAGCGAGGCATATAGTCATATAGCGAAGAATAGTCCTTTAGCTAGGAATGGAGACTTTATATGTTTACTTTAAAAGAAAATAAACATTACAGTATAAAATACGAGACACATCTTATATATAAATTAGGATGTGCGTCCGTATTTATGTATCTCTGTATCTATGTATGTCCTTTATTCGTTCGCGAACGGCCCATCCGATTGAGATGAAATTTTCTACACGCCTTCCTTTCATTCCAGAGCTGCCAACTGTGATATTTTGTTAAATTGAAATCGCCTGCTTACTCAGTATTATTTCATTTTTCATTTTTCATCATAATTTCATATATCTCAGGGGACCTAACTCTGTAAAAGTTATTTCAAGGGGCATAACTTTTCTGTATAACTTATAGTCATATTGTGGCATCGTTTTCAAAGATTTATAAACTCTTTGTCCATAGTTATGTACCGGCATATGAGTTATAATAAATAATGATACAATCTGTAAGGCATTTTCAAAGTTTTCATAAAAATGATGCACAATGCATAACATTGTAACTCATCTTTTTTTGCTTAAGAAGTTACTGTAGTCATGCAGGTGATTAGAAAGAGTTTTCATTAAAAATAATGGATGGTGTGTGGAAGAACGTTCTTTTAAGTTACTTTTTTTGTTGTATGAATTTAATGAAGCCGGACAGGGTCAGGCAGACAGATAGACAGACAGATAGACAGTCGGGAACAGGAACTTATATGACTACTTATATAAATTAAATGAGATGCTTCACACCAGGAGCTGGGCGATGCCGGGCCGGGTCAGACAGACAGACAGACAGACAGACAGACAGACAGACAGACAGACAGACAGATAGTCGGTAACGGGAACGAGAACTTATATGACTACTTATATGAATTAAATGAGATACTTCCCACCAGGGACTGGGCGAAGCCGGGCAGGGTCAGGCAGACAGATAGACAGACAGATAGACAGACAGATAGACAGTCGGGAACGGGAACTTATATGACTACTTATATGAATTAAATGAGATGCTCCACACCAGGAGCTGGGCAATGCCGGGCCGGGTCAGACAGACAGACAGACAGACAAACAGACAGACAGACAGACAGACAGACAGACAGACAGTCAGTCGGTAACGGGAACGAGAACTTATATGACTACTTATATGAATTAAATGAGATGCTCCCCACCAGGGTCTGGGCGAAGCCGGGCAGGGTCAGCTAGTTATACTATAAAACACAAGACATATTATTCTATAAAATACGAGACACATACTATAAAACACAAGAAACATTACACTATAAAATACGAGACACATTATACTATAAAACATAAGACATTTAATCTATAAAATACGAGACACAATCTTATATATAAAAGGCGATCTCCGTCTGTCCATATGTCCTTTATGCGCTCGCGAACGGCCCATCCGATTGAGATGAAATTTTCTACACGCCTTCCTTTCATTCCAGCGCAGCCCACTGTCATATTTTTTTTTTTAGTGTGAAATCGGCTGCTTACCCAATATTATTTAATTTTTCATTTTTCATTATAATTTCATATATCTCAGGGGACCTAACTCTGTAAAAGTTATTCCAAGGGGAATACCTTTTCTGTATACCTTATAGTCATATTGTGGCATCGTTTTCAAAGATTTATAAACTCTGTGTCTATAGTAATGTACCGGCATATGAGTTATAATAAATAATGATACAATCTTTAAGGCAATTTCAAAGTTTTCATAAAAATAATGCACAATGCATAACATTGTAACTCATCTTTTTATGCTTAAGAAGTTACTGTAGTCATGCAGGTGATTAGAAAGAGTTTTCATTAAAAATAATGGATGGTGTGTGGAAGGACATTCTTTTAAGTTACTTTTTTTGTTGTATGAATTTAATGAGACGCTACCCGCCAGGAGCTGGGCGAAGCCACGCCGGGTCAGATAGATAGACAGACCCACCTTTTTGCTGCAGTTGTCTACTCCTCCTTTTCCTTCTTCTGCTGATGCTGCTGCCGCCGCTCCATTTACCCAAGTTAATTGTTGGGGAAGATGTAAAGATCTTTCAAGTGCTCTTTCTAATGCTTTTTGTAAGTTGGTCTTCGTTTATCTAAGGTTGTTCTAACTGCAACCAATAAATGATTAGACAGACAGACAGACAGAGAGGGAGGGACAGACAGACAGAAAGACAGACAGACAGACAGACAGACAGACAGACAGACAGACAGACAGACAGACAGACAGACAGACATATAGACAGACAGACAGACAGATAGATAGTCGGGAACGTGAACGGGAGCTTATATGACTACTTATATGAATTAAATGAGATGCTCCACACCAGGAGTTGGGCGATGCCGGGCCGGGTCAGACAGCCAGACAGAAAGACAGACAGAAAGACATACATACAGACAGACAGACAGACAGACAGACAGACAGACAGTCGGTAACGGGAACGAGAACTTATATGACTACTTATATGAATTAAATGAGATGCTCCCCACCAGGGACTGGGCGAAGCCGGGCCGGGTCAGCTAGTCTTATATATAAAAGGCAATCTCCGTCTTTATGTATGTATGTATGTATGTATGTATGTATGTATGTATGTCCTTTATGCGCTCGCGAACGGCCCATCCGATTGAGATGAAATTTTCTACACGCCTTCCTTTCATTTCAGCGCTGCCAACTGTCGTATTTTTTTTCTTCTTCCTCCCCCTCCCTCCTCCCATTCCCAAAATACGTACGTAAATATGTGATGATGATGATGAAAGAATCCCCGAACCAAAACGCTAGGGAAAGGGAAGAAAATGACGTGACTACACAGAATCGTCAACACGGCAATCATCATCATCATCAAGTGCCGTGCCGGCTGACGTAGGCGTTCAACTCTGCTGCTGATATATATGCCTCCATGCTACGGCAATGTCAATAACAATTCATCTTTTTATGTGTAAGGAAGTTATCTACAGTCGTGTAGAAGGGAAGAACAATCAATGGAAGGACCGAAATCACAGAACCTAGACGAGTATGAATTCGGAATGGCGAACTCCCTCCTCCTCTCTTCTCCTCCTGCCTCTACCTCCTCCCCTCCTCCTCCCTCTACCTCCTCCCTCTATCTCCTCCCTCCACCCTCCTCCTCTTCCTCCTCCCTCTACCTCCTCCCCCTCCTCCCTCCTTCTCCCTCTTCCTTCTCCCTCTTCCTCTCCCCTCCTCCATCCTCCTCCCTCCTACTCCTTCCGCCTCCCTCCTCCTCCCTCTACCTCCTACCTCCACCCTCCTCCTCTTCCTCCTCCCTCTACCTCCTCCCCCTCCTCCCTCTCCCCCTCCCTTCTCCCTCCTCCTCCCTATCTTCCTCCCTTCTCCTCATCCCTCCTACTCCCTCCTCCTCCTCCTCTCTCCTCCTTCCTTTTCCTCCCTCTACCTCCTCCCTCCTCCTCCCTCCTCCTCCTTCCTCCATATCTCTCTTCCTCCTCCTCCCTTCTCATCATTCCTCCTCCTCCTCCTCCTCCTCCTCCCCCTCCTCCTTCTACCTCTTCCTCCCTCCTCCTTCTCCCTCCACCTCCTCCCTCCTCCTCTCTCCTCCTCCCTCCTCCTCCCTCTCCCTCCTCCCTCCTCCTCCTCCACCACCTGCGTTCTCCTCCTCCCTCCCCCCTCCTCCTCCTTCTTCATCCCCTCCCTCCTCCCCCTCATCCCTCTTCCTCCTCCTCCTCCTTCACCCTCCTCCCTCCTCCTTCTCCTTCACCCTCCTCCCTCCTCCTCCCTCCTCCTCCCTCCTCCTCCTCCTCCCTCCTCCTCCCTCCTCATCCCTCTTCCTCCTCCTCCTCCCTCTCCCCTTTCCCCCCTCCTTCTCTTAATCCCTCCTCCTCCCTCCTCCTCCCTCCTATTCCTCCCTACTCCTCCTCCTTCCGCCTATCTCTTCCTCCCTACTCCTCCCTCCTCCACTCTCTTCCTCCTCCCTCATCCTCCCTCTTCCTCCTCCCTCCTCCTACCTCCTCGTCCTACTCTTCCTTCCTCCTTCGCCCTCCTCCTCCCTTCTCCTCCCTTCTCCTCCTCCCCCTCCTACCCCTCCCTCCTCCCCCTCATCCCTCCTCCTCCCTCCTCCTTCTTCCTCCCTCCTCCTCCCCCTCCTCCTCCCTCCTCCTCCCTATTCCTCCTGTCTCCTGTCTCCTCCTCCCTCCTCTTCCCTCCTCCACCTCCCTCTTCCTCCTCCCTCCTCCATTTACCCAAGACAGACAGACAGACAGATAGTCGGGAACGGGATCTTATATGACTAATTATATGATTTAAATGAGATGCTCTCCACCATGGGCTGGGCTGGGTCAGACAGACAGACAGACAGATAGATAGATAGACAGACAGACAGACAGACAGACAGTCGGGAACGGGAACTTATATGACTACTTATATGAATTAAATGAGATGCTCCCCATCAGGGTCTGGGCGAAGCCGGGCCGGGTCAGACAGACAGACAGATAGACAGACAGACAGACAGATTGTCGGTAACGGGAACGAGAACTTATATGACTACTTATATGAATTAAATGAGATGCTCCCCACCAGGTTCTGGGCGAAGCCGGGCCGGGTCAGCTAGTCTTATATATAAAAGGCGATCTCCGTCTGTCTGTATGTCCGTATGTCCTTTATGCGCTCGCGAACGGCCCATCCGATTCAGATGAAATTTTCTACACGCCTTCCTTTCATTCCAGCGCAGCGAACTGTCATATTTTTTTAGTGTGAAATTTTAGCTGCTTACTGAATATTATTTAATTTTCCATTTTTCATTATAATTTATATACAGCGAGGGGACCTAACTCTGTAAAAGTTATTTCAAGGGGCATAACTTTTAATAACTTTTCTGTATACCTTATAGTCATATTGTTGTATCGTTTTCAAAGATTTATAAACTCTTTGTCCATAGTTATGTACCGGCATATGAGTTATAATAAATAATGATACAATCTTTAAGGCATTTTCAAAGTTTTCATAAAAATAATGCACAATGCATAACATTGTAACTCATCTTTTTATGCTTAAGAAGTTACTGTAGTCATGCAGGTGATTAGAAAGAGTTTTCATTAAAAATAATGGATGGTGTGTGGAAGGACATTCTTTTAAGTTACTTTTTTTGTTGTATGAATTTAATGAGACGCTACCCGCCTGGAGCTGGGCGAAGCCACGCCGGGTCAGATAGATAGACAGACCCACCTTTTCGCTGCAGTTATGTACAGGCATATGCGTTAAAATCCTCCTCCTCTCCCCTCCTCACCCTTCTACCCTCTTCCGCTTCTCCTCCCCCTCCTCCCTCTCCCTCCTCCTCCCTCTTTCTCCTCCTCCTCCTTTCTCCTCCTCCTCCTACTCCCTCTTCCTCCTACCTCCTCGCCCTCCTCCTAATTACTCCTCTTCCTTCCTCCCCCCTTCTCCTCCCACTCCCTCCTCCTCCCCCTTCTAATTCTACGTCCTCCCCCTCATCCCTCCTCCTCCCTTCTCCCCTTCCTCCCTCCCCCTCCTCCCTCCTCCTCCCTCTCCTCTTCCCTCCTCCTCATCCCTCCTCTTTCCTTCTCCTCCTCCCTCCTAATCCTCTCTCTACCTCATCCCTCCTCCTCCAACCACATCCCTCCTCCTCCCTCTTCCTCCTCCTCCCTCCTCATCCTCCCTCCTCCTCCTCCCTCTCCTCCTCCTGCGTTCTTCTCCTCCCTCCTTCTTCTCCTCCTCCTTCCTCCTCCTCCTCCCTCTTCCTCCTCCTACCTCCTCGCCCTCCTCCCTCCTCCTAATCACTCCGCATTTTTCCTCCCCCTTCTCCTCCTCCTCCCTCCTCCTCCTCCTACGTCCTCCCCCTCATCCCTCCTCCTCCTTCTCCTCCCTTTGTCTCCCTCCTCCACCTACCTCCTCCTCCTCCTCTTATTCCTCCCTCCTCCTCCCTCTCCTCCTCCCTCCTCATCCCTCTCCTCCTCCCTCCTCATCCCTCCTCCTCCCTTCTCCTCCTCCCTCCTCATCCTCTCTCCTCCTCCTCCTCCCTCTACCTCCTCCTTCCTTCTCCTCCCTCATCCTCCTTCCTCATCCTCCCTCCTCCTCCCCCTCCTCCCCCCTCCTCCCTCCTCCTCCCTCCTCCTCCCTCTAACTCCTCCCTCCTCTTCCCTCCTCCTCCTCCCTCCGCCTCCTCCCTCCTCCTCCTCTCTCCTCCTCCTCCTCCCTCCTCCTCTATCTCCCTCCTTCTCCCTCTCCTCCTCCCTCCTCCTCCTCCTCCCCCTCATCCTGCGTTCTTCTCCTTGTCACAAAATACAACCGTGTGTTTAACAGGTTGATTATTATAAAGGATTTTCGGATTAAGCGGACGATCTGCCAGCGACAACTATTTTTACTAACAGAGTAAACACAGCTGCACAGGTTACATCGTGTCAGCCCATAAACACATTTGGTGGTGAGTGAGAAGGAATGGATACATCGAGTTGGCAGTTCATTAACAGTTAGAATCACATATGATTGTCGGCTTAGGATATGGAATGGTTCCGTTTGTCATCTATACTGCCGGACATCAGAGGGAAATGGCTGCTGGGATTGTCCCCACGGAACAGAAGCTTGACAGTTTATCAACAGGTCGGAAGTGCCCGACTAGGGAGAAAACAGTGCATCTGTCAATTCTTGGTTTCCGGCACATCGAGAGGATTGACGGGGTTATTTGCAACTCTTTGTTGTAACTCGACAGAAACTCGCTGGCTTGTTTTGAGAATCTAAACTATTACTGACAACTTTGACAGGACTTAAGCCAGGAAAATAGTTTCCTGACAAGGGATGATCTGCCACTGTGCCACCTGTGTGGGGGCATAAAGGATAACGGCACGTGGCCAACTTTAGGAGTTGCCATAAAAACCCGAGTTGGGACCAACTGGGGAAACTTGAAAATGTGGATCTAGGCAGACATGCTTGTCACTGCAGCATTTAGAACATCTAACGTGTGAAGGAGATATTTGATTTAGTTTACACGAGCCTGTATGGCTACCATTAGATGTAATTTAGTGTAAACTGCAGTGCCGTAAGGTATAACCTATTATATATATATTCGTTATAATTAATATAGACTGTGGCCTTGTTAAACTATAGTGTGATGATTAGCACTGTTAGTGGAAACTAGCTAGAGTAGTGAAGTGATACGTGGCTCTGGTAGCTAGAATAGATTAGTGAAGTGCTGATAAGCTTTACTAGTTGAGAATTGAGTAATGAGGGATAATTGGGATCTTCCCGTAGGTGTCCCTGGTGGGCGGGGTTCCGCATTCTGTTTGCTGATTTTTTCGTTGTCATAGCCTGATTCGGCTCTAGGTGGGTAGCTAATCTGCTCTATGACTAATTCTAGTTAGCTAAAGATCATTAAGCAAGGTGATAGGCTTACACTCAGCCGAAAGGATCAGTGACTAGTACTATCACCAGATGTGTTGTTTCTATCCTAGGTTCCCTACCAGATCCAAGGAAACTCAACAAGTTTTTGGGGAAAAATCAAATCCAAAAGGGAAGAACACCAGTTCAAGAGTCACTAGAGTTGCATACAGAACGTAACTTACGCTAGAAGGAAATTGATTCATCAAAGAGAGTGATGCATACTGATGCACCACACAGCATTAGACAGTAGTAACGAACCGAGAACCGGCTAAGAGTACCTAGTGTTAGTACAGCAACAATTAACATTAGAAATTAGCACTTATGGACTGAATGGTTCGATGTGCAACGAGGATGATCTGTCGACTAACTAACTAACTAACTAACTGCGTACACACTAAAAAGACTTGTGCAGTTTGTTAAGGAACGTTAGGAACGGACATTGTGTAGAGTGCAACCGGTCCATGATTAACTGTTAATACCACCGGTGTCTATTTCGGATGTTCATGAAATTGGATTACCAGAGGTCTACAGAGGCAAAGCAGTATCCGGCAAGATGGTTTCGGCAACGGGTGAGAAGTACATGTTCTGACGTAACGTGCTGTGGTCTATCTTTGCTGGGATCAGCTGACTGGGTTGCTGTCTGAGAGTCAGAGTCTACACACTTTATAGAACACGTCACACATTTTCTTCACATACACGTCTCATATACGTTACACTTTTATTTTAATAAATTACTCTTTATTAATTTCTAGAAGCAAGAGTTGTTGAGTATGTTGCGTTGGGGAAGTATGAGAAGGGGCATAGTACGACAGTGAGAGAGTGATAGGAAAAGGTGTCCATAGGCTGATGGAGTGTGTTGGACGGAAGCTGGTGGATTCTCCAGAATATTGAGAGGGAAAAAATATTATAATGTGGGTGTCGGCTCTCTTCACTCCAGGGACGACACTGTAAAGGAGGACACGACACTCCTCCCTCATGCTCCCTCCTCCTTCCTCCTCTCTCTTCCTCCTCCCTCCTCCTCCCTCTTCATCTCTCTTCCTCCTCCTCCCTACTCCTCCTCCCCTCATCACTCCTCCTTCCTCCCTCCTCCTCCCTCCTCCTTCCTTCTACTCCTCTCTTCTTCCTCCTACTCCCTCCTCCATCCTTCCCACCTCCTCCTCCCTCTTCCTCCCTCCTCCTCCTCCCTTCTCCCCTCCTCCCTCCTCCCCCCTCCTCCTCCCTCCTTCTCCTCCCTCCTCTTCTTCTCTCCTTCTCCTCTCTCCTCCTCCTCCCTCTACCTCCTCTCTACTCCTTCCTCCTCCTCCCTCCTCCTCCCTCCTCCTCCTCTCTCTTCTTCTTAATCCCTCCTCCTCCCTCCTATTCCTCCCTACTCCTACTCCTCCCTCCTCTTCCCTCCTCCTCCTCTCTCCGCCTATCTCTTCCTCCCTCCTCCTCCCTCTTCCTCCTCCCAGCTCCTACTCCGCCTTTTTCTTCTTCTGCTGCTGCTGCTGCTGCTCCATTTACCCAAGTTAATTGTTGGGGAAGATGTAAAGACCTTTCAAGTGCTCTTTCTAATGCTTTTTGTAAGTTGATCTTCGTTTATCTAGGTTGTTCTAACTGCAACCAATAAATGATTAGACAGACAGGCAGACAGACAGACAGGCAGACAGAGAGGGAGGGAGAGACAGACAGACAGACGGACAGACAGACAGACAGACGGGAACGGGAACTTATATGACTACTATATGAATTAAATGAGATGCTCCCCATCAGGAGCTGGGCGAAGCCGGGCAGGGTCAGGCAGACAGATAGACAGACAGATAGACAGACAGACAGACAGATAGACAGTCGGGAACGGGAACTTATATGACTACTTATATGAATTAAATGAGATGCTCCACACCAGGAGCTGGGCGATGCCGGGCCGGGTCAGACAGACAGACAGACAGACAGACAGTCGGTAACGGGAACGAGAACTTATATGACTACTTATATGAATTAAATGAGATGCTCCCCACCAGGGACTGGGCGAAGCCGGGCCGGGTCAGCTAGTATACTATAAAACACAAGACACATTATAATATAAAAAAAAAAAAACCTCATCTATATCTATAAAACAGAGTGTATGTATGTGGGTGGTTGGCTATGTATTGGATGGGTTCGATAACGGTACATCCGATTGAGATGAAATTTTATACACGTCTTCCTTTCAATCCTGTGCAACCGACTGTAATAGTTTCTTAGTGTAAAATCGGCTACTTACTTAATAACATTTAATATTTCATTTTTCATTATATAATTTCTATATAGCAGGGGGACTTCACTCTAGAAAATTTATTTCAAGGGCATAACTTTTAATAACATTTCTATATACTTTATAGTCATATTGTTGGACTTACTTGCACTATTGTTAAACTCTTTCTCTATAGTTATTTACAGGCATATGAGTTATAATAAATAATGATATAATCTTTAAGGCATTTTCAAAGTTTTCATAAAAATAATGCATAATGCATAACATTGTAACCCATCTTTTTATGCTTAAAGAAGTTATCTACACTCATGTAGGTGATTAAAAACAGTTTTCATTAAAAATAATGGATGGTGTGTGGAAGGACATTCTTTTAAGTTACTGTGCACTAGGAGCTGGGCGAAACCACGCCGGGTCAGATAGATAGACAGACAGACAGACAGATAGTCGGGAGCGGGAGCTTATATGACTACGTATATGAATTAAATGAGATGCTCCCCACCAGGGACTGGGTGAAGCCGGGCCGGGACAGACAGACAGACAGATAGACAGACAGACAGACAGACAGACAGACAGACAGACAGACAGACAGACAGACAGATAGTCGGGAACGGGAGCTTATATGACTACTTATACGAATTAAATTAGATGCTCCCCACCAGGGACTGGGTGAAGCCGGGCCGGGTCAGACAGACAGACAGATAGACAGACAGACAGACATATAGTCGGGAACCGGAGCTTATATGACTACTTATATGAATTAAATGAGATGCTCCCCACCAGGGACTGGGTGAAGCCGGGCCGGGTCAGCCAGGCAGACAGACAGACAGACAAACAAGCAAACAGACAGATTGATAGATAGATAGATCCCCTCCAGGGCCTGGGCGAAGCCGGGCCGGGTCAGCTAATTATACTATAAAACACAAGACACATTACAATAAAATATACGAGACATAATATACTATAAAACAAAAGACACATTATACTATAAAACACAAGACACATTATACTATAAAACACAAGACACATTATACTATAAAACACAAGACACATACTTCTTCTCGGACGTGATTGCGTCGTACCTGTTTACAGTAGAGCTGCGTTCTTGCGCCGTTAGGCCGACACATCCGACTTCTGCGGGTATTGGTTGACCGGGTTAACCTTCACGGGGTATTCTTAGGATGTTTGACTCTCACTGTTGTGGTGTTATCCCTCATCCCAGCTGGCCCATATAGAACAGCCAAAGATATCCTGGTTAGCCTTCAAGGGAAGGCAGGGGCAGACCATGGGCGTTCCCCGCCATCCAAGGAGGCTTCCATACTTGCAAAGCCAACACACAGAGCTCTGGTACTGGGCTCACCCAAGGAATCGTCACGTCCTGCACATGGCTGCTTAGCCTCACTTCCGTATATTGGGCCTTCCGTTCACCATAGGCTGTTCTTCCGGAAACCAGAAGAATGCAGTGTGCAGATGACATCCACACAGTGAGCTTTCGATTCGGACTTTCCGCGTAATGGATTTGCTATCCGAGCAATATTCTATTTCGTGCCACTAGAACACTTTTCCCACCTTTTATAGAGCCCACACAGTGAGCTTTTGATTCGGACTTTCCACGTAATGGATCTGCTATCCAAGCAATATTCCATTTCATGCCTCTGGGACGCTTTTACAACCAACATATCTGTGGTACGAAGTGTGGCAGTCTAAAAACTTCTTCATGCACCTTTAGATGTCAACATGAATGTAGTTAAAGTAAGCTGCAGTCAATTTGCTCTTGTTGATATCTCCATAGAGCTTGTCCTCAAATGAAGCAGATGTGGGCAAAATATCTTTCTCTGTTCTGAATATATTGGGCACTCCTGCAGCAAATGTTTAGCTGTCATTTTACCAGTTCCACAATTACATTCATCGGTATCTCCTATCTTTAGTTTATTGAACAAGTGGTATTTCAGCCTGTTATGTCTTGTGCGGAGTCTGAAGATTGCTAGAAGATTGATAGAATAGATGTGGCATGCATTCAAGAGACACATCTCAACGCCAATCGCAAATTCTCAGTCAGAGGATATCAGGCCACACGTTTCGACCGCGAAGGACACAAAAGAGTTCTAACACTTACACTAAATACAATACCTTGCAGCAAAGTATCTGTGATCTCTGACAACCAAACGGAAATTATAGGTGTTGATATAATGATAAAGGACGTGAAAATAAGAATTTACAATCTGTATAGCCCAGCAGATAAGGACCTTACACTCTTAAACATGAAAATAACTGACACAAACTGCATTATTGTCGGAGACTTTAATAGCCGTTCAGATAGATGGGGATACCCAGATACTGACAAACGAGGAGATGAAGTGGAAGACACATCATTCTATAAAACACGAGACACATTATATACAAAATACAAGACACATTATACTATAAAACACATGACACATTACACTATAAAACAAAAGACACATTATACTATAAAACACAAGACACATCTATATCTATAAAAGAGACTGTATGTTTGTGGTTGGGGATGTATTTGCTGCGTTCGCGAACGGTCCATCCGATTGAGATGAAATTTTCTACATGTCTTCCTTTCATTCCAGTGCAACCAAATGTAATAGTTTCTTAGGGGGCAATCATCTATTTACTTACTAAAATTTCATTTTGTAATTACATGACTTAACATAAGAAATATTCTATAAAGGGATATAACTTTTAGTAGCATTGCTATATCTTAGGTTAAGGTCCTGGCAAAATCAAATCAAATCACATCAAAAGCTATAGATAGCTAGATAGATAAATAAATAAATAAATAAATAGATAGATAGATAGATAGATAGATAGATAGATAGATAGATAGATAGATAGATAGATAGATAGATAGATAGATAGATAGATAGATAGATAGATAGATAGATCTGACCCGATAGATAGAGAGGGTGGGATAGACGGAGGGAGAGACGGACGGGCAGACAGATAGACAGACAGCCGGGTCGACAGACAGACAGTCGGGAACGGGAACTTATATGACTACTTATATGAATTAAATGAGATGCTCCCCACCAGGGACTGGGTGAAGCCGGGCCAGGTCAGACAGACAGACAGACAGATAGTTGGGAACGGGAGCTTATATGACTACTTATATGAATTAAATTAGATGCTCACCACCAGGAGCTGGGCGAAGCCGGGCCGGGTCAGACAGACAGATAGTCGGGAACGGGAGCTTATATGACTACTTATATGAATTAAATGAGATGCTCCCCACCAGGAGCTGGACGAAGCCGGGCCGGGTCAGACAGACAGACAGACAATCAAGCAGACAGACAGACAGACAGACAGACAGACAGACAGACAGACAGATAGATAGATAGATAGAAAGATAGATAGATAGATAGATAGATAGATAGATAGATAGATAGATAGATAGATAGATAGATAGATAGATAGATAGATAGATAGTTCCCCGCCAGGGCCTGGGCGAAGCCGGGCCGGGTCAGCTAGTTATATTATAAAATACAAGACACTTTATACTATAAAACACAAGGCACATTACACTAATACATACGAGACACATCTTATATATAAATTAGGATCTCCGTCCGTCTGTCTGTCTGTATGTCTGTCTGTATGTCCGTCTGTCCTTTGTGCGCTCGCGAACGGCCCATCCGATTGAGATGAAATTTTCTACACGCCTTCCTTTCATTCCAGAGCTACCAACTGTGATATTTTGTTAGTGTGAAATCGCCTGCTTACTCAGTATTATTTCATTTTTCATTTTTCATCATAATTTCATATATTTCAGGGGACCTAACTCTGTAAAAGTTATTTCAAGGGGCATAACTTTTCTGTATAACTTATAGTCATATTGTGGCATCGTTTTCAAAGATTTATACACTCTTTGTCCATAGTTATGTACCGGCATATGAGTTATAATAAATAATGATACAATCTGTAAGGCATTTTCAAAGTTTTCATAAAAATAATGCACAATGCATAACATTGTAACTCATCTTTTTTTGCTTAAGAAGTTACTGTAGTCATGCAGGTGATTAGAAAGAGTTTTCATTAAAAATAATGGATGGTGTGTGGAAGAACGTTCTTTATGAATTTAATGAAGCCGGACAGGGTCAGGCAGACAGATAGACAGACAGACAGACAGATAGACAGTCGGGAACAGGAACTTATATGACTACTTATATAAATTAAATGAGATGCTTCACACCAGGAGCTGTGCGATGCCGGGCCAGGTCAGACAGACAGACAGATAGTCGGTAACGGGAACGGGAACTTATATGACTACTTATATGAATTAAATGAGATGCTTCCCACCAGGGACTGGGCGAAGCCGGGCAGGGTCAGGCAGACAGATAGACAGACAGATAGACAGACAGATAGACAGACGGGAACTTATATGACTACTTATATGTTTTAAATGAGATGCTCCACACCAGGAGCTGGGCAATGCCGGGCCGGGTCAGACAGACAGACAGACAGACAGACAGACAGACAGACAGACAGACAGACAGACAGTCAGTCGGTAACGGGAACGGGAGAACTTATATGACTACTTATATGAATTAAATGAGATGCTCCCCACCAGGGTCTGGGCGAAGCCGGGCAGGGTCAGCTAGTTATACTATAAAATACAAGACACATTATACTATAAAATATACGAGACACATTATACTATAAAACACAAAACACAATATAATATAAAACACAAGAAACATTACACTATAAAACACAAGACACATTACACTATAAAAAAAAAAAAACTAGACACATTTCACTAAAATATTAAACATACTCTGAGAGCAAGCTCAAGAAACAAAATCACAAATATTACGTGGCTGCATTAAATACCCCTCCTTATGAATATTCCAGCCATAGGTGTCTTCACTTTCTTTTCTCTGAGAACCATGCCTTCCATCGCTGTTATTCCCAAACTACTGTGGCGTTTGATATAGCGTGAACTGCATGTTCTGAATAATGGCGGCCGGCTTTGTTGCAGAACTGACTGGTTTGCCTTATGCAGTAATGTGTGGCTGCTGGTTTTCTAGTGACTGCCGTTTTCATCAACGATGAACTGTAGTTTCGTGGCAGACATTGTGTTGGCATTCTAGCAGCAGCATTATGTGCAGTGTACCTGTGCGGGCTGTTGGCTTGTCGAGACTCCTGTCTGTTCCGCTTTTCACATGGGGCAGTGAGGAACATTTTGTGTGATATTCACTGGCACAGGAGCTTAATGAGGACGGCCCGTTGCTGTGGAGTTGGAACCGCAATTAGCTAACTAGCTAGCTAGCTAGCTAACGAACTAACTAACTAACTAACTGACTGACAGACTGACTGACTGACTGACTGGCTGGCTGGCTGGCTGACTGACTGACTGACTATATAGCCAAAGTATGTCAATTTTTAGGAAAATAAATAAATAAACAAGAGGCTACTAAAATATTTCCGCCATATTAAAAGACATAATACTCTGATAACAACCATACAGAATGGGAATGATGAAGGCAAGCAAGAAGTATTTAAACGACGATACACGTGACAAGATAACATCAAGAAATTGACGAACATCATCAGTCTGATAGATTGTACAATCAAGGCGAGATACAGACAGTGTTTGCGATCCATTGCAGTCAACCGCCTGAACGTGTTGCGTGGAGGGCAAACATCAGAAATAGAATAAAGACAAAGGAGAAAATTATTGCAGATAAGTCACACACCGAGCGTGTGAGACGTAAGATGGTGCATGATGGTGGAAATGACCACGTGTTCACATGCACCCACTGTGAACAAACATTTACAGCGCGAATTGGCCTTATCAGTCACATTCGCTACCGCCATAGGTAAAAGTTATTATGCCTTTCTAAAGCACAAACTATCGTCTGTCAAGACGGCAAGGTGCCAATGAATGATGAGTTTCAGTTTCTCATACAGGATGCTGTTTGTGAGCTATTTTTCTTTAATCTTTTAGAATGTCAATTATTTGTTTTCTTCTTGGTCAATGGTATATTTTTTTTTTTCCTGAAGCATTTAGGTTGAAAAGCTTCGATTGCCTTCTTTAATGGCTGCGAATGACACACTCCAGTGCCCCCCCCCCCCCGACCCCGCCCACCATGGGGCTCTGGAACATCAACTATTTCTCCACACGAAGCTTGATGGCTAAAGTGTAACATGATAATGGTGATGAATGATTGCGACAAAGTCCATAACTAACATGTGTGACGTCATAAGAAATATTTATGTCCTCATCAATGTTACTGGGACGCAGAGGTGTTTCCAAGGCACCAGGGCCAGTTTTATACTGGCCAAAACCTACTGACACGTCTTAGTCGCTCGTCCTCGGCAACAGGTTCCTTCGGGGTCCTGACTAACGTCAGTAGGATCGAGTGAAATTCAGAATAATTGTCTGCTTTAAAGTTACCCAGAAAGTTGTGCACAACTAAAACAAATGATTACCACGCTGTGGACTGCTATGTTCATTGAATCTATGAAATGTGGATCGTTTATTAACTTTCTAATTTGAGGTCCATCAAAAATGCCAGCTTTAGGTTTGTCTACGCTCAATTCCTGAAACTGTCTGTATAAGTAATTAAAACTGGTACTATTTTGTTCAGTGCCTTAACAAATTGCTTCATAAAGCCAAGCTTTATAAGTAATGGTGGCAATAGAACTCTGTTTCGATCAATGAGAGGCTTGTTGACAATTCTGTTTTATCCAACTTTAAATTCATCCCTCAACGGCCACTGTTTCTTTGTCCAGTGCGTATCTTTTGCCCTGCTATCCCACAAACATGTAAAGCATGGATATTTCGCGAGTCCCCTTTGAGGCCAAGAAAGAAGTTTATAATTTTAAATTCTACATAAACAATCCAGTTATGTTCTAAATGCCTAAATTTTTCTATAACTGGACTTATTTTAACAAACTCCTCCTTCATTGTAGTAGACTGAGCAACTGGAAATGAGCCATATTTGTTACTAATGTTTAAGACAAGCAGCTTGTATTTTGTACGCGACCAGATAGTAATCGTTTTGTTTTCTTTTCACAAGAGCCTTATACAGAAAATGCTGTGCTTGCTTGCTTGCTTGCTTGCTGTAATACTGTAATAATATTAATTAAACACGCAAATGCATGAATCTCAAAACCTAGGGCTGCTACAGACATTTAAATTTGATATTTGGACTTAGCAGGCCTCATTTATGCAAAATCAGGTGTAAAGAGTTTTGTACCCCCCCCCCCCCCTTCCCCCCCCCCCCCCAAAAAAAAAAAAAAAAAAAAAACCAATTATTTATTTTTGTAGGGCTATAATATAATAATAAATAAAAATATAAAATAATAATTATTAATAACAATCAATAATAATAATAATAATAATAATAATAATAATAATAATAATAATAATAATAATAATAATAATAATACGGGGCTGCCTCAAGATTCCAGAACAAGATAAGCTGTCCAGCTGGAGTGTGGACAACGCCTGTACGCGTACTTGACCTACTTAGGCCCGATGGTATCTGACCTCACACGCGTTCTCCTCCTGGCCAGTGCGACAGCAGCCAGAAGAGGTCAGCTCTGGAGAGACCCTAGACTTGGAGTCAGTGGTGAGTACGGCGGCCAGGAGGGCGATGGCAGATAGATCACAGAACAGTACTTATGCCGACTGAAGTTGTAAGATATGACCAGTTTGAGTTTGGCGTATCTAACACGACCTGCCTTGACCCTTGACATTTGCCACAATGGCTGATCGGGGGCTTTTAACAAGTAGTGATGTGCACTTGATTGCTGCTGGGCTTCTTATCGGTTCAAAAACACATTCACAAGTACTGACTGGCGTTCATGGAAGTAGAAGGAGTAGTAGAGATTAGAGGACACACTAGGTATCATACAACTCGAAAGCTATAGTTATCATATGGAGATTCGAACCTGTCACTAAAAGCGCCGATAGCGCCTCGCCGCAGACAAAGTTACTGGGACCCATGACCCACTAGATGTTTGTGAATTTGTTTATGAACTGTCTTAGTGGCCTCAAATGGTTCCTCAGTTGTTAATTTGAGTCACGAACCGACATTCCAAACGTGTTCGGTCCTCATCTTCAACAGTCAGTGAAGAGTCTCAATTCTAAACGTACCAATTGCAGTCTGATTATGTGTCCTTCTGGTCTTTCTTCGGAAAACTGAGTATCGACCAAATCCCTCTGGTCACTCCCTACAGTAGCATTCTTTCTTGGCCGTGATGGGCGTGTCTGTTCTGCCTCACAATACACGCGATCCCAAAGGACCCCAACCGTGTATGTCTTATCATGACCCAACATCCCACCTAGCGGTAACAGCCCCAGCCAACCTGCCCGACTGCTCGTTTCCCAACACAACACAATAGCTATCTTTGATTCTACTCTGCACGAAGCGCCAAGTCTTTACTTTCCCAGTTGAGTTGAGTTGAGTTGAGTTGAGCTGAGTTGAGTTGAGACAAGAACCGACATCACTGCACTCAGGACATTCCCATACTTGCTCCGTCCCCTCGATCAACAGCCAGCAAAGAGTCATACTACTAATCGTTCCTACCGCTATCTGATTTAAAGTTCTCCTGGTCTTCCGTCTCAGTTTGGAGACTCTCCTATGCCCCTACTTTCTCTGCAACTGTTATCAGCTCTAAGCCATCCAGAAACAGACCAGAAACGTATGTACACATTGATTGCATAATATTAAATGTTTCGTTAATAAATTCTCTGGGAGACTGAGTTTTAGAGAACCCCAATAAACAATGATGTACAGACCAAAGAGTTTGAGAGAGTTTTAGATGTGAGAACCACAAGAAAAAGAAGAAGAAGAAGAAGAAGAAGAAGAAGAAGAAGAAGAAGAAGAAGAAGAAGAAGAAGAAGAAGAAGAAGAAGAAGAAGAAGAAGGAGGAGGAGGAGGAGGAGGTGGAGGAGGAGACGAGGAGGAGTAGGAGGAGGAGGAGAAGAAGAAGAAGAAGAAGAAGAAGAAGAAGAAGGAGGCGGAGGGTAGGAGAAGGGGAAGAGGAGGAGGGGGAAGAGTTGGAGTAGGGGGAGGAGAGGAGGAGGAGGAAGAGGAGGAGGAGGAAGAGGAGGAGGAGGGGTGAAGAGGAAGAAACAAGAAGAATAATGATGCTTGCTATACCACTAATTCACTTCACAATGTAATTACATTTCCATTTTTTTTTTAAACCAACTAATGTCGTGCATTTTTTAATTGTTATCTAACACGAACGACAAAAACAAACAAAAAACATGTGATACAGAACGTATCACATTTCACAAGTCATGTTGTATCACAGGCGGGGAAAGTGCGGACATGTGTTTTGACTGGGAAGTTGATGTCTCTATTACGCATTATCTGGCGGAGAACGGTCTGTGAGAATTTAACGAATTGTGCGCAATCTAATCGTGTTTATTCTAGATGAGATTGGGCTGGACGTCGTTGACGAACTGTGAAGTGATGTTTTCATATGGAGGAAATTAGACACGAATTGCTCTGTCTCATAGTATGAGAACTATAACTTAGAGCTAATGCGACAGAAACAAGGAGACTGGGTAGGTCGTGGCTTGTCGATCCGATGGTCGCGGGTTCTCTTTCTTCTTCTGTGTTCATCCCGGGTGCTTTTGTTTTTTTTCCAGACGTAAATGCGATGCGTCTCGTTATGTACCCTTTGGTCTGTACCCTTTGCCGACTTTAGCGCGGGCGTTTTTTAATCAGGTTAGCCGTCCCGGTGGACTCTCACTGTTGTGATGCCGTCCACATCCCAGCTGGTCAAGTTAGAATGGTCGAAGACTTCATGATCAACCCTCAAGGGAAGGCAGTGGCAGTCCATGGGCATTTACCGCCATCCAAGGAGGTTTCCATGAATGCAGAGCCGATACATAGCGCTCTGGTACGTGTTCACCCTAGGAATCGCCACGTCCTGCACATGGCTGCTTTAATTCCTCACTTCCATGTATTGGGCATTTCGTTTGGCACAAGCCGCTCCCCGCACAAACCAGGAACGGTCGGTCAGCAGACGGTATCCACTCAGCGGGCTTTCGGTTCGGACATGTGCTGGACGCTGTGCCATAAAGACATACTTGTCAGAGCTGTTCCTAGCTCGAAGGACATTTCACTCTCGCTAGGATGTTTATTGCGCTGTGACAATTATATTTGCACCCTTAGGACGGCACATCCGACTTCTGGGGGCGTTTTTTTTTCTTTCAGGTTAGCCTTCCTGGGGGTTTCGAGGGGCATTTGACGGTTGTGTTGTCCGCATCTCAGCTGGTCAAGTTAGAACGGCCAAAGAAAGGTCGCTGGTTCGATTCTCACAGGGGGCGGCTTTGAATGTGTAACTTTTGACCCGTGCTCCGTGGTTAACCCTCAATAGTATGGATTAACCAGGGAAATATCTTGGGAAATAAAAGCGGCCGGAGCGATACTGACCACATCACAAACCGAGTGGTGATTGTTCTATACAAATATCTGTCTAACACCATATGCCCACTGCAAATTACGATGCGTGATATGGTACTTTACTTTTTTTACAGCTTGCATTTCTTTTTTCTTGATGTTGCACATCCCTTTCAGGACGTTGCAGTCAACACCAGCATTTTTCAGCTGCTGTTGATGTACTAGGCAAGATTACGCTCAGTAGTTTGCCTTTGCTTTCTGAGCGACCGGCTCACATACCCCCGTAAGTTACTAGCGCGGCGCGAACCGCAGCCGATTCTCGCGAAGCTGTGTTACTCACGAGAATATACGGGATTACGGAGAAAGACGTTAACCTCTACGCCGGGGAGACGGCCGCTTGCAGTAAGGGAAGTTATTTTATGCTGAACACCGTTGTCGGTGTTTTTATCATTTTTATCATCATCCTCATCGTTGTCGTTATGAACATGTTATAGGCACCTAGAAAGTCGCATAGAAGACCTGGAGATGTGGATATACGGACGAATATGTCGTATTTCATATGAACAAAAACAATTAAATGCAGAGGTTCTAGAAAAACCGGGAATGAAGAGAGAGGGAGAGGGTTGATGAAAGAAATGAAGAGGAGGCAAGTGAAATATTTCGGCCACGTTAAAAGACATGATACTCTTATAAAAACCATACTGGGAGGCAAGGTTGAGGGCAAGCGAGCAAGAGGTAGACAACGATACAAGTGGGAAGATAACATCAAGAGATGGACGAACATCAGCCTGATAGAATGTACAGTCAGGGCGAGAGAAAGACAGTGTTGGAAATCCACTGCAGTCAACCTTCAATGTGGAGACGGCACCTGATTTATTGATTGATATACGCATAACCATAGTCATCATCTGCATCATGGTTTTTGACGTCGTCGTTGTCAGCACTATAATTCTCATTTTCGTTGGCAGAGTCACTCACCATATTTGTCTCTCGGTTTAGCTTTCCGTCCGTTTAGCGGCATGTCTATTTAGTGGCATGTCCGTTTAGCGGCCTGTCAGTGTGTGTAGCTGTGTGTCTGTCATTTCAGCTGACTGTCTGCTAAGTTGTCTGTTTGTCAGTGTAGATGGAGTGAGGTTTATGTAGAGACCCTTCCACCCAAAGTTAATTGCATATCCTTTGCAGGACATAGCAGTCAACCCCAGTAATATTTTTTTGGCTGTTCGTGATTCCTGTGCAAGTGTACGTTCAGTAGTTTGCCATTGATTTCTGAATGACCGGCGCCCATACCATTTCATTAAAAAAAAAATCAACGTAATGCGGTCTGCTGCCAAATCGCCCACAGATCTGTTCGAACGCGGGTATGCGGAATTACGAACTGCGTCCGTGACTACTTCGCCACGGAGCCGTGCAAACCGCTACCAAAGTAACATCTTCAAGGGAACTATTGCACAGCTCCGCTTCCCTTCTCCCCGTCTTTAAACCAACGAGGTCTTGAAAAACCGTCTAGAAACTACACATTTCTTCTTCTTCTGCGTTCATCCAGAGTTTTTTTTTTCGGACGTGATTGCGTTGTGCCTGTTTATAGCAGAGCTGTGTTCTTGCGCCGTTAGGCCGACACATCCGACTTCTGCGGCATTTGTTGACCGGGTTAACTTTCCCGGGGGAAACTACACATTTGAGAAGCGACATGTTAAGTAACATGAAACTAGGTCATGATTCAGCCCTGTTTGATATTTAACCGAGGTTGACAATGTTACCTCTGCAGGTCTGAGATATTTAATTAATATTGGGTCTCATCACTGGTCTCTTGTAGAATTGGACGGAGCACGTTTTGAATGTCCGGAGTGCTGTTATATCAGTACATGACTCAGCTCAGATATTTAATTGTCAACCAATTCCAACTCTATATCCTAGGGAACAATAACAGAGATGGTACCGGAGGCCAGGTGTGTGAAAACCGTATCACTAAACTTTGGACCGGCGGACCTTCCTTTTTCATGTTTATAGTAACAACTTGATAAAGTGCGTTAGCGTCGTGTCCTGGGAACCACGCGGACAAGGGTTTAATCTAACGGGTCTTATTTTATGTTGATAAACACATATCACGGCCGTCCACGAAAACTAAACTGGGACCGACACCATTTTACAATGTGAAGATAATTACATTATTCTGTACATCGCTTTTTCTCAGCTCTTGATTAAATTGAATCAGTATAGTTCTGTCCCAAGGCTTCATAACAGTGATTTTTTAAAAACAATACGTTTTAGGATTTACCTCATCATCTCATCTCATCTTGTTCCTCTTGTACCTTGCGGTTTCGAGGTGAAGCATAAACAGCGGGAGAGTGCCCGTTCATGGGCTTCATACGTCAGATTCCCATGGGCTTTGTTATTTCCTCAGTCGACCGCTACTCGAAGAACCGAACTCTGGACATTCCATGCTGCCGTCTTCTATACTACCCATCAACCACGTAGACACCATTTATTGGTCCTCCAACTAAACCAATAGTTACACATATTGATTAATTTGGTTATTTCGGGATTTGAATTCATTGAGTTACACATATAACATAAACAAAATGACAGTGACCTGATGCAAGTAGTTATAAATGTGCAATTCGGGTGGAATTTGCCGGATTAATCCGGATTGAGCTTGACCTCGGCTGATTTTCACTCCTCCTCGGTCATGAAGTTGGGTGGGTATGTAGGGGTGATATCTAGGTCATATCTAAGGGCGATAATTCTAAGATTTTATGTTTCTAAGGGCAGATAACTATTGAGTGGGTGTATAAAAATTTTAATTAATTATTTAAAAAATAAAATAAAATAAATAAAAATAAAAATAAATAATGACGGGGTGCGGGGTGATGGCGAGGGAGTGGGCGCGTGGGGTGACGCTAGGAGGTTTGGGTTTAAACACTATCATCACAGGGTTACAAATGAAAACCTTAAAATGTACAGATGGTCGATATTATTGATTTTAGTGGGTATAGCTTAGTGAAATTCGTTGGTGAGGGGTGGGTAGCGGCTATTAGTGCTTTGTAGAGTGTCGTAGTGGCCTATACACTATCATCATACGGGTTACAAATGAAAACCTTAAAAAGTAAAAATGGCCGATAATATTGATTGCAGCGGATATAGCTTAGTGAAATTCGTTGGTAAGGGGTGGGTAGTGGTTATTAGTGGTCTGTAGAGGGTCACCGTGGCGTTTTTACTATCATCATACGGTTTACAAATGAAAACCTTAAAAAGTAAAGACGGCCGATATTAATGATTTTAGCGGGTATAGCTTAGTGAAATTTATTGTTAAGGGGTGGGTAGCGGCTAGTAGCGATCCGTAGGGGATCGTAGTGACCAATACACTGTCAACATACGGGTTACAAATGAAAATATAAAAAGTAAAGATGGTCCATATTATTGATTGTCTCGGGTATGGCTTAGTGAAATTCGCTGGTAAGGGGTGGGTAGCGACTATTAGTGATCAGTATAGGGATGTATTGGCCTATACACTATCATCATACGGTTACAAATGAAAAACCTTAAAATGTAATGATGGCCGGTATTATCAGTTGCTGTGGGTATGGCTTAGTGAAACTCGATTGCTGTGGGTATGACTTAGTGAAAATCGGTGATAAGGGATGCATACCAGTTATTAGTGATCTATTGAGGAATGTAATGGCCTATACACTATCATCATACGGTTACAAATGAAAACATTAAAATGTAAAGATGACCGGTAATATTGGTTGCTGTGGGTATGGCTTGGTGTCATTCGTTGATAAAGAGTGGGTAGAGGTTATTAGTACTAGTTAGAGGGTCGTAGTGGTATATACAGTATTATCATACGGGTTATAAATGAAAATCTTAAAATGTAAAGATGGTCGGTATTAGTGGTTGGTGTGTGTACGGGATAGTGTTATTCGTTGTCAGGGGGTGGATAGTGGTTATTAGTGATATGTAGAGGGTGAGTGGTATATATACTATTAGCATACGGGTACAAATGAAAAACCTTTTAAAAGTACAGATGACCTTATTATTGGTTGTAGTGGTATGGCTTAGTGAAATTAGATGTTAAGGGGTGGGTGAGTGGATACGTAGCTAGATAAGCTAGAACACTAACATCATACGATTTCATATCGGTAAATCAAAATCTAATATATATATATATATATATATATATATATATATATATATATATATATATATATATATATATATATATCTTTCTCTCTCCCCCTTGTGTCTATACGGGTCTTTGCTTAGTTCCCCAGAAACCCATTTCCAAGACCAATATTTGTTTTCAAACTTGTCTGCTCAGTGCCACACTTCACAGCCAGACAAAACTACAGCTTCTGTGTACCACTTCAACATTCAAATATGAAAATATGTTAACCAAAAGGGGAACAAATAGTGGTTAAACTTATAAATATCTTGGCAAAACTTATAAAAACTAGTAAACATTGTTAACCAAATGTGAAAAAATATCGTCCAGAGAGAGAAATATTTCAACTAAACTTAAAATAGATCAGCCAAACTTATGAAAAGTAGGAAAATTGTCCACCAAATTGGCAAAAGTTAGGCCAAATACAGAAATATCTCACTCAAACTTATGAAAAGTAGGATACTTTGTAAACCAAAGTGGAAAAACCTACAACAAGTAGGAAAATTATGTTATCCAAATGTGAAAAATATCGGCCAAATACAGAAATACCTCATCCAAACGTATAAAAAGTAGGAAAATTGTTAACCAAACGGGAAAGATATTGACCAACTAGGAAAATGTATTAGTCAAAGAGGAATAATATTGAACAAGTAACGAAATATATCGTTCAAACTTATGAAAAGTAGGAAGCTTTGTTAACCAAATGTGAAAAATATCACCCAAAGAGAGAAATAGCTCGCCCCAACGTATAAAAAATAGGAAAATTGTCGGCCAAAGGGGAAAAAGTTAGGCCAAATACAGAAATATCTCACCCAAACTTATTAAAAGTAGGAAACTTTGTTAACCAAAGGGGGAAAACCAAGGTAAAGTAGGAAAATGTGTTACCCAAATGTGAAAAACGTCAGCCAAATACAGAAATATCACGGCCACACTTATGAAAACCGGGAATAATTGTTAGCCAAATAGGGAAAAAATATTGACCAAGTAGGAAAATATGTTAGCCGAATGGGGAAAAATATCACCCAAAGAAATAAATATAGCGTCCAGACTTATAAACAGTAGGAAAATTTGTCAACCAAATGGTAAAATTATCAGCCAAAGAGAGAAATATCTAGTCCAGCCTTATAAAAAGTAGAAAAATGTGTCAACCAAATGGTAAAAATGTGAGATGTGATCACCGATGCCAGTCGAGGAAGACGTATCTGTACGTAACAGCTGTCAGGTAACATACCTATACAGCGACGAGTCGCTAGCGCCTGTTATCAGATTAAAATATTACAAACAAACACAACACACTGCCCCGACTCAGCCTTAGGTAATGAATATAACATGGCATGTCAGTGTCCACTGTCATAACAAGCAACGTTATCACGTACCAAATTAGACATGTACACGGTCACTACCTCTCTGTGTGTCTGTACGGAACTATGGAACTCTACAACGTTCCCCAGAAACACATTACAAACGCTAATATATGTTTTACAACTTGTCTGTTCAGTCCCACACTTCACAGCTGGACAAAACTACAGCTTCTATGTACCACTTCAACTTTCAAATAAGAAAATATGTTAACCAAAATAGCAAAATATAGCAGTCAAACTTATAAATAGCTCGGCCATACATATGAAAAGTAGGAAACATTGTTAACCAAATGTGAAGAAAATATCGTCCAAAGAGAGAAATAGTTCAACTAAACTTATAAATTGATCACCAAACTTATGAAAAGTAGGAACAGTGTCAGCAAAATGGGACAAAAGTTAGGCCAAATACAGAAATATCTCACCCAAAGTTATGAAAAGTTGGAAACTTTGTTAGCCAAAGGGGAAAAACCCAGGTCAAGTAGGAAAATCTGTTACCCAAATGTGAAAAAGGTCGACCAAATAGAGAAATAGCTCGTCCTCACTTATGAAAACTAGAAAAATTTGTTAGCCAAATAGAAAAAATATTGGCCAAGTAGGAAAATTTGTTAGCCTAATGTAAAAAAAATATCAGCCAAAGAGAGAAATACCTCGTCCAGACTTATAAAAACCAGGAAAATGTGTCAACCAAAGGGGAAAATGTCGGCCAAATACAGAAATATTTTAACCAAACGTATAAAAAGTAGGAAAATTGTTAACCAAACGGGAAATATATTGACCAAGTAAGAAAATGTGTTAGTCAAAGAGGAAAAATGTTGAAGAAGTAACGAAATACATCGTTCAAACTTATGAACAGTGGGAAAATTTGTTAACCAAATGTGAAAAAAAAAAAAATCATCCAAAGAGAGAAATATTTCAACTACACTGATAAATAGATCAGCGAAAGTTATGAAAAGTATAGAAAAGTGTCAGCGAGATTTTAAAATGTTAGGCCAAAATACAAAAATATCTCAGCCAAACTTATGAAAAGTAGGAAAATTTGTTAGCCAGAGGGGAAAAACCTAGTTCAAGTAGGAAAATCTGTTAACCAAATGTGAAAAATGTCGGCCAAGTACAGAAATATCACGTTTACACTTATGAAAACTAGGAAAAATTGTTAGCCAAATAGGAAAAAAATATTGGCCAAGTAGGAAAATGTTTCATTCAAAGGGAAAAATATCTCGTCCATACTTATAAAAGATAGGAAAATGTGTCAACCAAATGGTACAAAAAGGTCGGCCAAATACAGAAATATCTCAACAAAATATATAAAAACTAGAAAACATTGTTAACCAAATGGGAAAAATATTGACCAAGAAGGAAAAGGAGAAATTTTTTTTTTAGCCAAATGGGAAAAATGTTGGCCAAATACAGAAATAGCTCGACCAAACTTATAAAAAAAAAATTTCTACTTTTTATAAGATTGGATGATATATTTATAAGTTTGGTTGAAACATGTCTTTACTTGGACAATATTTTTCACCTTTGGTTAATACAGTTTCCTACTTTTCATAAGTTTGGACCAGATATTTATAAGTTTAGTCAACAGTTTTGTCAATTTGCCTAACAAATTTTCATACATGTTATAAGTTTAAACGAGACATCTATAAGTTTGACCGATACTTTTTCCTATTTGGTTAACATGCTTTCTTAGTTGGCCAATATATCTTTCTCATTAGGTTACTACATTTTCCTATTTTTTGTAAGTTTTGTGTAAATTTTTCTTTACTTGGTCAATATTTTTTTCATTAGGTTACAAAATTTTCCTAATGTTTATAAGTTTGGTTGCAATATTTCTGTATTTGGCCGACATTTTATTCACATTTGGCTAACATATTTTCCTACTTGACCTAAGTTTTTTCCCTTTGGCTAACAAAGTTTCCTACTTTTCATAAGTTTGGGTGAGATATTTCTGTATTTGGTCTAACTTTTCCCCCTTTGGCCGACAATTTTCCTATTTTTTATACGTTGGGGCGAGCTATTTCTCTCTTTGGGTGATATTTTTCACATTTGGTTAACAAAGTTTGCTACTTTTCATAAGATTGAACGATGTATTTCGTTACTTGTTCAATATTTTTCCTCTTTGACTAACACATTTTTCCTACTTTGTCGATATCTTTCACATTTGGTTAGCAAAGTTTCCAACTTTTCATAAGTTTAGTTGAGATATTTATGTATTTGGCCGACATTTTCACCTTTGGTTGACATATTTGCCCCACTTTTTATAAGTCTGGACGAGATATTTATCTCTTTGGCTGATATTTTTTTCACGTTTGGTTAACAAGTTTTCCTACTTGGCCAATACTTTTCCTGTTTGGCTAACACATTTTCCTAGTTTTAATAAGTTTGGATGAGCTGTTTCTGTATTTGGCCGACATTTTTCATATTTTGGTAACAGATTTTCCTACTTGACATAGATTTTCCCCCTCTGGCTATCACATTTTTCTTCTTAGTCAATATTTTTCCCATTTGGTTAACAATGTTTTCTAGTTTTTATATGTTTTGGTGAGATATTTCTGTATTTGGCCGACCTTTTTGTACCATTTGGTTGACACATTTTCCTATCTTTTATAAGTATGGACGAGATATTTTTCCCTTTGAATGAAAAATTTTCCTACTTGGCCAATATTTTTTTCCTATTTGGCTAACAATTTTTCCTAGTTTTCATAAGTGTAAACGTGATATTTCTGAACTTGGCCGACATTTTTCACATTTGGTTAACAGATTTTCCTACTTGAACTAGGTTTTTCCCCTCTGGCTAACAAAGTTTCCTACTTTTCATAAGTTTGGCTGAGATATTTCTGTATTTTGGCCTAACATTTTAAAATTTCGCTGACACTTTTCTATACTTTTCATAACTTTGGCTGATCTATTTACCAGTGTAGTTGAAATATTTCTCTCTTTGGATGATTTTTTTTTTTTCACATTTGGTTAACAAATTTTCCTACTGTTCATAAGTTTGAACGATGTATTTCGTTACTTCTTCAACATTTTTCCTCTTTGACTAACACATTTTCTTACTTGGTCAATATATTTCCCGTTTAGTTAACAATTTTCCTACTTTTTATACGTTTGGTTAAAATATTTCTGTATTTGGCCGACATTTTCCCCTTTGGTTGACACATTTTCCTGGTTTTTATAAGTCTGGACGAGGTATTTCTCTCTTTGGCTGATATTTTTTTTACATTAGGCTAACAAATTTTCCTACTTGGCCAATATTTTTTTCTATTTGGCTAACAAATTTTTCTAGTTTTCATAAGTGAGGACGAGCTATTTCTCTATTTGGTCGACCTTTTTCACGTTTGGGTAACAGATTTTCCTACTTGACCTGGGTTTTTCCCCTTTGGCTAACAAAGTTTCCAACTTTTCATAACTTTGGGTGAGATATTTCTGTATTTGGCCTAACTTTTGTCCCATTTTGCTGACACTGTTCCTACTTTTCATAAGTTTGGTGATCAATTTATAAGTTTAGTTGAACTATTTCTCTCTTTGGACGATATTTTCTTCACATTTGGTTAACAATGTTTCCTACTTTTCATATGTATGGCCGAGCTATTTATAAGTTTGACTGCTATATTTTGCTATTTTGGTTAACATATTTTCTTATTTGAAAGTTGAAGTGGTACATAGAAGCTGTAGTTTTGTCCAGCTGTGAAGTGTGGGACTGAACAGACAAGTTGTAAAACATATATTAGCGTTTGTAATGTGTTTCTGGGGAACGTTGTAGAGTTCCGTAGTTCCGTACAGACACGCAGAGAGGTAGTGACCGTGTACATGTCTAATTTGGTACGTGATAACGTTGCTTGTTATGACAGTGGACACTGACATGCCATGTTATATTCATTACCTAAGGCTGAGTCGGGGCAGTGTGTTGTGTTTGTTTGTAATATTTTAATCTGATAACAGGCTCTAGCGACTCGTCGCTGTATAGGTATGTTACCTGACAGCTGTTACGTACAGATACGTCTTCCTCGACTGGCATCGGTGATCACATCTCACATTTTTACCATTTGGTTGACACATTTTTCGACTTTTTATAAGGCTGGACTAGATATTTCTCTCTTTGGCTGATAATTTTACCATTTGGTTGACAAATTTTCCTACTGTTTATAAGTCTGGACGCTATATTTATTTCTTTGGGTGATATTTTTCCCCATTCGGCTAACATATTTTCCTACTTGGCCAATATTTTTTCCCTATTTGGCTAACAATTATTTCCGGTTTTCATAAGTGTGGCCGTGATATTTCTGTATTTGGCTGACGTTTTTCACATTTGGGTAACACATTTTCCTACTTTACCTTGGTTTTCCCCCTTTGGTTAACAAAGTTTCCTACTTTTAATAAGTTTGGGTGAGATATTTCTGTATTTGGCCTAACTTTTTCCCCTTTGGCCGACAATTTTCCTATTTTTTATACATTGGGGCGAGCTATTTCTCTCTTTGGGTGATATTTTTCACATTTGGTTAACAAAGCTTCCTACTTTTCATAAGTTTGAACGATATATTTCGTTACTTGTTCAATATTATTCCTCTTTGACTAATACATTTTCCTAGTTGGTCAATATCTTTCCCGTTTGGTTAACAATTTTCCTACTTTTTATACGTTTGGATGAGGTATTTCTGTATTTGGCCGACATTTTTCACATTTGGATAACATAATTTTCCTACTTGTTGTAGGTTTTTCCACTTTGGTTTACAAAGTATCCTACTTTTCATAAGTTTGAGTGAGATATTTCTGTATTTGGCCTAACTTTTGCCAATTTGGTTGACAATTTTCCTACTTTTCATAAGTTTGGCTGATCTATTTTAAGTTTAGTTGAAATATTTCTCTCTCTGGACGATATTTTTTCACATTTGGTTCACAATGTTTCCTAGTTTTTATAAGTTTTGCCAAGATATTTATAAGTTTGACCACTATTTGTTCCCCTTTTGGTTAACATATTTTCATATTTGAATGTTGAAGTGGTACATAGAAGCTGTAGTTTTGTCTGGCTGTGAAGTGTGGCACTGAGCAGACAAGTTTGAGAACAAATATTGGTCTTGGAAATGGGTTTCTGGGGAACGAAGCAAAGACCCGTATAGACACAAAGGGGAGAGAGAAAGATATATATATATATATATATATATATATATATATATATATATATATATATATATATATATATATATATATATATATATATATATATATACTAGATTTTGATTTACGATCTGAAATCGTATGATGTTAGTGTTCTAGCTTATCTAGCTACGTATCCACTCACCCACCCCTTAACATCTAATTTCACTAAGCCATACCACTACAACCAATAATAAGGTCATCTGTACTTTTAAAAGGTTTTTCATTTGTACCCGTATGCTAATAGTGTATATACCACTCACCCTCTACATATCACTAATAACCACTATCCACCCCCTGACAACGAATAACACTATCCCGTACACACTACAACTACTAATACCGACCATCTTTACTTTTTAAGATTTTCATTTATAACCCGTATGATAATACTGTATATACCACTACGACCCTCTAACTAGCACTAATAACCTCTACCCACTCTTTATCAATGAATGACACCAAGCCATACCCACAGCAACCAATATTACCGGTCATCTTTACATTTTAATGTTTTCATTTGTAACCGTATGATGATAGTGTATAGGCCATTACATCCCTCAATAGATCACTAATAACTGGTATGCATCCCTTATCACCGATTTTCACTAAGTCATACCCACAGCAATCGAGTTTCACTAAGCCATACCCACAGCAACTGATAATACCGGCCATTATTACATTTTAAGGTTTTTCATTTGTAACCGTATGATGATAGTGTATAGGCCAATACATCCCTATACTGATCACTAATAGTCGCTACCCACCCCTTACCAACGAATTTCACTAAGCCATTCCCGAGACAATCAATAATATGGACCATCTTTACTTTTTAATATTTTCATTTGTAACCCGTATGTTGACAGTGTATTGGTCACTACGACCCCCTACGGATCACTACTAGCCGCTACCCACCCCTTAACAATAAATTTCACTAAGCTATACCCGCTAAAATCATTAATATCGGCCATCTTTACTTTTTAAGGTTTTCATTTGTAAACCGTATGATGATAGTAAAAACGCCACGGTGACCCTCTACAGACCACTAATAACCACTACCCACCCCTTACCAACGAATTTCACTAAGCTATATCCGCTGCAATCAATATTATCGGCCATTTTTACTTTTTAAGGTTTTCATTTGTAACCCGTATGATGATAGTGTATAGGCCATTACGACACTCTACAAAGCACTAACAGCCGCTACCCATCCCTCACCAACGAATTTCACTAAGCTATACCCACTAAAATCAATAATATCGACCATCTGTACATTTTAAGGTTTTCATTTGTAGCCCTGTGATGATAGTGTTTAAACCCAAACCGCCTAGCGTCACCCCACGCGCCCACCCCCTCGCCACCACCCCGCACCCCGTCATTATTTATTTTTATTTGTATTTATTTCATTTTATTTTTTTAATAATTAATTAAAATTTTTATACACCCACTCAATAGTTATCTGCCCTTAGAAACATAAAATCTTAGAATTATCGCCCTTAGATATGACCTAGATATCACCCCTACATACCCACCCAACTTCATGACCGAGGAGGAGTGAAAATCAGCCGAGGTCAAGCTCAATCCGGATTAATCCGGCAAATTCGACCCGAATTGCACATTTATAACTACTGATGCATATATGTCTGTGTGTGCTTTTGGTTTGTCGGGGCTGCTGTCTGTTCCACTTTTCACTTGGGGCAGTGAGAAGCATTTTGTGTGATATTCACTGGCACGGGAACGGAGCATAATGGAGTGATCCTTGCCGTGAAGTTGGAACCGCGACAAAAGCAAAGACAGGTGCTGTATCAGGATCCTGCTGTAAGTATAAGAAAAGTTAGTTTCATATCCTTTACAGGACCTTGCAGTCAACCCCGGCATGTTTTGCCTGTTTGTGAAATATTGGCAAGTTTACGTTCAGTAGTTTGCCATTGCTCACTGAAGCTATAGGTATACGAATCATTATTTATTACCATCACATGTTGCTTAGAAAGTCGCTTGAATGTCGACAGGGTCAACTTCATTGCACCAGGCTTTTATCCCATATGGCTCAGTCTCTTTCCGCAGCACGGAAAGCGTCGCACAAATCACGAACTCCATAGCTCCAGCGACGACCATCAGGAGTCTCCTAAAAAATGAACTCTTGAACCGAAGGCTGTGGCCCGGAATCGAACCCATAACCTTCGGAGCCCGAGTCAGATGGCTTGACCACTTCGCTACGGAGACTCCACCGTCACATGTTTGAGACCCAAGTGCACGCTACAATATTTGATTAGGCTATCCTTCCAATAGCGAGCCACGAGACCTATCATCACGCACTTGTTCGACCGCACCCATGCCACTGTCAGCTCATCGTCCTTACCATTACACCAACGCGTGCCACATCTAGGCCCAATTCAAAGTTGTATCAGGCCCGTATATACCCCTTATAACTATACCCTGACACGGCACTATGTACCCCTGATAGATAATACAATACCGATGATACTGCATTTTGTTTCTGGTTTAATTGCCACTCAACAATCAAGAAGACTCCAAGACTTCAACAGAGCACGTACTTAAAGTACAGAGCCATTGACGAGTTATGTTATCTGGAAAGAAGACGCACTTGATAGATTATCTCACAGATATCAATGAATAACTGGATCTACGTTTGCCTTGTCTTTTGATGTTTTCATTGAAACAGGGGGTAGTGTTCATAAGACACTATAGTTTGTTTGTTTTTGCGGTGACAGTTACTGGCAGCCGTTTTCATTCCATTTGTCAGAAAATCTAGAACGTTCGGTGATAACCGAGGTCAAACGTCTACAACAGGTGAGGGGGATTCAGTACAAGAAATACAGGTGAAACTGGCAGTAATAGGAAAATAGAACTGTTACTGTTTCAGACAGGTAACGGGAGTAGAATTGCTGCCTGGGAATTCTTCAACTGCTTTTCCTTCTTCTTCTTCTCCCACTTCTTCTTCTTCGTTCCTTTTCTGAGGGTAGTTCGTCACACAGAGTTGTGTGCCTCGGGTGTCAGTGAGTCCGACTTCCGCGTGAATGTGTGCCAGGTTTACCCCCTCTAAACTGGTTCCATCCAAGGTCACGGGCTTTATCTGCCCGTCGGTAGGTGTTCCTTCCTAATAATTTTGCCAGAGTGTTTGTGTTACGGCCTACTCTTTGCGATTTTCAACTGCTGTGGGATTGTTAACTTGCCCAACTTTGCACTGGGGCCTCCTATACTTAGCCCATATCTGAGAAGGCTAGCTACCCATTTCACTAACCAAGAGATCAGAGGATATTGTGATACCATTTCTTATTCTTCTGCTGTGTTCATCCGGCCAGAGTTTTTTTTCGGATGTGATTGCATTGTGCCTGTTTACAGCAGAGCTGCGTTCTTGCGCCGTTAGGCCGACACATCCGACTTCTGCGGGTATTTGTTGACAAGGTCATAACCTTCCCGGGGTGATACCATATGGTACTTCTTCTTCTTCTTCATTCGTCCGGTATGTTGTTTTAGACGTAATTACGTTGTGCCTGTTTACAGCGGAACTGCGATATTTGCACCTTGAGGCGGACACATCCGACTTCTTCAGGCATTTGTTGACCGGGCTACCTTCCCGGAATACCACGTGTTACAATTCTACACACCTTAAGACGGATTGGGGCTACAGTGCAAGATTCGTATTTTTATAGTAGAATCAACACTCGGCGGGTCATGTGGTTAGTATCACGCCAGGTGCTTGTACGTCTTAAGACATTTCAGGGTATCCATTTTCGGCTGGGTCCACCTGGGTGTCCAGGTTAATTATAAAAATTCGAATCCACCCCGATAACGTTCGAACCACAGACCACCGGGTCGGCAGACGTGCGTCTAGACCCTATTCCAACGAGGCTCCCCTTGGGTCATCGTCATCATCATCATCATTATACTTTTCCACTTTTCCCGTCAAGCGTCGTTGGGAAGAATAGTTGACGTTACAGCGACCGATGGGCGACACTGGGTAGTGTCATTCTGTGTGATTGTACAATGCCTTTGTTGTCAATTCAGTTTCTTCTCGGGCGTCCTCCTATCAGATCTTCTTTAATGGTAGTTGATGGTATTGCATTCTAACGAGATGGCCAAACCATTTCATCTTCTGCTTTTCAGTATATGTGACACACGGTGTTGATCCCACTCTCTGTCTGATAACATCACATCTTATTCTTGTCTCGGATAGTTAAGTTGGCATCTCTTCTTAATAATCTCATCTTGTAGATGTTGATGTTGAGTTGTATATGGTGTTTATCACATGTGGTTATAGACCTATCGGCGCTCAATAAGATTAGTTTGGTGCAAACAAGTTATCATCACACACACACACACACATACACACACCCCCCCCCCCACACACACACATAAAAACGTTGAGGTGGCATGTTGTAGGCCCCTTTGTGGCCTTGAAGTATCCAGGTTCGAATGGCAGCAGAGAACTGGGAGATTTTAAATACAACTGAAGGATTTTATAAGTATGGGCATGGCAGTGTTCCGGGTTCGAATCCCAGAATGACAGAATCGTTTTCTGGACAATTGAGGATCAACTCAGCCTTAAAAATACGAGAATTGTATAATTGTCATAATTTTTGGGAATCATGTGTGAAAGAAAAGAGGTGAGTAATGGAACTGATCACTTCCACACTATACTGTGGCCTTGAATGTATCAAGACCTAACTGTTCACAGCATGGGACCAGCAACTGTAATATAACAAGTTAGTTGCATATCATTTGCAGGACGCAGCAGTCGACCCCAACATTTTTTTTTTTTTTGGGGGGGGGGGGGGTGTTTGTGATCTCTTGGCAACTTTTCGTTCAGTAGCTTGCCATTGCTTTCTGAAAGATCCGGCACCCATACCATTTCGTAAAAAACCAACACAAATCGGCCTGCTGCCAAATCTTCCGTAGCTGTGTTTCGAGTTCGACATGCGGAATTACGAATTGCGTCCGTAACACCTTCACCACGGAGCAGGAACTGGAATATAACTACCTTGTTATATGGTTTACAACCGGTTCACACCGGCGAAGAAAGAAGAAGATGAAGAAGAAGAAGAAGAAGAAGAAGAAGAAGAAGAAGAAGAAGAAGAAGAAGAAGAAGAAGAAGAAGAAGAAGAAGAAGAAGAAGAAGAAGAAGAAGAAGAAGAAGAAGAAGAAGAAGAAGAAGAAACTGTGGCCCAGAGAAAAACAATGTAAGAACCACTGTTCTATCAAGATGAGGACCGAGAGCTTATCTACAAGTCTTATGTTACCGATAATTATGACTTTATATTGCACAGGCCAGATAAGGCAACCAGTGCATACACACCATCTGGATTATTCATGTCTAGTTATTGTTTTCCGCTGAGTCTGTAGTTATCGTTCATTGCTGTAGAGATGGTATCTTTGAGTGCAGGCAGACGGCGGTATCGTGGCCCAACAGATGGGGAGACGGAAAGGTCTACAGGCTGTCAGACTTCGGTGTACGGGGCACGCCAAATAGGAGACCGACGACGATCAAGTGTAGTCTGGGAGGGCGACAAATTTGGTGGCTTCTCGGCGTGTAAGTACGGCAAACATTCGACTCCAGAGGTTTAACGCTTAGTTGTGTTGAAAGATTTGGGTCCGACAACTCTGTGATGGTAGTTTTGAAGGGAAAGAACTTGAGTTGGTTCTCCATGTTAAGGCAACGTGTTTTTTTTTTTTTGGGGGGGGGGGGGGGGGAGGGGGGAATAGAGGGGGGGGGGGGTATTTTTCTGAACATAACTTTTTTATATACTTTGCAACAAAATTGCTTGATAATCTTGCCAAGAAATCAACAATCAGCTGAAAGATGCTAATGTTGACAGCGATGTCCTGTAAAGGATATGCGATCATCATCATCATCATCATCTTCTTCTTCCTCTTGCTTCTCCATCTTCCTCTTGCTTCTCCATCTTCCTCTTGCTTCTTCTCTTCCTCCTCCTTCATCACCTCCCCCCCCTTCTTCATCTCCTCCCCCCCCCCTTCTTCATCTCCATCCCTTTCTTCCTATTCTTCCTCCTTCTCCATTCATCATCATCATCTTCTTCGTCTTCTGCCTCGTCGCCTTCTTCGCTGTTATTTTTGCAAGCACCATATTTCATTTGTTTGGTTATTTCCTATTTGATGTAGTACAGTGCTGTCTTTCACTCTGCCAAACTCCCAGATCGCCTTATGCTGATGTTTGTCTCTGTAAACCAGTAGTAAGACAGCACTCGGCGCAACATATGGCTGTCTTGAAGAACATGTTCTCTTTTGTCAGTCCACATGTGTACAAGGGTGCCGGGGCCAAGGTCAGCCTGTGTAAGTGTGACCTTTCAGTCGGTTGCTTCCTGTCTGACACAAAACAGGACATCCTTTTGAATCGACAGACACGTGGCTCTAGGGGGAATGTATCACAGATATAATGTCTGCCGTCTGGGCAGTGGGTGGAGTCTTCTTCTTCTTCTCATCCTCGTTCTTCTTCTTCTTCTCCTCATTTTCCTCCTCCTCGTTCTTCTTCTTCTTCTTCTTCGTCTACTTCCCCTGTCATGCTCGCTATTGGTTTTGTAACCACTCCACATCTTTTACGTGTGTGTTGGGTGTGTGTTTGTGTGTGTGTGTGTGTATTTATGTCTGCTGCCTTGAGACGTCGGCATGGTCTAACGGATAACACTCGCCCCTAATCGTCTGTTACGCTCATAGAGAGATAGGCGGCCGAATACCTGCACCAGCATTAAGCTGGACTAATTCGTTAACTTCTCGTTCGGAAAGCAATGACAAACTACAAAATGTAACTGTACAATAAAACTAAGGTTTATTGCGAAGTACTTCAAAGAACATGTAACACGTCTTCTGATTCTTGGTAAACTTACATAACAGCAAAATAAAATGTCCGTTCATGAATTAATACACCCTACTAGAGAACGTCAGCTGCCGAAAAGCATCAGTGCCCACGCCAGTTGGCAAGGCACTTGATGATAATGACGTTTTTGCTGCTAGAATCTATAATGCAGAGAGAGATAATAAGTTCCAGATGTGTGACATACATACAACTTGACTCTCCTATCTGACTCTGTCTTTGATGTCACCGCGTGTTATCAAACTTGAGGGTCAGGTCTCACGGAACCGGGGCAACTTGGATGACCCTCGACGTGACACAACGTGCTGATAATAATATTACATTCCCGTTATTGTTATTATTACTTTTTAACTTGGGGTCGGGGTACCGTGGCAGAGAATGTATTCCCTAGAACTTGTGAGATCAATTTTCCCTAAGAGATAGGATCTTGTCCGTGATTACATCGTGGTCTAGTGATTGGGGTATTTTCTTGCAATGACAACGGTCAGGGTACAAATCCTAGCAGTAGCAGGATTAATGTTGTTCCAATCGTCATCATCATCATCCAGTGCCTTGCCGGCTGGCGTGGGCGATCGTGCCTCTCCACAAATTGCGATTTCCAACAGCATGGATCAGTTTGTATATTGACTCCCCGGGAAGGTTAACCCGGCCAACAAATGCCCGCAGAAGTCGGATGTGTCGGCCTAACGGCGCAAGAAGGCAGCTCTGCTGTAAACAGGTACAACGCGATCACGTCAGAAAAAAAAAATTCCGGATGAACGCAGAAGAAGAAGAAGTATATTGTCTCCCTTCCGTGCCATGAGACAAGACTGTCAAGAATCTTCCTCCGCTGTCTTCCTCTATCTCTCTTTCCGCACATCTTTCCGGTTGTCACGAAATGTCACAGTTTTTGTCATCTCATAACGTGTTCCAATAAGTACACAATTTTACGTTCACCAGATTGCCATTACTTTTTCAACGAGAAGTCAACGTTTAAGCTCCAGTGACCGGTGTGTAATGAACCCACTACCCCACCTTCAGCACATACAGTTTAAGCGGTAGCACGTTAACACCCCCCCCCCCCCCCCATAACCATGCTATACTATCTCATTATGGAATGGCTATACAATGTTTTCCATGATATTGCACAACATTTTTGGATTACACGATAAATTGGAAAATTTGGTCACAACTGGCAAGATCGAGAGGAGGAGAACAAAAGTACATACATGGATGGTATGGCCACTTGGCATAGTAGGGACAAAAGCACACAGCTGATCCCGACTCTGGTGATAGAGTGAGATGGCGAAACATGACCGCCCTCGCTTATCGGCATGGCGCATGATGATGATGACGATACTATGCTTCTGTTTCTCATTCGTTCACTTTAAACCGTTAGCCCACACTGGACTCTTTTTTTGCGTGTGGGCCAGCTTTCTCTGTTATCAGTGTCCCTCGCCATCAGGCGAACCCACTCCGACTTCTGAGGTTCTTGTAAATTACGAACCCAAATCAAGGACAAGAAGTGAAAATTTTAGTCCAACTGACCGGTGTGGGTGAAGGAGGGGGGGGGGGGGTGTCAGTCGGTGGAACCTCGCTTTCAAACTTCCGGGTTAGATGGCGAGGTAGGGGGTTCTTTCCTTGCACCGGTCAGTTTGACTTCACACCACCCCCCCCCCCCCGCCACTCTACCACTCCTCTCATTTCTCACTCCCCCATCTTGTTCTCTTGTATTTCTATTAGATGCTTTGCTTGGCAGTTTTAGCATAACATTGGCATACACAGCCGGCATGTTAGCGACGCTGATAGGGAACTGCCATGACCATATCATGACCACAGTCGAATGAGGGTGAGTGAGCAATTGCCCCGTATGCCTCTGTCCTCAGGTACATCCCTTTCACCAACATTTCTCACTTTCTTGTACAAAAAAAAAAAAGAAGCCAAGAACCTTTCTCCATTCTTGGAGGCGCATTGCAATATGACGCTAACCACACATGTTTTAAAATAAACTCGATAGGTATTGTATTCTATATTGCAGCGGTCGCCTCTGCTTCGCAGAGCTGCCCCTGTTACACATTTTCCGCTGGATCATTGTCGTTGCCCAAGTTAATTTTACACATCCCCATCACGAGGGTCATTCAAACACATTATTTCCGGGCAGGCAGGTAAGCTTCTTAACCACTGCACCACCACGCGTTTCTTTAGCTCGGTATAGTTACCTCTCTCATGTCTTAATATATCGCAAGAAATTGGTGGCTGGATGGTTGTCAACTGAAGAAGTTCGAAAGAAAGGACCTCTACTTGAAGTGTTTTGTCTGGTACAGGCATCAGCGATCATGACTCTCCACAACCCCCTTTCATTTGATATTTTGCTGAAGATGCTTATTATCATAGCACATAAAGAGTCAATAAGGGTTCCACACGAAGAATGCAATTAGATTGAAAGAGCTAACTATTACGGTATTCTCGAGATCACACCGGGAATACGCTGAGGCCTAAAAGGGTTACTTGGAAATGACGGGGAATGAATGACAGCTTAAAGGCAACAGCTAGTTCGTTCATTATCTATATTGCAAGTTTTTACAACAGTGTACATTAGTTTTCCAGCACCAAGCAGTGAACCCTGAAGTTGTTTCGCCCAGACAATCTGATTACATCACACATTTTACTCGTCGGCTCCAGCGATTGTCTGCCGAGATAGATTGGAGAGAAGAGAGAGAGAGAGAGAGAGAGAGAGAGAGAGAGAGAGAGAGAGAGAGAGACAGAGAGAGAGAGAGAGAGAGAGAGTGTGTGTGTGTGTGAGAGAGAGAGAGAGACAGAGGAGAGACAGAGAGAGAGAACGAAAGAACGGACTTCATTTTCAAAGGGTAACAAACTGGGCACGCAGGCCCGTCTTACATTCGGCCCTTCCAATCACTCATCTTTCGTTCATCAATAATGCATAATACATTCACATAGAAAAAAAAAACATTGTCAAAAGAATGTTGTAAACATAAACAATGCATATTACCATGCTATGATACACATCCCCCATCCACACACACACATCCCCCACCTAACCAGGCACACATACACACCCCCCCCACCAACACACACCCCCATCTACACACATCTCCCACTCACCACGCAACCCCCACACACACATTCCCTCAGCCACCCACACACCCTCAGGCACACATACATGTACCCATCCACCCACACGTCCCCCTACCTACACACATCTCTCCACCCACATACACATCTCTCCACCCACATACACATCCTCCACCCACCAGCACTTACCCACACACATATCCTCTTTGAGGATTCTCTCAGGATTTGAAGCTTTGAGAAAGAGAGAGAGAGAGAGGGAGAGAGAGAGAGAGAGAGAGAGAGAGAGAGAGAGAGAGAGAGAGAGAGAGTCGTGAAATGTTGGTTGGCTTTGTACTGGGCAGTTACATATAGGGGGTGATCTTATATTGTGGACAGCATAACACGAATGACAGTGATTGTGTAAGAGAGAGAGAGAGAGAGAGAGAGAGAGAGAGAGAGAGAGAGAGAGAGAGAGAGAGAGAGAGAGACAGAGAGAGAGAGAGACAGACAGACAGACAGACAGACAGACAGAGAGAGAGAGAGAGAGAGAGAGAGAGAGATGTCTACCAAGTGAACTGACCACAGTTCTCAGTGAGCTAGTTCCCAGAAGATAAGAGGAATGGCTGGCTGGCTGTGGAAGTTTATCTTGGTTATGTATCATCGTGGAATGTGAAATAAAGTACATGTTTCAGCTTCAGCCTTGTGTTGCATCCATTACTCAACCATCTGTACGACAGCGGTGAATGAGAGCCACTTGAACGAGAGGATAATTCGCAAGTAATTTCACCTGCCAGAACTCCACCCTAGACGTCATCACATTCAGTAAGCCAAGGGCATGGTACTTATACAGGATGTTTGTAAAGTCTCACTACACTTTGTATGTAGAACAAATTTGAAAAACAAAATGAAGTAAATAATGTCATCAAAAATGTATGTGTTTCGTATTCTCCATCCAGCGGAAAGCTGCACTGACTGCCTCCACCTCCATTCTTAAGCTAGATGTTGTGGTATCATATGCCAAGCTCTCCTGCACCAAACGTCGACCATTAGTCTTTGCCAAGAAACCCCAGGCACTTCTACTACCTCTCAACACCGAACCATCCGTGTAGATAATCACATCGTGATTGTAACTGACTCAGAAAGCATGCTGAGTAGGGTGAGGACAGGCAAGCTTCGTGCCGAGTGGCTTGCAACGCTTCGGAAGTCACGGGTGGCAAGCATCGTCTGGATCTTTTCTCCTGGGCATGCTGGTGTGCTGGGGAATGAACAGGCGGACAGATTGGCTGACTCTGCAAAACTTGGTGGAGTGTTGATGCATGACAAGGCAGACGTGGTTGCGGCCTTGTGGGAGCACGTGTACACCACGGAGGAGTAAATGGATCACCATGGTCTGGCAAGAATGCGACAGCGTGGAGTGAAGAGGGGATCTGGCCGATGCTCGACGCTTAGAGGAAAGGTGAGACGCACGTATAATCAGACTGCTACTGGTACTATTGGGGTTGGAACTCTTCGCTGGCTTCTGAGGATGGGGACGGAGCGCTTATGGGAATGCCCCGAATGCTGTGATGTCGGTTCTTAAATCAATCAATCACTCAATCTATCAAAAATGTGCTCAACAATCCATCGTGAAGCTATATGCAGCGAATGGCTGTTGTCTTGGCATATTGCTTCACGATGGACTGTGGAGCACATTTTTTTATGACAACTTGTACTTCAGGGTCACCCCTTCCCCAGCTTCTTGATGATTATGGTGGCAGTAATGTATATATGCAAAGCTGTAGATACATTACATAACATGTACAACCGAACGAAGAAACCAACACATGAACTTTAATTTCAAACAAAGCAAAAAATGCAGACAATGAGATTAATGTTTTGAAATACACATCTCTATGATCATATTTATTTTGTAAAATATACATTTTCACAGTAATATCTAAAACCATACATGATTAGACTGGCATGTATAAGCAAACCATCTGTTAAAATATAGCAGCTGTGAAGAAGTACTCTGCAATGAAACCCTACCCATTGCAACATACCAGGACATAATCTCTCTCTCTCTCTCTCTCTCTCTCTCTCTCTCTCTCTCTCTCTCTCTCTATATATATATATATATATATATATATATATATATATATATATATATATATATATATATATATATATAACCGGTCTCTGTGGATAAGGGCTTGCGAACGCAGTTTGTGAGCCCGTATACCCGGGTTCGAACCATAGCGGTGATGGTTTTTTTCAAAAAGGTATGGGAGCCGGTCGTTCAGAAAGCAATGGCAAACTACTGAACGTAAAATTTGCCGAGGAATCACGAACAGCGAAAATGCTGTGGTTGATTGCTATGTCCTGTGAAGGACATGCAACTTAATTTAAATATATATATATATATATATATATATATATATATATATATATATATATATATATATATATATATATATATATATATATATATATATTGGTTCTTGGCTCCCTCTGAACTCAAGCATACTCTAGGTACATGCTAATATTTCTTGTACACTGGATTTATTATTTCTTGGGGATTAGCTTTCCGAATTACTAATGTCCCTCGCCATCAAGTTAACGCACTCCGTCGTCTGAGGTAGTTGCGATTTCTCTCCCAAAGTCAAGAACAAGAAGTCAACATTTTAGTTCAACTGACTAGTGTAGGGGTTGAATCCTCTAGCTCAGTATCAGCACACCAGAAGTTTAAGAGCGAGTGGCTTTGCTGACATCCGTCCAATAGATAACACTTATACTGTAGTCACACAGTTTACTTTCTGAGTGGTTCGTGGAATGTTACCTTTGATAATATCAAGATGTCAATTGGAACCATAAAAAGAGTGTTGAGGTGCTGCATATAACTTGTGCTTTTGTATGGATGTGAAACATGGACAATGCTGAACAAGATGACTCATACATGTTGTAATATAGAGAAGTAATGCAGAGAAGTTACTTGACCCATGTCTGTTTGGGAATGTGGACGTATGTTCTAATTATCCAGACATAAATGTAAAGTGATGGATGCTTTGTCAAAGAAAATTTAAAAAAAAAAACCAAAAAAAAAAAACGCGTCTATTGTTTGTTCGCCATAGACAATCATATCACTATTACTTAACTAGAACGACAGGCGTGATCTACAGTTTCCGAAATTCCGGATTGAAATATTAGAGAATAGATTTCTTGTGCTTGTGAGGTACTGAATGACAAAGGGGACACTACAGTCTGGGTGTGAGTGACAGCACAATTATCGGCATCATGGTTTGACTGGAATACAGTGCGGCTATGGCATATATTACTGGGGCAGGTCTATGAGAAGTGTGATCTCTGCCAGCCAGATGCTGCCTTATCGTTTCAATCTGCCCTGCTGAGCTGTGACAATCACCGAACCTAACATCATTTTAATCTGCCCTGATGAGCTGTGACAATCACCGAACCTAACATCATTTTAATCTGCCCTGATGAGCTGTGACAATCACCGAACCTAAAATCATTTTAATCTGCCCTAATGAGCTGTGACAATCACCGAACCTAACATCATTTTAATCTGCCCTGATGAGCTGTGACAATCACCGAACCAAACATCATTTTAATCTGCCCTGATGAGCTGTGACAATCACCGAACAAAACATAATTTTAATCTGCCCGAGGAGCTGTGACAATCAGCGAACCAAACCCCAGCTGCCGTAGACTAAGGTCATCCAGAACAATCTGCCTGTTCCAAAGATAATAATCTGTAATATAAAATACAAAGCATATTAGTTGTTAGTAATAAGTTGAACACAGCTGCATACAAACAATATGTGAGAGAATTATTTATGACAGATGGTATTATCGTAGTTTCTTAGTCAAATCACTTGCTTTCAATAGTGAGTTCTTTGGCATTTTGATTTATTATAATATGCGTAAGCCACGCATACAGAAATACACACATTCACAAACACACTCGCACATACATATGAGTGGGTATGTAATTATATTGTGTGTTTTATGTTGTATCTGTTATGTAGCCTTACCAATGTGGTTTTTCAGGAAAGTGTAAAAAATATCATGAACATACAGAACAAGGAATGAGAAACAGTCCTTCAAGAAATAAACTAAAACCGTACATTAATTAGAGAAATTAGGACGTTCACAGTTAAAATTTCGTGGAAATATTATGAGGAGAAATACATTTGACAACTTAGTGACAACTGCCAAACTTAATGGGAAAAGAGCATAGGAATTACAGTCAGGAAAAACATGCATGTCTTGACCATGAACCTGATCCACGACTGTGGTGGTGATGTGTGTGAGGTTACGAGCCATAACCATTCACGCGTATCGGAATGGCACATGATCATAAAAGTGATGATCATGATGATGAGCCACATAAGTAATGACAATTGCAAAGAAACAAAAACACAACAGTGATACGATATATTACATTAATGATTGTGCTTGCGTGCATGATAATTTGAACCAAGAAAATCACCCAGGGGCTAGAATTTGGTTTTAATGTTTCCGAACAATCCAATCAATGTTTGCACTGGGGGGGGGGGGGGAGGGAGGGAGAGTTAGGAGGAGACCGGAGTACTTATGGGTTATACCCGTGTGCCGTGATGTTGATCCGTCCACTAAATTAAACTAAACTAACTTCAATGCCAGTCCTCTAGCGACGATAAAGTGCTTGGATTCCTGTCCAAAACATTTCCTGGGATCACTATCGGTGTGCCTGACAGGGTCGTGAACAGTCTGTCACAGAAGCCACATCATCTTTAAACTTCCTACTCCACGCATACACTAGCTGGACTGACAGGCATGCACCACCATACTGGATCTTCATTCGCCGATGTATTTCTAGAGGTTTCACCTCTTCATTGATAAAAAAAAACGGATAACAAAACGCTGCTCCTGTTTGGTTCACGTCAAAAGAAAGGTGGCCATCTTTAGACTTTCCTAATTACGTCACCTTTCTCGTCTGCACCGTAATGTCACACGCTTAACATCCTTAACAACAATATTGACCGGTTACAAGACAATGACATGGTAATTTCTAACACACTTTAAAGTTTTAATTTTAAGCCACTACGTACATATTTGGCATGTTATTTTACCTCCCCATAGATAAAAAAAATCTCTGGCCCTACTCTGGGTTATGACACTGTTTTCAAGGCAGACGAGACCGGTAGCTAAAATTTTCTATCACACGTTCTTCATCCGGTAACAAATATCCGAGCAGAAATTAATTCCCAGTTTCTCCAACAGTCTGGCATACAGACGCTAAACGTCAATCTGGCCACATTTCCGCCAGCCGTAGACTGTAGTGATCCGGCTTCTTCACTCTCGGAAACTGGGGAAGGGCTGTATCAAATATGATTTACTATCACCAGGTGGCTAAGTGTGAAGTGTTAGGTGTATATATGCGTAGTGCGTATGGGTAATTGTGATGGTTGTGGCTAAATGTAGAGTTGACAAGTGTGGCTAGATGAAGACTGTGTGGCAAATTGTGATGGTTGTGGCTAAATGTAGAGTTGTTAAGTGTGGCTAGGCGTACATTGTGTGGCTAATTTTGATGGCTGTGGATAAAGACTGAGTAGCCAATTGTGACTAGGTGTATTACACCATCTTCTCATTTTCTACTACTACTACTACTACTACTACTGCTGCTGCTACTACTACTACTACAACTACTACTGCTGCAGCTACTACTACTACTACTACTACTACTACTACTACTACTACTACTACTACTACTACTACTACTACTACTACTACTACTACTACTACTACTACAACAACTACTACTACTACAACAACTACTACTACTATTACTACTACTACTACTACTACTACTACTACTACTACTACTACTACTACTACTACTACTGCTACTGCTGCTGCTACTACTACTACTACAACTACTACTGCTGCAGCTACTACTACTACTACTACTACTACTACTACTACTACTACTACTACTACTACTACTACTACTACTACTACTACTACTACTACTACTACTACTACTGCTGCTGCTACTACTACTACTACAACTACTACTGCTGCAGCTACTACTACTACTACTACTACTACTACTACTACTACTACTACTACTACTACTACTACTACTACTACAACAACTACTACTACTACAACAACTACTACTACTATTATTACTACTACTACTACTACTACTACTACTACTACTACTACTACTACTACTACTACCACCACCACCACCATTACTACTACTACTACCACCACCATTACCGCGCTGCTACTACTACTACTACTACCACTACTAAAACTACTACAACAACAACTACTACTACTACTACTGTTACTACTACTACTACTACTACTACTGCTGCTGCTGCTGCTGCTGCTACTACTGCTACTACTACTACTACTACTACTACTACTACAACTACTACTACTACTACTACTACTACTACTGCTGCTGCTGCTGCTGATGCTACTACTACTACTACTACTACTACTACTACTACTACTGCTGCTGCTGCTGCTGCTGCTGCTACTACTACTACTACTACTACTACTACTACTACTACTACTACTACAACTACTACATCTTTTTCTTCTTCGTTCCTGTGTCCAGAGGATTTTGTCACACCTAGTTATTCACCTCACAGGTCAGTGTTTTCAAATTCAGCAAACATTTGTGTCAGGTGTGCAAACTATGGACATATTTCACCCAATGTAACTGACCATTTCTGTCCGTGGGTAGGAGTACACTGTTGGGTAGGTTCCTTTTTATTCCTAAGCATGTTGCCAGGACAGTGGCCTTAAGACCTACTCTTTGCGATGTCTCACTGCTGTGGGAGTTTTAAAAGCCCACATATCGCTGCCAATGACTCTGAAGCACACATCAGCGCAGAGCTAACGACAGAGTTAAACACTCCAAATCTGACACCAAGTCTAAGCTCACAGTTGATTGTGGGAGCCGAGGTTTGAGAAATTCAGAACAATATATTCTCTTAGTGAATTTAAACACAGACTATATTATATCTTAGTCGATTTCAGCCGTTACTATGCAAAACAAAAGGACTTCCTGCTAACTGAGACTTCTATGGAATACGGTTCTACGTATTTCAACAATATCAGCCATGATATTCCAACCACATTGTGATTAATTTTCTTCACATGATATATACTTTTGCAGTATGCACCTTAAGAGTTGCAGCGCAATATGCAAGACAAAAAAATGCATGCAATATTTTATTTATGATGTCTGTTACTGTGTAACTGTGTAACTGAAGTATAACCTCCCCGGATATCCATAGATTTCCCTGCGCAACTATCACCCCTCTTTGCTCCAACAGTTTCATTTCACTATGTCCATATAATACACCCAAACAGGTGCACGATTCGCCACCTGAATTCCATTCCCCCGGGAAGATTAACCCGGTCAATAAATGCCCGCGGAAGTCGAATGTCTCAGTCTAACGGTGCAAGAACACATCTCTGCTGTAAACAGGCACAACGCAATCACGTCCGAAAAACTTCTCCGCAGAAGAAGAAGAAGAAGAAGAAGAAGAAGAAGAAGAAGAAGAAGAAGAAGAAGAAGAAGAAGAAGAAGAAGAAGAAGAAGAAGAAGAAGAAGAGGAAGAAGAAGAAGAAGAAGAAGAAGAAGAAGAAGAAGAAGAAGAAGAAGAAGAAGAAGAAGAAGAAGAAGAAGAAGAAGAAGTGAATAATAATAATAATTCGATTCTATTTCACCATTACCCCTACCCCGTTCAACTTGAAAGAGAAGTTATAGTACACGATCCATCACCGTCTTAGATTGATAGTCCTGTTGCTTGCTTGCGTTCGCTGGCGGTGAACTCCTGTTGTCCAACATCAGTGTGATGTCATTCAGGACCTGAGGTTTGCGTGAGTCCTGTGATTGAGTCAGCCGCAAAAGCAGCTGCCCACGGTTTTACCTTCAAAGGCCCCTGAAGTAAGGTCCCAACAAGGTATATTGGGCTGTCACGTGCCTGATCCACACAGAACATTCCTGCTCTTTCCCAAGAATGTCCAGACCTAATTGTCTTGACCCCCCCTGTCAAAGACTGGTACATAAAGGGCGGAGGTCTTCTCAAGATAGAATACCACCGGGAAGAGTGGTCAACCTCAAATAGATTAGAGGTGATACAGTGCCCCGATATCAGGGCAGGGTAGGTGATAGAATGGGGTACTATTAACTAGTTCTCTCATGAGACATGGAGACGTTGACCAGATGGTTAGCACTCTGGTCACGACAGAATCACGCCTACGTGATAGCCACGATTGCCACTGAACAGAAGACAGCTAACGTAAGCGTGCCAGGTACCACGGCACGCAAAAAGCCGAAGGACACCTCAAGGTCCTTCCGCGTGCTGTGTAGCCACGCGAGTAAGAAAGTCAGACTGGGGACTGACTTTGTAGCGAGCACCTCGTTTCAGTGTTGATAGGAGTTTTTGTGTAACCAAATAGATAGAGATAGCATTAGAGTTTAGGAAACTAGTGATAGGCAATTCTGTGGCTTTGTGTGTGGTTTGATAGCGACTGTTATGTACTTGTAAAGAGCCAACGGCAATAAAATGTATCATTTATTTCCTCTCACACGACTTGCAAGTTTCTTGTGTGGTGTGGGAGAAGTAATCTGATGATGCCTTACACATGGGTTGTTGACAGGCAAAGATTAATGTGGTGTCAGAAGTGTGGCTTGGACGAAAGAGCCAAGCTAATACACTCATCCACGGCTCTAGACTAAGTTTACAAATAGTGAAGTAGTGAATTTAATTTGTGTCAGTGACGGTTGACGTGTGCAGAACTAGGACAAGTTGCTAACGAAACTGTGCCTATCGTGACGAAATAATGCTTATTTGTGTTTAGTCAAATATTATATACTTAAATCATGTGTTTCTTCAGAGTTGTAAGTATTGATATTATTATTTTCTGTTATTTATTCATGTAATTATTTATTTATTTATGAATAACTATCAAAAATGATTCTTGGCGGAGCGATACACAGCCAGCAACAATATCGATTTTTGCAAGCTAAACATAGCGCTGCGCCTCTGACGTGTTACGATTGACAAGCAGTTGTTCTGCGCCATTGGCATTCAGCATCTGAATGTTTACAGATCGGTAAGCTGCTGCCCGCCTGAATCAGTGCTTTATATTACCTATTATTTGTTGATTTGAGTTAGTAATTGAATATATTTGTTTATTTAAACAATATTAATATATTTTCGTTTATTTCAAAGCAGTTATTGAATTTGTTTTTCGTACTTTTTCTTGTGTTTACCGTCACGATGGCACTATTTTCGGCCATGCAAATTAGACTTGGTCTGCATAACACTTGCATAGATTAAACTAGGTTAGTGACGAAAGGCATAAACAGTTAGAACGAAGACAGGACATTGACAATTTAATATTAAGTAAACTATATTCTGTTTTGTTCGTGGGCATGTCATTGTCACTGTATCAAATTGTCGAATAATATGTCGTTTGCTATTTGTTAATTGTTACTGCTCTGTAAACCAGGGTGAACAACAGCTGATTAGAAGATTGGTGTGTATGCCGAAGTGCCAAACGGGTGACCTAGATAGAAAACTCGTGGCGATACAGAAGCGCCAATCAAGGTGACCTGTTTTACCGGAGTGTGTTCCTTGTTCTCGGGAACATTAAGTTGAGTATACTCAATATATTTGGCATGCAATGTGATTAATAGTGCATCTCTTTTTCAGCTTGTGATGCATTAGCATACTTTTGTGCTCTGTTTTTTCAGGACTAAATTTTTCAGATTATACACAAAGAGTACCATTTGCAGTGCGCATATATTAAGAAACATAACATATCAAATAAAAATAAGTGAATAAAGAGTTCAGTGTAGGTCAACATTAGCTAATTACCTAACATCATGGCTACCTTAGCTGATTTTGTAAAAGCAGGCAAAGAAATGCAATACACAGGTAAAGAGCTAGAAGAATATGCTGATAAGAAATTTAAAGAAGCAAAGGATGCAGAGAGAGATGAACGCGCACGAGAAAGACAACACCTAAAGGAGATTGCAGAACTAGCTGAGATAACAAAACAAAAACAGCTGGAAGATGACAAGCAGATTAAACAACAACAGTTAGAACATGATAAGGAAATGAAACAGAAGGAACTAGAATTAAAACAGAAGCAATTAGATCAGGAGAAAGAATTAAAACAAAAAGAATTAGATCTAAAGCAAAAAGAGATAGATGAAATGGCAAGAGTTAAGGAAAAACAAATACAAGTAGAATCAGAGACACAGTTAAAGATGAAAGGTACGGATGTAAACTCACACGCAGAGATCTCTGCCACTAAACTAAAAAGTCAACAAGAAGAAAATAAGTTCAACAAATACAAAAATATTATCAAACCATATTGTAAAGAAGATTCCATATCAGCCTGGACAGAAAATGTCGAGTATCAGTTTAAATATCACCAAGTTCCAATAGACATGTGGGCTATGATTTATATGAAGAACCTAAGTGGTGAGCCCCTTAAAGTGATAGAAGCTATACCAACTGATCTTAGATCTAACTATCAATACATCCATGATAGGATAATGCAACACTTTTTACTTGATGCCCCTGGGTATCAGGTTCAGTTCTCAAATTTAAAACCTAAACCTAGTGAGACTTTCATTGATTACGTCTCAAATGTTCAGAGTGTACTAAATAGGTGGCTTAAAGCAGCTAACATAGGAAAAGACTTTGATAGACTTAAAAATTTAATAGCCATGGATAAAGTCATATCCACTATACCATCTCCTTTTGCTAAATTTCTACAGCAGTCAGACATTGAGAACATAGAGCAGTTCGAAAAGAAAGGGTCTGCATATTTTTCTTCTAACAGAGATATTTTTAAGACCTCAAATGACTCTGAAGTAGTTTCCTTTGTGAAAGACCAACCGAAAAATTATCAAAGTAAGAGAAAACCCTTTCAGAAAATCGACAAGAAAGATAGGAAAGTATCAAAATGTATTTATTGTGAACTTTTGCATGACACTTATTCTATGTGTGACAAATCGCCAAATTATCCGGCGCATCTTGAAAATGTTATCAAGAAGCAACAAAACAAAAGATCTGCATACAGGCGTGCAATCAAATGCTTCTTTTGTTCCAGCTACGGCCATTATTCAAATAAGTGTCTGGGCCGCCAACGTATGAAAGCCAACAATGCTATTTTGATTGATACATCTTCTGATAGTGGTAGTGAGACTGAGTGTGAGATTGAAAATGATTTACCTGTTAACCAATCTGAAGATGTGTGTTGTGTAAACGATATATTAAGTTTTGACAGTTGTGAACGATGTCACCAATTTCACGCAGACGGAAAATTAGAATGTGGACATACAGTACCGTTCTCAACTGAGAATGTAAATGCAGCATTAGCCTCCAGAGGCAATTTGGTGTTCCACAATGCAATGGTCAACGATAGACCATCCCAATGTTTGCTGGACAGCGGCAGCACCCTTATTGGTCTTAGAAAGGAACTGGTGAGTCCAGATGACTATACAGGTGACTCTGTCAAATGCCGAACCTTTTCGGGTAACATTGAAATTTACCCTTTGGCCAAAGCCCGTATTAACACTCCTTTCCTTTCTGGTACCTTTACTTGTGCAATACTTGACAACCCTTGTACTGATTTAATTTTGGGTTGCTTACCCCAAATGAAACAATGTACTAGCGATGAAATAGCTGCATGGGAAAGATTAAATGCAGCTAATGCAACAACCAGAGCAGACACTGTAAAACATCAAGACACACTACAAGATGAGAGACTACTGTTGCTTTCCCCAACGGGCACAGATGTCACCAACAGACAAAAATTCATAGACAGCAGAAAGCTGATCCTAGTGTGTCTCCATATTTAAAATTATTGAAAGAAAGAGCCAAGGTGACCAAAAACGCATCATGGTTCTTTAGGCTTAACAATGGCATTCTTACTAGATATTATACAACTGGTAACCATGAGATTCAGCAAACGGTGTTACCTGTACAACACCGCCTTACTGTGCTAAAGATTGCACATGAGTCACCGTTTGCTGGTCACCTTGCATACGACAAAACCAGGGCCAGAATTCAGGCTCATTTTTATTGGCCAGGTTTTTGCAATGATATAAAATTATTTTGTCGTTCTTGTAATGTCTGTCAACAATTAGTACGTAAGGGTAAACATCCTACAGCTGAAGTACAACCTTCTACACTGGCTTCTAGGCCATTTGAGATTGTGGCGGTAGATATTGTTGGACCCTTGAATCAGGTGTCCGGCAAAGGAAATCGCTTCATATTAACGATGGTCGACCTTTGTTCAAGGTGGGTTGAGGCAGTAGCTTTGAAATACATCACCTCCAAAGACGTTGCCAATGTATTTCTACACCTGTTCTCACGATTCGGATTTCCACGGACCATAATATCCGATCGTGGAACTCAATTCATATCGGCTGCAACGCAAGCCCTTACAAAAATGTTAGGGATTAAACAACATTTTACAACAGCATACCATCCAGCCAGCAATGGAATAGTAGAAATAATTAATGGAGATCTTAAGCATATGCTGGCTAAGGTGACAGCAGAAAACCCAGCTGATTGGGATACACTGTTACCAACAATGCTGTTCGCCTATCGGGAGATTCCCCATTCAAGCACGGGTTTCTCACCGTTTGAATTAGTGTACGGGGCTAACCCACGTGGACCCCTAACCATTTACCATCAGGTAATAACTAATTCTATGGAAATTCCCACCTCAAAAACACCTTACGAAATGGTGACAGACACACGAGACAAAATCATGAAATCGTGTATTATAGCTAAGGCAGCTTTGGAGAGGAAGGGTCAAATCTACCGCCAATACGCCAACAAAAGTGCAAGAACAATTGATCTTGAACCAGATCAAGACATACTTTTGTTACTTCCAGACAAACGAAATTTATTATTGACCTCATGGCAAGGGCCATTCAAGGTGGTACGTAAAATTTCAGATGTTGACTATGAAATATCAATAAACGGACACTTAAAGATATTCCATGTCAACATGCTGAAACCTTACTTTTCACGACAACAGACAGAAGTAGAGACAGACGAACAAAGTGCACCCACATCTAGTGATCAGACGACAGACATACACAACGCAACTACACTAGTTAGCGAGACTGGCATATCCGACGATATCCATACATCTAGCGAGAATACAGAATACGCACTTAGCACCACCACCGTACTGAATCAGGTAGACGACGACGGAATGGAACTACCCGTTCCTATTGTGGACAAGACTGCCACATTAGATAGCATACAGATAGAACAGGGACTAACAGACAGTCAACGACGACAATTAGTAGAATTAGTGACGGAATACAAAGACATATTTTCTGACATTCCAGGTAGGACGGACAGAATCGAACACTCCATTCTTCTTTCGGACTCTAAGCCTATTAAATGCAGGCCGTACTCAATCCCACTTAGCTATAGGGAAGATCTAAATAAGGAAATTCTTAATTTAGAAGCTAGTGGGATCATCCAGAAATCCACTTCTGAGTACTGTTTTCCAATCGTCCTAGTTAAGAAAAAAGATTCCACAATTCGTCTGTGTGTGGACTATCGAAAACTCAACAACGTCACTAAGATCGACGCAGAGCCAATTCCTTCCTGCGAAGATCTTATTCTTGACATGTCCACCTCCAAAATCTTTTCTAAACTAGATCTTACTAAGGGATATTGGCAGGTCCCTATGCAGTCTCAATCCATCCATCTTACTGCTTTTTCAACACCTTTAGGACTATACGAGTGGCGTTTTCTTCCTTTCGGACTTCGAAATGCTCCTGCCACTTTCGTACGCTTAACTAGAGATCTACTTCATGGAGTGACGAATACAGTGACCTATATAGATGATATATGTGTCCATACTGTTGACTGGACAACACACTTACTGAAACTGAGACATGTCTTTGATAGGTTGCGACTCTTCGGTCTCACTGTCAAACCGAGCAAAGTTGAATTGGGCCTAAAAGAAATTGACTTTTTGGGTCATGTCATTTCACAAGGTCAACTTAAGACTGACAATAGAATAATTACAAAAATTATGAACCTGACCATGCCTACCACAAAGAAGCAGGTCAGAAGCCTTTTGGGGTTAGTAAATTACTATAGCAAATTCATACCAAATTTAGCGGAAATTACAAGTGTATTTTCCAATGTTTTAAAAGCATCTGTAAAATTAGATGTCAAAGATGCATTATTAATTTCTGCATTGTCAAAATTGAAAATCTTGTTTAGTAATGTACCAATCCTCCGCTTGCCTAATCCTAGGCTCGTTTATTATCTTAGGACAGATGCCAGCAGAATCTCCATCGCTGCAGTATTAGGCCAATTTTATGATGGCATCTTCCACCCGATTTGCTACGTGAGCCGTAAGATCACACCAGCTGAGTCCAGATATTCCATATCAGAGTTGGAAGCCCTAAGCGTAATCTATGCGGTGAGGAAGCTCCATCGATTTCTGGCGGGTGTTCACTTCATTGTCCAGACTGACAACTCCCCAATCACGGTCATACAGAGTGGTGTGCATCGGAATGACCGTATATACAGGTGGTCGCTAATACTACAAAATTACACCTTTAGTATAGAGCATATTAAGGGTAAGGACAACATTCTGGCTGATACCCTTAGTCGACCATCTGAGGTAGAAATACCAGAGATTCCACATAAGAGTGTAGGGTAATAGATGTTAACTTAGTACAGTAAAATATTCTATGTGAAATATGTTACAAATACATAGACATTATGTGCTGAACTAGGTACTAAGAACATTGAATTACTATGTGCCCGTAGACATCAAAATAAGAACTTTGCTCTGAGAACAAATATATCACCTTGTGAACGAGGACAGCTCATTACTTGCTAAGCTCCATATGTGTTCCAGTGAATCATTTGTGTTAAGCAGAGAAAAACAGTGTCAGAACATTACATAAATACAGACACGAAAACTGTGGTCCACGACACAAGCGAACTGTACAGGTGCAATATCCATAAGACACAAGTGTGACTGTGTAATGTATTTAATATACCCAGGACAATTATATAGATAGTATGCCAATGAAAGCATTTTCTGAATATTAAGGGCAACGACTAACCTGAGGTATTTAAATACCATGTATATAAATACTCATTGTGATATGTATTATAACGTTTTAATATAGTAACAAATTATAGGTAGATTAGATCATCTTAATTCATATGTAGATTTAGACAAGATAATAGTTTTCATTTTTTTTTTTTTTTTGGTTTAGATAGATTATTAATTTACCCACTTATTTAGCTTAAAAGTAGATTAGGATAGTAATTTAAACATAACAACAACTAAATAGAGACTAGAATAATAAATTTAGATAGTAATAGTACCATTTACTTTATTACATTTCACTTTGTTTCATTTCATTTCAGTTCATTCCATCTTAATGAACCATTCCATTTAACAAACGTGATGAGTTAATAATATGATTAGTTTACACCATAATAAGATAAAAAGATTAGACAATTAAACATACATCATTTACACCATTTAGATAAGAATATCATTCATATTTTTTTTTTTTTTTTTTTTTTTTTTTTTTGCATCTAAAAACATTAGTTATAATTTTATTACATTTTAGATTACCCATTTCAGAAAGGTACATAACTCATCTCACATCAATGCCATTTTAAATAATTAGATTACATCCCTTAAAGTAGATAAAGATTAAGATTAATGTAAGCATATCTTAGGATTAATGTGGCAATATAAATTAAAATAGTTAACACATTAAATACACATTTATAGAAGTAGTATTAGTATGTCAGTATTTAGAATATTATTACAGTAAAATAGAGTTAGTCATAATACCAGGGTATAAACCATCAACCCTTGCTCTTACATGTAAATATGTTGTATATACATGACTTGTGCAGCGATTTACGCACAGTCATTGAGCTCAACTTTTTACAAACTGAGCCAAACGTGTACAGTGTCACTCCAAAGTTTTTAAATAATTGGGAGGGTGAAAAATGTGTGACAGAAATGAGGGTAAAAGATGTGTGACAGAAGTGAGGGTAGAAGAAGTGTAACAGAAGTGTGAAAGTGAGAGCGAATGTAGAATTGTACAAGAGAGAGTGAGATCAGTCAGCGGAATTTTTCTGCCGCTCAGCGCGACTTTTTAATTTTGTCGCCGTCAAATGTTGGTTTCGGTGTTGAAAATGGAATGTCGTGAATGTGTTGTGTGTAGTTTAGTGTAGATCTTAGAGATGTAGTCACTAATTAGTGTGATACACTTCTTTGTGGCCTCATTCAACCGAATTATGGCACTTGAAAACTAACTTACATACACATGATAGTTAGATACACATGTTAGAAGTTAGATTATATTATTAATTACATCCAAACACGCAAACAACCAGAAAAACAAACATATAAATTGCATACATATTTTGTAGATCAAAGAGAGATAACTCCGGGTCAGGGGACATAATAGACAACGAAACACTAACTTAACAGTGAAATATAACTTTACACGCGGAAGCGAGATAGGTAAAGCCTGTCGCACACAGCTTGTGTAATGGTTGTTTAATATTATATGGGGGACATGAAGCAATTCATGTGTTGACCCTAAGAAAGTCAACTTTGTATGGGTAGTGAGTTAATTTACTATTTGAGGGCAGGTCTTATAAGACAACGGTCCGGTTCAGACATACCTCTAATTAATATAATATTGCGATTGAGAAGAGGGCTCACGCCAACCAGACAAGTTTGTGGCGATTGCCAGTAGCCAAGTAAAGTGATACTACATTGTGACATTAGTCAGTAGAAGTCTATGGAGTTACCCAAAGCCAGGTTATCTAGTCTTTGACAAAAAATTAGAGACACTAATTTTTTAGAAACCCCTTGCGTCACAACCAATGAGTCAAAGTTGATGACGCAACACAGGAGGGGAGGGTGTGTGTCAAAGACTGGTACATAAAGGGCGGAGGTCTTCTCAAGATAGAATACCACCGGGAAGAGTGGTCAACCTCAAATAGATTAGAGGTGATACAGTGCCCCGATATCAGGGCAGGGTAGGTGATAGAATGGGGTACTATTAACTAGTTCTCTCATGAGACACGGAGACGTTGACCAGATGGTTAGCACTCTGGTCACGACAGAATCACGCCTACGTGATAGCCACGATTGCCACTGAACAGAAGACAGCTAACGTAAGCGTGCCAGGTACCACGGCACGCAAAAAGCCGAAGGACACCTCAAGGTCCTTCCGCGTGCTGTGTAGCCACGCGAGTAAGAAAGTCAGAATGGGGACTGACTTTGTAGCGAGCACCTCGTTTCAGTGTTGATAGGAGTTTTTGTGTAACCAAATAGATAGAGATAGCATTAGAGTTTAGGAAACTAGTGATAGGCAATTCTGTGGCTTTGTGTGTGGTTTGATAGCGACTGTTATGTACTTGTAAAGAGCCAACGGCAATAAAATGTATCATTTATTTCCTCTCACACGACTTGCAAGTTTCTTGTGTGGTGTGGGAGAAGTAATCTGATGATGCCTTACACATGGGTTGCATTTAATATGTCCGTTCAGTTTATCTAACCTCTAATTTAGTGTGTCTGCCAGGAGGGTAATGTAGTCAGTGAGATCATTAAGATACTCTATCAGAGGCCATTGAACTCCATTTCAGGCTATAGTTATTGTGCCTTCATAATCAAGTCTGCAGTCATTAGTAAGCATTTTGGAAAATAAAGAGTATCCTATGCAATAAGTCACTATCATTTAATGTCAGAAAGAGAGTGCTAAAATGCTTTGTAGAAACTGTTTTGCCGTACGGCAGTGAATCGTGGAACGTAAATGAACAAATTAAGAAGAACTTGGAAGCAACAGACATGTGGTTCCTAAGACGAATGTTGCGAAATTCTTGGACTTCCAGAATAACTAACAACGACTGCCTGAAGGAGGCTAATGAAACTAGAACATTATATACAACAATAATAAAGAGACAAACAACTTTTTGTGGTCATGTAGTGAGAAGAGAGGCATTGGAGAACATTGTGACAACTGGAAAGATCGAGGGGATGATAAGGAGTGGTAGACCAAGAGAAATGAAGCCGGATGGATTGAGACCGTGGCATAGAGGAATATCAGCGGAGTTGATCCAGAACACCAAAGGCGATGCCAATATTTTAAATTTTCACTCCATGTTTTTCTCAAGGAGTTCTAAATACTTGTAACTTGGTCCAGCAGTATTCCGTTCTCGCCCCAGCAAGAAAATCTAGAAAGGATCTGATATTTATTTCAGATATGATCATAAATCGTTCCTTATTTTCTTGATTTCTGAGAAATCCTATACTTTATTGATTTTCATGTTTACAAGATAGCATGTATCTCTTGAGTGTGAACTTAATTTTACTTAACCGCACACGGTAGTCAGAATCTACATCTTTAGGAATTGCTACATCTCGCAGAGATGATCAAAATATTGTGTTAATATAGTTATGGTCCATTTTGTTTTCTCTGTTGTGGTTTGGGGATACTCACGTTGTCTTATGTATTCTTTTATGAGGGGATCACTTACAATTTTGACATATTAATTCACTGCGTGAGAACTTATGTATAATTGGTGCATAACATCGGCTACGTGGTGAGAAGTTTGCGGACGCAGTTCGTAATCCCGCATACCGCGTTCGAATTTCAGCTGCAGGCGATTCGGAAGTAGACATCATTGCGTTGGTTTCCCATACAAAGGTGTGAGTGCTGGCAGTTCAGAAAACAATGGCAAACAACTGAACGTAAACTTGACCCAAAAAAATTACAGAAGTAAAAAAAAAATATGATGTGGTTGACTGCGACGTCCTGTAAAGGATATGCAACAAACTTAAAACACTGGATTGCACTCATGTTTACCTTCTTGTTTTTGAGGGTCACCATATTGCAACTGCTGATACTAGAACTTACAGCTTCCCACTTTATTAGTGCTTTGTATGCCATTCTAGAAACTATTAGAGCCACGTCTTAATTAACAGCAGCTTAAAATTCGACATGGTCGACTTCATTGCACCGGGTCTTTATCCCATATGGCTCAGTCTCTTTCCGCAGCGCGGAAAGCGTCGAGCAAAGCACGTAACTCTGAAGCTCCAGCGACGATCCTCTGGAGTCTCCGAAAAAATGCACTCGCGAACCCGGCCCGGAATCAAACCCACAACCTTCGGAGCGCGAGTCAGACGGCTTGACTACTTCGGCACAGAAGGTTCACAGTTGGAAGAGGGACCTAGATCAAACGGGGGAGAGCATTACAAAGATCAGCAATGTGAGAAGGACAAGGAGGGGGCTGAATGAGATAGCAAAAGACGGAATGACTGGGTGTGTTCGTTGATGGCCTATGCAGAATTGTGGTATATAAAGCAGAAGTAAACACAAAATCCCTTCGGTTATAACAGATGCTGTAGAAGCATGTTAGACGAAGTCGAATTTCTTTTTTTTATTAAAAACCGAACGGAACCGAACAAAATCCCCAAATACGTACTGGTGGCACAATAAATTCTGACCGTTACTTTTCACGACCTTTCATTAAAAATAAAGATTTTCAACGTTTTCAGTTGAAACTGAATCTTCTCGAACCAGCATCATCTTCACAACAAAATAAAACAATAAAATTGCCCAGCCCGTCAGAACATCACAAGTGCATTTAATCATACTTCAAACGGTAGACGACATATTAAGAATGATATAATCCGTGCGGATTATATATTTCTCCACATTCATTTTTTCCCACAGACTGCAGTGAGTTTTCTTGCTTTTGCTGTGAATAAATCCGTCTGCAGATTTGTTGATGATGTCAGCAAAATTGGTTTCTACAGGCAAAATGTGTGTGTGGTCTGTCTTTCTTTCTGTCGTTCCGTCTTTCTGTCTTTCTTTCTTGACTGACTGCCTGCCTGCCTACCTGCTTGTTGCTGCTACTGCTTCTTCTTCTTCTTCGTCTTCTTCTTCTTCTTCTTCTTCTTCTTCTTCTTCTTCTTCTTCTTCTTCTTCTTCTTCTTCTTCTTCATCTTCTGAGCTGTGGAACAATCTTCCAAAAGATATACAAGACACCACCTATCACTATGCATACAGTCGCAACCTGTTTGAACACTATCTCAGTACAGACGACATGCCCCCCCCCCCCCCTCACCTCCCCCAAGAAAAAAATAAAATAAAATAACTACAAACAATAATGAACATTATCTTAAAATACAACCAGCTAATAAACATTCCCAGATATATTGTACGTTAAAAATTCCTTGGGTATTTATAATGGTCATGTCAAAAATGGCCTTAGTGAGTCATGTATTTTTGATTATTCTCCATGCGTTTTAATGCATTTAAAAAAAAAAGATTAGCTTCATAAGTGATGTTGAATGAAATAATGTATGAGAGGAAAGTGAGAAGAAGGGCAGAATGTCAGACGGGCCTGCGTGCCCAATTCTTAACCCTTTGAAATTAAAGTTCGTTTTTTCGTTCTTCTTCTTCTTCTTCTTCTGGTGATGATGATGATGATGATTGTTTGGATTTTGCAGTTAAAGTTTTCAACTGGCCGATATTACCATTTCAAGCCAACCTTCTGTAACCGCCCCTTATGACACGCAATTTATTCTACTGTAATATATATATATTATATATATGTAGTACATGGTAGACATACATGCAGACAGACATACAGTAAGACATACAGAGAGAGAGAGAGAGAGAGAGAGAGAGAGAGAGAGAGAGAGAGAGAGAGAGAGAGAGAGACGGGCGGACGGACGGAATGACAGTCTGACAGAAAGATAAATAAACAGTCTCACCAACGGAGTAAGAGGAAGGATAGAGACTGAAATGTAAATGCAACAAGACAATTTACCTATGGAAAGGCACATATCAAAATAGACAGGAATATACGTATAGAAAGAAAAGTATACGCGCGAACGTACATACTCAACATAGACAGACGGCGAGAGAGAGAGAGAGAGAGAGAGAGAGAGAGAGCGAGCGGGGCGAGGGAGGGGGGAGAAACAGAGAGTGCGAGAGAGAGAGAGGCCGAGAGAGAGAGAGAGAGCGCGGGATGGAGTGAGATGTAACTAGATCGAGAGAGAGAGAGAGAGAGAGAGAGAGAGAGAGAGAGAGAGAGAGAGAGAGAGAGAGAGAGCGAGAGAGATAGCAGTGGGGATACAGAGAGCGAGAAAGATTGTGGGAGAAAGAGAGCGCGATAGTGAGCGCGAGAGAATGAGAGTGTGAGAGAGGTCGACAGAGAGAGAGAGAGAGAGAGAGAGAGAGAGAGAGAGAGAGAGAGAGAGAGAGAGAGAGAGAGGCAGTTTGAACAGCATCCGTTAATTCTATGGAAAGCCATTACAAAAATGACACCGAATCATCTGATGTCCAGCAGACATGCCCCAAGAACTGCTCGCCTGCATTAGTCTGGTAATCAACATCCCTGGTTAGTCATTAGATCAAACAGCCGCGCTTTCTGTCCCAATTTCCCCTCACACTACTGGCAGGTCACGACGATCAGGTATCGCTAAGAGAGACCAGAACAGGAAGCTGAGCGTGCTTTGGTAAACACCAGAGCGGTATGTGAGGAGACGGCTGTTGGATGAGGAGTTAGATTTCCAGTTGGTGAGGAAACAGCTAGAGGCATTACTGTGGTGTGATGTGCTGCAGTAACAAAGGAGTAGGGGCGTCTTAAAATGCCTTGTCTACTGTAGTGGGCGATCATAACTTAGCCAGAAACATTACTGTTAGATAGTGGTTCTCATCTCATATCATCTCTTCCCATCTTGTTGCTCTTGTACCATACGACTTCGAGGTGAAGCATAAACAGCGGGAGAATGCCCGTTTATAGACTTCATATATATTTATATTCCCATGGACGCTGTTATTCCTTTTTGTCCTTGGTTTACATGGTCGGCCTCTTCTTCTGTTTAAATTTGGTCTGTACATTATATGTGGTATTATGGAAGAATGCTGAAAATGCAATGGACAGCCGAAATGAGCAATCTTGATATTTTCTTCTTCTTTTATTCTTCATTTATGGGCTGTTCAGCTTGTTTAGTAAGTGTCCTGGTCTCACAAGCGTATGCTGCAATGGGAAAGATGCATGCTCTTAAAAATCTAATTTCTGTACTTCTCTGTGTACCACTCCACAATGTATTTAGTTGTTTTAATAATAATAGCAGTAGTTGTAGTAGTAGTAGTATTAAAATATAAGTAGTAGTAATAATAGTCGTAGTAGTAGTAGTAGTAACAGAGACAGTAGCATTAGTAGTAATAGTAGTAGTAGTACTAGTAGTAGTAGTACTACTAGTAGTAGTAGTAGTAGTAGTAGTAGTAGTAGTAGTAGTAGTAGTAGTAGTAGTAGTAGTAGTAAAATATAAGTAGTAGTAATAATAGTCGTAGTAGTAGTAGTAGTAGTAACAGAGACAGTAGCAGTAGTAGTAATAGTAGTAGTAGTAGTAGTAGTAGTAGTAGTAGTAGTAATAGTAGTAGTAGTAGTAGTAGTAGTAGTAGTAGTAGTAGTAGTAGTAGTAGTAGTAGTAGCAGCAGTAGCAGTGGGAGTAGTAGTAGCAGTAGCAGCAGTAGCAGTGGTAGTAGTAGTAGTAGTAGTAGTAGTAGTAGTAGTAGTAGTAGTAGTAGTAGTAGTAGTAGTAGTAGGAAGAGGAGGATGAGGAGGAGGAGGAGGAGAAATGGTGGTGGTGGTAGTACAGACGATGAGAAAGCACGAATCAGAAACGTGCCTCACTGAAGCCGCTTTGCAGCCACCTGGTGTGCAGACTTAAGAGGGCACAGAACTGACCTTTGGGTGTCACAATCTTCAATAAGGTAGCTTCGCCTTAAATACTAAAGGCCGTGACCTAGAATAAGTCCCTGGCATTTTAGCACAAGGCAACGTCAGATGACAGTTGGTAACTCTGTGTTTTTGTAACCTGGTTCGGGACTAGCTGTGGAGTGGAGTCAAGAACTGGCATGACGGTACTCGGGACATTCCCATACATGCTCTGTCCTTATCTTCAACAGCCAGCGAAGAATCCGGAGACTAATAGTACCAGTAGCAGTCTTATGATGTGTTCGTTTAGCCTTTCCTCGGAGTTTTGAATGCTGCCAGACCCTCTGGTCCCTCCCTGCGGGACCATTCTCTCCGAGCCGTGATGATCTGTATGTTCTTCCAGACTATACATACGATTCCTAAGGGCCCCGTCAACATCTGCCGTATCATGCACCAATACATCAACAAGGGATGGAACTTCAGCCAACCTGTCCGCCTGCCCGTTTCCCGCCACACCAGCATGTCTTGGGGAAAACAATCAAACATTTGCTCTCCATTTTTGATTGTTGAATGGAAGCCTGCCATTCTGTCCGAAGAATGTCTGTCTTCACATTTCTCATCATACTAATAGTGGATATCGCACTGACAGGACAATTATAAATTGTAACAGATGACCCATTAGTGCCATGCTCTTAACAGATTCAGTGCCAAACAACAAAAGAAGATTTGGACAAAACAAAAATGGATGGCGGAAAATGGGAAGTAAAGGTGACAAAATTATGACCTAAAAGATGTTACGTAATATGGTAGCAGAAAAAAAATATTTGTTGCGTATCCCTTACGGGAAGTTGCAGTCAACACCAGCATTTTTCAGCTGCTGTTGATGTACTAGGCAAGTGTTACGTTCAGTAGTTTGCCATTGCTTTCTGAACGACCGGTTCTCATACCAGCACGTTATAATACAACACGACACGGTCTGCTGCACAAATCGGTCGCAGCTGAGCTTCGAACGCCTGGTACCTGGCGTATATATCAATTTAAAGGAAGTTGTTTAGGGAAAACTACTGTATTGATATTTTAATTAAGATACAATTTCGCAATGACAACATACCGGAGATAGTTAACCACATGACAGATATGGAAAATTTAGAAACTTACTTAATACGATTAATAATCCCATGGCACTTAATCAGCTAGTAGCTGGCTATTTGTGATTCTTCCGGAAGACTGAGAACTAGCACTCAAGTCCGTTGCACTGACGTTCAGTTCGCCTGAACCCCGAGAGTATTTGCAAACATCGGAATCAGTTATGTTACCCGCAGGTCAGCATAGCCGAATGGGTAAGAACGCATGTTCTTAAACATCCGGTGTGCTGATGCCAATATAATTGGTTCAACCCCTACACCGGACAATTGGACTAAATTGTTGACCTATCGTCCTTGAATTGGGGACGTGAATTACAAGTACCTCTGAAGTCGGAGTGAGTTTGCCTGTTGGCGAGGGACACTGTTAATAGGGAAAGCTAATCCACACGCAAAATTCAGTCCATCACGACTACAAATAGTGTGTATGGATGCGCTTGAGGTAAAAGCGAGCGAGCGCAAGATACCAAAAAAAAAAAAAACATGTCACCCAGGCCATGTTCACATCCCCAAAAATTTCCATTTATCCATTTCATTCTGGATAGACTAGGGATTCCAGGTCGAGTTTCAAACTCCGGGAGATGATAACACATTGTATTCTCTTCAAAGCACTGGATAGTATGAGAGAGGTCAGTGTCATATTTCACGACAAGAAACTCACAACAACACTTCCAAGTTGAGGTCTTAGGTCAAAGTATCCACTAGCATAAGTGGACAATTCTGCAGTTGAGCAGAGCAGAGCATACACCTGGCCTGACAAGCGGATGTTGGTGTCAAAGGCAGAAGTAACATACCACTGTGGTATTCCGCTGCAACTCCCCAGATGCATACTGCAGAATGATATATCATCATCTCATCTGGTTCCTCTTGTACCTTGCGGTGTGGTTCTGAAGGGAATAAATGAATAATACGTTAGCAGAAAGAATTAAAACATAATTACAGGTATTATTTGAACGTGTAACATCTGGTATTTCCTTATTAATTTACAATGAACTTTTTCTATTTGCACAAATTCGTTGTAAATTTAAAATTACCTTGTTTCACATTCGAACAATACCTTTATTAAATATTTCATCTAAAGTATTATACATATATCCACATCATATGTTATATAACTCTGCAGTGTGCACCTGACGAGATGCAACGAAATATGCCAGGCAATAAATCGTGCAATATATTGTTTTGAATACAGCTGGGGTGTGGAAGACAGGCAATATCACAATATTATCTTTCTACGTTTTTATGTATCGAAACAAATCGAAGGTAGACATGTTGATGATATTTGTAGAAGTTTTGATAGTGATGGTGGTGATAATAGTAATAGTGGTATTAGCGTTTGTGGAAGTAATTGTGCTTATGGTAGTAGTTGTATTTGTGATAGTATTTGTACTTGTGGTAGTAATAGTAGTCGTGGTAGTTGTAGTTGTGATAGTAGCAACAGCAGCAGTAGTAATAGTCCTAGTAGTAGTAGTATTTGTTGTTGTTGTCTTAGTAGTAGTGGCAGTAGTAGAAGTAGTAATAATTATAGTAGTGGTAGTGGTTGTGGTAGCAGCTCTAATAGTAATAGCAGTAGCACCAGTAGACGTAGTAACAGCAGCAGCAACAGTAGTATTAGTAGTAGTAGTAGTAGTAGTAGTAGTAGTAGTAGTAGTAGTAGTAGTAGTAGTAGCATAGCAGTAGTAGTAGTAGTAGTAGTAGTAGTAGTAGTAGTAGTAGTAGTAGTAGTAGTAGTTATAATGGTAGTAGCAGCTTTAGTAATAGTAGCAGCAGCAACAGCATCAGTAGCAGAAGCAACAACAACATAAGCAGTAGTATTAGCGGAAGCAGTTGCAGTATTTGTAGTAGTAGCGGAAGCAGTTGCAGTAGTGGTAGTAGTAGTAGTAGCGGCAGCAGTTGCAGTAATGGTAGTAGTAGTAGCGGCAGCAGTTGCAGTAGTGGTTGCAGGAGTAGCGGCAACAGTTGTAGTAGTGGTAGCAGTAATAGCGGCAGCAGTTGCAGTAGTTGTAGTAGTAGTAGTAGCGGCAGCAGTTGCAGTAGTGGTAGTAGTAGTAGCGGCAACAGTTGCAGTAGTGGTAGCAGGAGTAGCGGCAACAGTTGCAGTAGTGGTAGTAGTAGTAGCGGCAGCAGTTGCAGTAGTGATAGTAGTAGTAGTAGCGGCAGCAGTTGCAGCAGTAGTAGTAGCGGCAGCAGTTGCAATAGTGGTAGTAGTAGTAGCGGCACCAGTTGCAGTAGTGGTAGTAGTAGTAGCGGCAGCAGTAGTAGCAGCAGCAACAGCATAAGCAGTAGTATTAGCGGCAGCAGTTGCAGTAGTGGTAGTAGTAGTTGCGGCAGCAGTTGCAGTAGTGGTAGTAGTAGTAGCAGGGCAGCAGTAGCAAGTCCTAATGAACGGAAACAAATGAAGCAGTGAACGATGCTTACAAATGCTGTGAGCCAAGGACCGCGATCTGTGCAGAGACATGAGTGCCTACGCCTTTTGGCAGGGCAGATGATGATGATGACAATAACTAGGTGTAACACGTCTGTCCTCGTAAAAAAAAAAGGTAATTGCATATCCTTTACAGGATGTTGCAGTCAACACCAGCATTTTTTTTTGGCTGTTGTGATTTCTTGGCAAATTTGCGTTCAGTAGTTTGACATTACTTTCCGAATGACCGGCACTCATACCTTTGTATGGGAAACCAACGCAATGCTGTCTGCTTCCAAATCGTCAGCAGCAATATTGCTAACGCGGTATGCGGGATTACGAATTTCGCCCGAAACACTATTGCTACAGAGCTGGATCTGTCCTATTAGGAATAACAACAAAGTTGCGTGTTCTTTATAGTAAAATTTACGGTCAGTAGTTTGCCATTGATTTCGGAACGAGGAGTCATCGTTTAAGTCCAACTTAATGCCGGTGTAGGGTTTCCTATTTCGCTTTCAGCGCACCATAAATGTAAGAGCCAGCGGTCTTATCCTTTAAAACACGTCCACTTATTGAAAGAGGAATGAAGTTGAAAATAAACTGCAAGAATAGTGTCGAATCTCCTATTTTTAAAGCCATAAGGCCTGGTCTGTGGAAAAGCCACATCGCTGGTCTGTAAAAAAAGCCACAACGTATGGTCTGTGGAAAAGCCACAATACCTAGTCCGTGGAAAAGCCACAGCCCCTGGTCTGTGGAAAAGCCACAAAGCCTGGTCTGTGGGAAAGCCACAACGTCTGGTCTGTGGAAAAGCCACAAAGCCTGGTCTGTGGGAAAGCCACAATGCCGGGTCCGTGGAATAAGCCACAGCGCCTGATCCGTGGCTTGATATTTTCTGACGTTTGTTGACAGAAGAACCGTCCGTTTATTTCCCCTGACACCGCTGGTGAAAAGAGCTTCTTGGGGAGTCAATGTCCTCAGGGAGAATAATTTCCTTCCTGTACAGATTTCCGAAGTGAAATGACCAGACGACCTTTGAGACCAAAGCTGACCCTTAACCTTTACAGCAGGTGAAAGTTTGATACGTCGAACCTGGCGAGCTGTTTGTTTACACACAAATCTCCTTCTATCTGGGAAAGTGAGACCTGGGGGTCAGATTTGGCTGACCTAGATAGGCAGACGTATCTATCTCAGGGGAACACTTAATGCCATCGAAACAACTTAGGAGTGAAAAATGTTGCATGTCCTTTGCAGACATCTCAGGTTGATGTTGTAGGTAATTTTATGTTCACTAGTTTGCCATTTACTGAGCGTAATCTTGCCTAGTACATCAACAGCAGCTGACAAATGCTGTTGACTGTAACGTCCTGTAAGAGATATTTTGCCATTTGCCTCTTGTAGGACTTGCTTATTGGTTTTTCTGTCTGTCCATGGCATTCTTTGCATTTCCATCAGAAACGACGAAACATTATTAGAGAAATTAGACATAGACAGTCAAACATTTTTGGGCATTTTTAGAAAAGAAATAAACTAGTGAATGTGATGACAAATGGCAAGATTGAGGGTGAAAAACCACGGGAAGGCAGAGAAGTACATATCTGGATGGTATGGTCGAGACAAGAACACAGAGCCGGTGATCGCGTGAGATGGAGAAACATGGCCGCACACACTTATCCGCATGACACATGATGATGCAGTTGTCATGGCTTTCTGAACAAGAAGTCAACGATTAAGTCCAACTGAATGCCGTTGTAATGGTTGAACGCCCTACATCGCCATCAGCCAGAGTTGATGAGCAAGCCATTATATCGTTTCAATAGTGTCGACGAACATAGCTGTACACACACACACACACACACACACACACATGTATATATGTGGCCAAGCCATCCAGGTATTTTCCTCTCGGTCTTCCTCTTGGCCTGTTCCCTTCAATCTTGCCAGTTGTCACTAAGTTCTCCAATCCATTTCTTCTCATAACATGTCCAAATAATTTTGACTGTCTACGTCTAATTTCTCTAATCAATTTACGAATTTCATTTGTCTCCTGTAGTACTTGGTCATTGGTTTTTCTGTCTGTCCATGGTACTCTTTGCATTTTCCTCAGAAACCACATTTCTGCAGCCATCAGATGTTTTTCAGCTTGACTGCTCATTGTCCAAGTTTCACATCCATACAAAAGAACAGGCTCTGTGTATCCCCTCAACACTCTATTATATATTAGAGGACGTTGAAAGAAAAGGGACAGAGCAGAAATAAGGTTGCAAACAAAACAGTAGAAATTGATTCTCTTCTTCTTCTTAATTTGTTTGTTATTATTATTGTTGTTATTGTTATTGTCCTTTAATGAGTCATTCATTACGCTTTTCTTTCTTTCTTTCTTTCCTTCTTTCTTTCTTTCTTTCTTTCTTTCTTTCCTTTTTTAAATTCAAACTCAGACTTCCATTCAGATTTCAGATTCGAACTTTCCAGAACCTCAAACAATTACACACACTGGTCTAACAATAAGAAGCCAGCTAGCTTCAAAGCCTCAAACTTTGTTTACTCAACCACGCAACGGGACGCAGACAACGACAAACCCTGAAGAGAACAGCATCGATAAAATTGTGTAAAATGAAAACACAGATTCGTGACGAAGACAGCAGACGGTTCCTCGTGTTTACACTGATACTTCCTGTTCAGGCAGACGATATTTTCCAGATCCAGGGACGTGCGCGTTCTGCGAGATTCTAGCACACAAAAATGTTGTCTGTGGAAGTTGCAACGGAAAGAAGATTTCCGAACATTTTTTGCTCTAAGTCCTTGTACTAGTAACCTTTGGCCTGCAATGGCAGATGGGGAAACGATTACCGTTTCTTAACTTTTCTAGCCGGTAACATCAATGTAACTTATGTTGGCAACTTTCCTATTCAGTTACTTCTATGTAACTGCTGTTAACTTTCTTAGCCACTAACATCACTGTGAATTCGGTCGCTAGCTTTCCTAGCTTGTAACATTTATATAACTCCTGTTGTTATATTTCCTAGACAGTAATATTTATGTAACTCCTGTTGTTAACTTTCCTAGTCAATAATATTTATGTAATTCCCTTTGTTAACTTTGCAAGTCTGTAATATTTATGTAACGGCTACTGTTAACTTTCCTGGTCAGTAACATTTATGTAACTGCTGTTGTTAACTGTCCTAGTAAGTAATATTTAAGTAACTCCTGTTGTTAACTTTCCTAATCAGTAATATTTATGTAACTGCTGCTGTTAATTTTCTTGGTCAGTAATATCAATCTATCTTTTTTGTTAACTTTCCTAGCCAGCAACATCTGCGTAACTTTTGTTGTTAATTTTCCTAGCCAGTGACATCTACGTAACTATTTTTGTTAACCATCCTAGCCAGCAACATCTACGTAACTTTTTTGTTAACTTTCCTACCCAGCAACGTCAATGTAACTATTTTGTTAACTTTCCTAGCCAGCAACATTTATGTGTGGGGAGTCTCCGTGGCGAAGTGGTCAAGCCATCTGCCTCGCACTCCGAATATTGTGGGTTCGAATCCGGACCCCCTCTGCTGTGTGTCCACCGTGACGAGGTAGAGGGGCTTGTGCGTCCCAATGACCCCAAGAGCTATGCCGACAGTAGCACAGCTACTGGTAGGGCCACCCATGTCGGACAGGTCAAGGGAGAGGGGCCAGACGAAGAGACACACAAACCTGCTGCCTTGTAGGTAGACTGAGGACAGTCAAAGGCTAGGGAAAGCACCCCGAATACATGCTTGTCAAAATCGGATGTACTGAGCCACAGGCTTGACAAAGCAGTGCAACGTAAAACCTGCTGCCTTGTAGGTAGACAGGGGACAGTCAAAGGCTAGGGAAAGCATCCCGAATAAATGCTTGTCGAAATCGGATGTACTGAGCCACAGGCTTGACAAAGCAGTGCAACGTAACTTAATTCATGATGTCACAAATCAAAATTAATCGTTATGGTGCTAATCCCGTGAAGTCCCATCAGGCGGCGATAGTGCCGGGCCCCCTGCCTTGAGGGGGTCCACCCATGACTACTGGTGGTCACCTTCCCCTGTGCTGTGGAGTCAAGGCACAGAGGAGTAGGTTAAGAGCTATTGACCAAATACCCCGGACACTCAACATACTACAGTGGAATGCCGAAGGAGTTTACAAGAAGAAAGACTCCCTAACACAGCGTCTTCATAAAGATAGAATAGATGTGGCATGCATTCAAGAGACACACCTCAACGCCAATCACAAATTCTCAGTCAGAGGATATCAGGCCACACGTTTCGACCGCGAAGGACACAAAGGAGGAGTTCTAATACTTACACGAAATACAATACCTTGCAGCGAAGTATCTGTGATCTCTGACAACCAAACGGAAATTATAGGTGCTGATATAATGATAAAGGACGTGAAAATAAGAATCTACAATCTGTATAGCCCAGCAGATAAGGGCCTTACACTCTCAAACATTAAAATAACTGACACAAACTGCATTATTGTCGGAGACTTTAATAGCCGTTCAGAAAGATGGGGATACCCAGATACTGACAAAAGAGGAGAAGAATTGGAGGACTGGGAAATAGACTCAAATCTCCATCTACTCAACAAAGCGGATGACACACCGAGCTTCTACTCCAGAAGATGGCTTACCACTTCTACTCCAGACTTAGCTTTCTGCACAGGAAACATCCTCCACAAAATTGATCGCCATGTGCTGGACCAATTAGCAGGTAGTGACCACAGACCAATCAAGCTTGTAATGAATATGGAGTATGTTCCACAGGAGCAAAAGCCCTTGCCCCGCTGGAATTACAAACGAGCAGATTGGGACAGATTTGCCATACTAACAGACAAATATTGTGAAAACATAAATACACGATATGGCAACATAAAGCAAATGGTGGAAAGTCTAAACAGAGCGATAATACAGGCAGCCACTGAGTCCATTCCAAGAGGAGCGAGGAAAAATTACAAACCATACTGGACTGAAGAACTACAAAGTTTGGAGGACAAAGTTGAAGATGCCAGGAAGACAGCAGAGAGAGAACAAACAATTGAAGCGAACATCTCTCTCAAAGCCATCTCAGCAAAATATAAAAGAACAGTAAATCAAACAACAAGAGATTGTTGGAGGGAAAAAACAGAAAAACCTGAATTTTGACAGGGATGGAAACAAACTATGGAAACTAGTGAAAGCCATGAACAATGAAGGACCTAGCAACAAACAAATAACAATTAAACAAGGAAATGCCTTGCTTACAGGAAAAAAGGCTGCAAATGCACTAATGGAACACTATGCAAATGCAAACCACATTGATATTACAACCGAACAGAAGAAAGCAATCAAAGATAAACAGATACATCATACAAATACAGAGACAGCAGCAGATTATATGATGGCAAATCTAACAATGGAAGAAATGGAACAGGCAATGAATACCCTAAAAAAGAAGAAATCACCAGGAAAGGATGGAATCACAAATGAAATGCTAATAGGACTAGGCACTAAGGCAAAAAAAGAAACTACTAGCAGTCCTAAATTACAGCTGGAAGAGGGGAATAGTCCCACAGGCATGGAAAGAAGCTATACTAATACCAATCCCAAAGAAAGGAAAAGACCTGGAAGAACCAAATGGCTATCGACCTATCAGTCTACTTAGCTGTGTAGGAAAATTAATGGAACGCATTATCAATGGCAGGCTAACATGGCATCTGGAAGAAAACAAACACTTAACACCACACCAAGCAGGATTAAGAAAATACAGATCCACTGAAGATCAAATAACCTATATAGCTCAGGAAATAGAGGATGCCTTCCAAGAGAAAAAGCACACACTAGCAGTCTGGATAGATTTAGAAAAAGCATTTGATAAAGTATGGAAGGAAGGACTGAAAGTAAAACTGCAAAACATGCATGTTTGTGGAAAAAATGTATAAATGGATCAGCCACTACCTTGAGAACAGAACTGCCAGGACAAAAGTACAAGGACAAACCAGCAAAATGATGCTGTTGGAGCAAGGTGTCCCCCAAGGAGGAGTTCTTTCACCAACATTATTCCTAGCATATATAAATGACATCACAGAAAATTTTCCAGCCAGAGTACACATATCATCCTTTGCAGATGACATAGCCATATGGACATCTGAAGAATATATTAGTACAGCTAACAGCAGAATACAGCAAGCCTTATTAGCACTAGAGGACTGGTCAAAATCATGGCTAGTGAAGATAAGTGAGGAGAAAACAACATGCACAGTGTTCTCCCTCTCAAATAAAACTCAACAACCTAAGCTGGTATTGAATGGAAAAATATTGCGCCATGAAGAAAATCCAAACTATCTCGGAGTCACCTTTGATCGTCGCCTGACATGGAAAACACAGGTTGAGAAAAATCGAAAAAGAGCAAGGCAAAGAATGGCAATCATGAAAAAGCTTGCTGGTACAACGTGGGGAGCAGATGAGAAAGTTCTCAAGAAGTTATATACTGGACTTGTGAGGCCAGTACTGGAATATGGCATTGCAGCTTGGGCAACAGCAGCTAAGTCAAACTTTAACAAAATAAGTAGAGTCCAAAATCAAGGAATGCGAATCATAACTGGAAGCCTGAAGACAACGCCTATTAATGAACTTGAAAAGATCACTTGTTTACAACCAATGCAGGATAGAAGAGATAGCAGAGCCCAGCAACAAGCAGAAAAATTTAGAAGATTGACAGACCACCCTATGTATAAAAGGTTTAGTGGTTTTGGAAAGGGACGACTGAAGCGTAGCAACTTTGTAGAAACTGCAAAACGAAAAATTAGGGCAGATCCCATACTTAACATATCAACAGTCAAACCTATTTACAATGCAGACAAGTTCCCAGCTTGGAGACAGCAGCAACTGCCTGAGATGATAGAAAACATTCCTGGTATTGAGAAAAAGAACACTCAGCATGAAACCGAAAGAAGAGAAATAACCCTAAACTACATAAAAGAACATTACCCAAGCAGCAATTGGACCCATGCATATACAGATGGATCAGCCAAAAATTCAACAGAGAATGGAGGAGGAGGAATTCTCCTAAATTTAAAAAATGGAGTGAAAAAAACACATTCAGTGGCAACTGGAAAGTTTTCAAGTAACTTCAAAGCGGAGGTAGAGGCTCTGAAAACTGCAGCAGAAATGCTCTTGATGGAGGAAAATAAAGAGAAGCAAATAGCTATCTTCACAGATGCAAAGTCAGCTGTCTCAATACTGAAGAGCAATAACAGCACAGAAATAGCTGACCTAAGAGCAGCACTCCATGGTCTATGCCAGAAATCCAAAAAAGTTGTAATACAGTGGATCCCATCACATTGCAGTATACCTGGAAATGAAGAGGCTGACAGACTGACAAAAGAGGGCGGACGACTACCACAGCTTGACATAGACATAACCTATAATGAGGCAAAGAGGTTGATAAAAAGCACCTATAGAACCAAATGGGAATCAGAGCATCAAGGCCACCAGAAGGATGATGCATATTACAAACTCGACAGAAGAGAACAAGTAGCAATCTTCAAACTCCGCACAGGACATAACAGGCTGAAATACCACTTGTTCAATAAACTAAAGATAGGAGATACCGATGAATGTAATTGTCGAACTGGAAAAATGACAGCAAAACATTTGCTGCAGGATTGCCCAATATATGCAGAACAGAGAAAGATATTTTGGCCCACACCTGCTTCATTTGAGGACAAGCTCTATGGAGATATCAACAAGCTCAAGTTGACTGTAGCTTACTTTAACTACATACAGGTTGACATTTAAAGGTGTATGAAGAAGTATTCAGACTGCCACACTTCATACCACAGGTATGTCGGTTACAAAAGCCTCCCAGAGGCATGAAATGGAATATTGCTGGATAGGAGATCCATTACGTGGAAAGTCCGAATCAAAAGCTCACTGTGTGGGGTTTCAAAAAAGGTGGAAAAAGTGTCCTAGTGTCACGAAATGGAATATTGCTTGGATAGCAAATCCATTATGTGGAAAGTCCGAATCAAAAGCTCACTGTGTGTGCTTTCAAAAAAGGTGGAAAAAGTGTCCTAGTGGCACGAAATGGAATATTGCTCGGATAGCAAATCCATTGTGCGGAAAGTCCGAATCGAAAGCTCACTGTGTGGATGTTATCTGAACACTGCATTCTTCTGGTTTCCGGTAGAACAGCCTATGGTGAACGAAAGGCCCAATATACGGAAGTGAGGCTAAGCAGCCATGTGCAGGACGTGACGATTCCTTGGGTGAGCCCAGTACCAGAGCGCTGTGTGTTGGCTCTGCAAGTATGGAAGCCTCCTTGGATGGCGGGGAATGCCCATGGTCTGCCCCTGCCTTCCCTTGAGGGCTGACCAGGATGTCTTTGGCTGTTCTATATGGGCCAGCTAGGATGGGAGATAACACCACAACAGTGAGAGTCAAACGTCCTAAGAAACACCCGGGAAGGTTAACCCGGTCAACAAATGCCCGCAGAAGTCGGATGTGTCGGCCTAACGGCGCAAGAACGCAGCTCTGCTGTAAACAGGCACAACGCAATCACATCCGAAAAAAAAACTCCGGATGAACGAAGAAGAAGAAGAAGAAGAAGAAGAATCCGGACTACGTCATTCCGTTCACGAGCACAAGTTTTTGGGGAGACTCCTGGTGGTCGCCGCTGGAGCTACGGACTTCGTGCCTTATGCGAGGATTTGGGCACGGCCGCCCTATGGAAAGGTACTGAGCCAGATGGGTTGAACCCAAGTGGAGCCAGTACTAAAATGTGTACCAGGAAATGTCTTCGGAAGTAAAGACGGCCAGTGTGATACTGACCATTTAAACCACCGAGTGCTGATTGAACACGGATCTACATGGTGTATTTTTAATGACTGTACAGTGTTTGAAAATATTGCCGGTCCAAGTTGTGTATTCACCCTCTGTAAAGTTCATGCAACATAATCTTCTTCTTCAGCGTTCCGAGCCATTGAGGTTCTTTGCTGCAAATACAATCCGTCTCCATTCGTCTCTCTGGTGGACCTTCTCTTGCCAGTCGTTGATTCCAAGTGCTTGTAGGTCTGTACATGTATTATCTCTCCACCGCCTTCTTGGTCTACCTCGGGGTCTACGGTCATTTATTTCCTGAGTGTAAGCGAGTTTTGTTTCCCTATTATCTTCAATTTTTTCTATATGCCCCAGCCATTGTAGTCTATTAGCCTTCATGATACCAGTGATTAGCGGGGACTTAAACAGATCATAAATGTCTTTGTTACTTCTTCTTTTCCACTCTCCACTTTGTGTATCCCTAATGGGTCCAAAGATGCGTCTTAAAATTTTGTTCTCAAAGGTTTGTAACAAGGCTTCGTCTCCTTTCGTTGTACTCCAGGTTTCAGAGCCATACAGCACAACTAGTCTGATCAGTGTTTTGTATATTGTGATTTTGGTGTTACGAGATAGCGCCTTTGATTTTAGTAGATGTTGTAGTGCATAGTATATCTTATTTCCAGAGTTGGATCTAGTTTGTATTTCTTCCCTTATGATGTTGGAGCAGTTGAAGATCGTACCCAGGTATTTGTATGTTTCCGTTCTTTTAATGGTCATATTATCTATTTGTATGTGGCCAGAGTTTCTAGCCATTCCGTCTCTTGAAATTACCATATATTCTGTCTTATTTTGGTTGATAACCAGCCCCATCTGTTGGGCTTTTTCCTTTAAGTGAGTCAATATTGCCAATGTCTTTTGTTCACTTTGCCCTATAATATCTATATCATCTGCATAACCAAGCAGCTTGGATGTTCCTCCAATATCACATTCCTCCTTTACCTTCCTTACAACTTTCTCTAGAGCCAGATTGAAGAGTAGCGGCGATAGTGCATCACCCTGTTTCAAGCCAGATGTTATTTGGAAGGGGTCTGATTTCCTGCCTTTATATGTTACTATATTATAAGTATCTTCCATGCATAGTCTGGTCATGTTGATTAACTTCCTTGGTATTCCAAATTCCTGCATAGCATTCCATAGACTATTCCTATGGACACTATCATAAGCCTTTTTAAAATCCACAAAAATGTTATGGAGATCTCTTTTATATTCCCAATGTTTCTCGGCTATTTGTCGTAAGATAAATATCTGATCTATTGTTGATCTGTTTTGTCTAAAACCCGCCTGGTAGTCACCTAATATGTCTTCTGAATATGGTTTTAGTCTATTTAGTAATACTGCGGATAGTATCTTATAGCTTGTGGACAGTAGTGATATTCCTCTATAATTTCCACATTGGAACTTGTCTCCTTTCTTAAAGATAGGTATCAATAATGACTCTTTCCAGTCATGGGGTAATTCTTCTGTCCTCCAGATTTATATATATAACATAATAGTAATTAAAAATACACCCATATTATCTTTACACCATTCCGAGTGCCGATGGTATTGATAAATATGGGCGTAGTACCATATATTAAATACAACACAGTTACGTTAGTTTCAAATCCTTAACAGGACGTCACAATCAGCCCCAGCATGTTTCGGCTGTTTGTGATTTCTTGGCAAGTTTACTTTAAGTAGTTTGTCATTGCTTTCTCCGGTACTCATAACATTATTTAAAAACCAACGCAAGGTAGGCTGCTTCCATTTCGTCCGCAGTTGTGTTTCAAACGTGGTGTACTGTCCTTCGACACGGAGCCATTAGGCGTATAAAAGTCCTTTATGTTTTTTTTTTTAAACTGCATATAATTGTTACTTTAGTTTAGTCGACGGATCAACATCACGGCACACGAGTGTAACCCACAAGTGCTCCGTTCTACTCCTAACTCAAGCCTGAGTCCGGAGAATCTCAGCTCAGTGCATGACTCTGTAGCATCGGCGAGGATCCTGAACCATATAATTGAAAACAATGTATTTCCTTAGTGAATTTAAACGCAAAAGACACAAACAACATGTTGCACGATTTATTGCCTGACATATTTTGCTGCATCTCATCAGGTGCATACTGACTGCAGGGTTATATTTCATATGAATTGGAATGTATTGATGCTTTGGCTGAAAAGTGTACAACACAGAGTCACTGAGATTGTTCAAAGGTTGAGCATTGGTTATTCCCACGGAAATCACAAGTTTAGAATGAAATCTTTCTATTTGCACAAAGATGGCTGTAACCGCTTTATTCCTACTTCCTGATTATATTTGAGCAATTGTTCATTGCCCGTAGAATACAATATGCGAAACGCCTTTTCTTTGTTAACTTTACGATAGCTATGTTTGTTATTTTTTCTCTTAGTTATTTATTCTGGTACTGCTTAATTGCAAATTCCTCGATATATTTGAGCAATAGCTATTTTTGTTATTTATTCTGTTAGTTATTTATTCTGGTACCGCTTAATTGCAAATTCCTCGATATATTTGAGCAATAGCTATTTTTGTTATTTATTCTGTTAGTTATTTATTCTGGTACCGCTTAATTGCAAATTCCTCGATATATTTGAGCAATAGCTATTTTTGTTATTTATTCTGTTAGTTATTTATTCTGGTACCGCTTAATTGCAAATTCCTCGATATATTTGAGCAATAGCTATTTTTGTTATTTATTCTGTTAGTTATTTATTCTGGTACTGCTTAATTGCAAATTCCTCGATATATTTGAGCAATAGCTATTTTTGTTATTTATTCTGTTAGTTATTTATTCTGTTAGTTATTTATTCTGGTACCGCTTAATTGCAAATTCCTCGATATATTTGAGCAATAGCTATTTTTGTTATTTATTCTGTTAGTTATTTATTCTGGTACCGCTTAATTGCAAATTCCTCGATATATTTGAGCAATAGCTATTTTTGTTATTTATTCTGTTAGTTATTTATTCTGGTACTGCTTAATTGCAAATTCCTCGATATATTTGAGCAATAGCTATTTTTGTTATTTATTCTGTTAGTTATTTATTCTGTTAGTTATTTATTCTGGTACCGCTTAATTGCAAATTCCTCGATATATTTGAGCAATAGCTATTTTTGTTATTTATTCTGTTAGTTATTTATTCTGTTAGTTATTTATTCTGGTACCGCTTAATTGCAAATTCCTCGATATATTTGAGCAATAGCTATTTTTGTTATTTATTCTGTTAGTTATTTATTCTGTTAGTTATTTATTCTGGTACTGCTTAATTGCAAATTCCTCGATTTATTTGGGCAATTGTTTATTGTTAATATACAATTTACGAAACGTATTTCCTTTGTTAAGTTTATGATAGCTAATAAGTTTTTACAGAAACGTCTTTTCTTTGTTAACTTTATGATAGCTATTAAGCAGGTTTTTCGCGGTCATGCTTCATGTAAGTCTCCCATAGCGGTTGGTATTTTAACACCAAAACACCAGAACTGATTTCCAGACTCGTGACTGTCAGGGAGAGATAATCATGTTACACTCCAGGGCGGGACACCACAGACAGAGTAAATACGTGCCCGGGGCTTGGGGTCTCTGCTTCACCACATCAGAGGCAGCAGCTGGTTGCATGTGGGGTCTCGATCCACCTGTGGTAGACGTAAAGAAGCTGCTGAACATGCTCTGCAATAATGTCCTCCGTACAGCGACATCAGAGATTATAGAAAGCATTCCTGGCTTTGAGAAAAACGAACGCGCAGAATGAAGGAGGAAGTAAACCAACCCTAAACTTCACAGAAGAGCATTACCCAACTGGCACGTGGATTCATGTCTGCACGGAAGGGTAAACAAAAAACGCTATGGAATATGGAAGTAGAGAAATTCTCCTAAATATTACAGATGGCGCAAAGAAAACACAATCAGTGTAACTAGGACATTCTCAAGTATCTTCAAAACAGAGGTGGAGGCCTTGAAAACTGCAGCAGATATGTTGTTAACATAGAAAAGAAAAGAAATACAACGGTCTCTTCACAGGTGCGAAGTCAGATGTCTTTTTTATGAAGATAACAGTGCAGAACTAGCCGACCTACCGGCAGCACACGGTGAACATCAAGTCCTTCGCAGTATGTCGATCTCATCACCACGAGATGATTATCAATTCTACTCCAGCTCCCATGCCTCAAGCATGTTCATGTCGGAAGCGTCTTCGATACCCCTGTACATCTTCCATCTGGTCGAAAACTGCCTCTTTTCCAAAGAACCATACATTCAATCACTGTTCAATCCTGTGGCATTTAACATTGCCTTAGCACCGTACTTTCATAGACACAAAACTGTTTATACGCTAGTTTTGCTCCATATTCAGACAGTGAAGACTATCAGTATTTTTCTTCTTCTTTGTCCACAGTGTTCTATGAATTGTGTTGTACATTTCAGTTCACGGGTTCTGGTTTTCTCCTTCTTGGTCAAATGTGTTCTAAGAACTGTGTTGCACATTTCAGTTTAAAGGCCATTGTTTTTTTCTTAAGTGAGTGTAAAGTGGCCCACAACTCACATCAGGATGTTGACACATGAAGGATGCTTGCTCTCAACAATGACACCGTAATTTGTTTGCTGGTGTGAGAGATAGAGGAAGGCAGCGTGAGAAGAGTCTTGGCAGTCTTGTGTCAAGGCACGGAAGGGAGTCAGCACATGAATTGATCCATGACGTCGGAGATCGTAATTTACGGAGAGTGTCACAGACTCACCTAAAGGGCGGTACCAACCTAAAAGAACGAGACACTGGCGAAGGGATATAAATCCAGCTAAAGAGAAAGAACCGAGTCACTCGAAGGCTCGAATAATCTAGAGCCTTCTCGAAGGAACGGTCAGTGTGTCCACAGCCACGTGGACACTGATGGGGCCCGCCGATTGCGGGGTCCACGAGAAACTCAGAGAGAGTTACCACCCGTGTCGGATTGCGACACGTGTGGAAGGACAGACACGGACTGGACATCGAGGAAGCAACAGGGCTTACCTTAAGGGGACTTGATAGTTTCAGACCCAAGTGTTTTAGGGGTCTTATACATACATTATTATATGTTAGATAGCTGCTAGAGTTGTTGTGATAATCATGTTCATTGTACACTCCTGTGATACGCAATTTGTTAAATGCTGGCTTGTGAAAACTCACTTCGCCAGCGTACTGTAATATAACTGTAAATAAATGATGCTCGATTGTATCTGAACGGAGTTTGTTGCCTGTATGAGCCCGAGTTTCAATCCCCTAGAGATCTAGGACTGTGACAGAGAGGCATGATCGCCCACGCCAGTAGGCAAGGGATTGGATGATGATGGTGTGGTACCTTAGACTCTTAATTCGGGGAGTATACTTGATCAAGTATTTACGTGGCCTGCGTAGCATTCCGAAGGATATGGGTTCGATTACGGGATAGTTCGTTCGTTTCACGAGTGCAATTTTCTCGCAAACTTTGGGGGATCATCGCTGGGGCTACGAAGTTCGTTCTTCTTGCTATACCTTTGACACTCCTTCCTGCGGAAAGAGACAGAGTAGTATGAGATAAAAACCGGTGCAATGAAGTCAACCCTCTGGCTTTTGAAAGCCTTTTGAGTGTCATTTATGGCAAGTCTACATCAGACTGCGTTTGTAGGGTCCTCATTGTTGCTCATTAAGAATCCGTGACATACACATATTGTCACATTTTCAATTTCTTCATGGCTGACTATATGTTGGTTGCCATGTAGATTTGTCTGTCTCCATTGTGTTTGTTTGTGTATGTTTGGCTTTCTTTTGCTTTAGTTCCAGTATTATTCGTCCATGTCTGTATCTCTTCTCCTTGTGGTGTTATGATGATCTCCAGATGGGTATATTGGACTCTGGACATCTTGCTTATAACCGAGAAGTTTTCCGCAGGATTGTTATGGGAGTGAATTTCTGCAATGGACATGCTACTGAATGAATGAATGAATGAATGAATGAATGAATGTGATTTTAGGTCTCCTGTTGTTTTGTTTGCCTTGTAGGTTCCAGACAAGAGAGTGTCTAGTTATATTGTCCTCAGGTTTTCTGTGTGAGCTCTATCCAGTACTAGCGTCTTTTCCTTACATCTTGGTTCACTGGAATTGTTTGAATTCTCTCCATGAGCTTGCATTGGTGATTCTTCTCTTACCATTTTAGTCACACTATTGCATACAGTCTTCAATTAGCTAATGTGTAGTTTAGTAGTAATTCTCAAGTTCACTTACTTCATTTCACTTTTTTAACATCTTATTTACCTTCATTTTGTTAGCTTTTCGCTAGCATTATTTTGTATATGCATATTCATGACGAGGATACCTAAACATCATTCGTGCGTCTGTTCATGTCGATATTACAGTATCAATAACAATTCATGTGATGGGTCATGGGACATTCTGTACGAATACAAGTATCTTCTGTAGTAAGTCACTTCCATTCAATGCCAAGAAGACAGTAAACAAACCAATGTTATGTCCGTTGCAGGAAGTTGCCATCAACCCCAACCCCAGGTGGATTTCTAGACAGTGTTGCGTCCAGTAGTTTGCCATGGCTTTCTAAACGAGAAGTCAACGTTGAAACGATCCCACTACCCCGTCATTAACGTACATGAAAGTTTAAGAGCTAAAGCTCTGTTATCTCGTCGCCCACAGTGAAGTCTGGAAATACAAGGAAATGTTTATCAAACCTACCCTCGCTGTATGGCATTGCATTTTTTTTTTTTTTTTTTTTTTGCGTTCGCTCGCTTCGAGTTCTTCTTCTTCTCCTTCTGCGTTCATCCAGATTTTTTTTTTCCGGATGTGACTGCGTTGTGCCTGTTTACAGCAGAGCTGCGTTCTTGCGCCGTTAGGCCGACACATCCGACTTCTGCGGGCATTTGTTGACCGGGTTAACCTTCCCGGGGGCTTCGAGTTCAAGCGCAGTCCATACATGTGATACTACTTCTTGTGCACTGACTGTTTTTTGCGTGTCGATAAGCTTTCTCTATTACCAGTGTCCCTGGCCATCAGGCGATCCCATTCCGACTTCAGAGCTACTTGTAATTTACGTCCCCAAGTCAAGGACGAGAATTCAACTTAGCGGGTACAACTCCTACACAGGTCAGTTGGACTAAACTGTTGACTTCTCTCTACTTCTTCTCCGTCTCATTTCATTTCTACCTCAGTGAAGTGTTGTGGAGAGAGAGATGTAAAGATATTTTATGCACCCTTTATAATGCTTTTTGTCAGTTGGTATTCAATCCTCTAAGGTTGTTTTTTGATACCATTAATCCATCTTGTACATAATCTTCCCGTTGTCTTGTATCTAATATATTTCTGCAATGTGGCTCATTGTGGCAGGTGGTACCAGGGCATTCTTGTGAGATGGCCAAACTATTTACTTGTGCGGTTTCTGGAAGTAGAGGCAAGAGTCGACCAGCTCCAAGACGGAAACAAGACATTGAAGACACATTGGGCTTGACAGTGCATGAGGCAATTGTCGACCAGCTCCAAGACGGAAACAGGACATTGAAGACACATTGGGCTTAGAGTAAATGAGGCAAGAGTCGACCAGCTCCAAGACGGAAACAAGACATTGAAGACACATTGGGCTTGAGAGTGCATGAGGCAATTGTCGACCAGCTCCAAGACGGAAACAGGGCATTTGTAGACACATTGGGCTTAGAGTAAATGAGGCAATTGTCGACCAGCTCCACGACGGAAACAGGACATTGAAGACACATTGGGCTTAGAGTAAATGAGGCAAGAGTCGACCAGCTCCAAGACGGAAACAAGACATTGAAGACACATTGGGCTTGAGAGTGCATAAGGCAATTGTCGACCAGCTCCAAGACGGAAACAGGACATTGAAGATGCATTGGGCTTAAAGTAAATGAGGCAATTGTCGACCACTCCACGACGGAAACAGGACATTGAAGACACATTGGGCTTAGAGTAAATGAGGCAAGAGTCGACCAGCTCCAAGACGGAAACAAGACATTGAAGACACATTGGGCTTGAGAGTGCATAAGGCAATTGTCGACCAGCTCCAAGACGGAAACAGGACATTGAAGACACATTGGGCTTAGAGTAAATGAGGCAATTGTCGACCAGCTCCAAGACGGAAACAGGACATTGAAGACACATTGGGCTTGAGAGTGCATGAGGCAAGAGAACTAGCAACGGATTGAGAATCTTTTCGTCGGGCCGCGATGAAAGAACAGTTCTGCACAGGGCCTGCAGCATTATCATCACATCCCTTTACACTGAAATCTTTGGCAGCGAAAGACTTAAGAACCGAGTAGTATTCCACCAGTTTTAAATTCCTAGTGCCACAAATGGCTTGCAAAACAAGCCGCTGAAGGTATGTGGGGGTCTATTTTCCCTCTTATCCACCAACCCTGACGGTTCTATTATTGAGTACCTGTTGATCCCCAGCACCTGATCGTCTTGTCTAGCATCTGTGAATACTTACAGGTACTTTACCTGTTGTCCTGAGCAAGACAAGTCACGAACCAGGTGTTAAGTACAGGTAGGCTGGGCGTATATCTTTAAGATAGAGTGTTGTATTCACGAGAAGAGAAGGAGATACCCGATCTGTCTGGCGCGAACTTTCGCACAGGTGAGAAATTCCAAATCGAGGTCAGGAAAGGTAAGATAATTTGACGCTCAGGTACAAAGTGTTTTTGAAACAAGTTCTCCTTAAAAAAAAAAAAAAAGAAAGTAGGTCATGGTGGAAGCGGACGGATATAAATGTTGAATATAATTGCATCTTCGCGGATTCGAATTTTTGAAATTGACCTTGACTCATAGGTCGACCCAGGCTAAAATGGACACCACAAACAGATTTGGGAAGTAAATGCGGCTTGATACTAACCATATCACCCAACTAGGACCGATTGGTCTATAAAGATATGGGTTTGGCACCATATACCCGATGTGTCTTAAGGCAGGGAAAAGGCCCCTTTACATACTGTTTAGTTTAGCTTAGTTTAGTTTAGTCGACAGATTATCATCACGGCACACGGATGTAACCCATAAGTGATCCGTTCTACTCCTAACTCAAGCCTGAGTCCTGAGAATCTCAACTCAGTGCACGAACACCGTAGCGCCGGCGACGATCCTGGAATACTTTGGGTAGATTTGTAACTCGAAATTTTGCCCCGGCAGCGCCGTTAGGCTACTCTTTTTCGATTTCCAACTGCCAAGGGATTTTTAACGTGAGCACCAATACACACAGGAGTCCGATCTCACTACCCAGAGACACGGGGGAATTTTTTTTACTAGATGTGGAGAGTGGAAAAGAAGAAGTAACAAAGACATTTATGATCTGTTTAAGTCCCCGCTAATCACTGGTATCATGAAGGCTAATAGACTACAATGGCTGGGGCATATAGAAAGAATGGAAGATAATAGGGAAACAAAACTCGCTTACACTCAGGAAATAAATGACCGTAGACCCCGAGGTAGACCAAGAAGGCGGTGGAGAGATAATACATGTACAGACCTACAAACACTTGGAATCAACGACTGGCAAGAGAAGGTCCACCAGAGAGACGAATGGAGACGGATTGTATTTGCAGCAAAGAACCTCAATGGCTCGGAACGCTGAAGAAGAAGAAGAAGAAGAAGATGTGCACGTGAAAAAATCCCGGCTCTCACCGGGGCTTGAACCCGGGACCTCCAGCACTCGAGGCGGACACCATACCTCGAGACCACTTAGCCCCCTTTACGTACTGAGCCTTCACCAAGTGTGTCATATGGCGGTTCTACGTGAATGGATGTCTCCGTGGATGGCGAGGAATGCCCACGGTCTGTCCCAGCCTTCCTGTTTTGCCGGATCGGCATGCATGTGGTTGTGCCGGGCCGGGCCTCTTTGGCAGAAGCATGAGTGGACAAAGAAGAGTAGTAACTTTGAGGTCGTGGAATGCCCAACGAAATAACTCGGGAAGGATAACCTGATCAACAAATGCAAGGAAGAAGTGGGATGTGTCCGCCGAAAGAAGTAATTGTCGCAGCTCTGATTGTGCTAGTCACTGCACTAACGTCAAAAACAAACAAACAAACAAGTAAAACAATTAAATTATTTGGCGAGCGAAGGAGAAAAGATTTGCTACACACATAGTTAAAACTCATACTCAGTTATGTTTGAAACTAGTATCATATATACCCTTGGCTACCTACTCGTTTTGAAGCAAACCCAAGATACTCGGACAGTATTAGCGTCCTAGGAACGTCCTTTTCGATGACAAGTGCTGTTGGTAAAAAATGAATTCTCCTCACTCCTAAGTGTTCATGTTCTCCGCTTTAATGAAGATTTCTGAGACTACACATCTTGCGGGCTTGGAGACTGAAAGAGAGTTACAGCAACTGCACATGATGATGGTAGACAGCGAGTATCCTCATCTCGCACTGACGTTTAGAGATGTCACATGACATTGGTAAGAGGTGAACTCTCCTCGCCTCATTGAGGTTCACGATCTCCACTGTTATTTAGTTTGCTGAGTGCTATATATCTTGTGAGCTTGGAGGCTGAGAGTTACAGCAACACCACACGAAGAAAACTAAGTAATCAGCACTTCTATGGTGTGTATGTAGTATAAGAGAGAACTCCTGGAATGTTGGCCGGGCCTCTGTGGTTCAGAGGATAGTGAAGGCAGTTTCACAAATCCCCGACATACCAGGTGCAGGGTTCGAGATTAGCCTCTGACGATTCGGGAGAGTCGCGTCTTGCGTTGATTTCAATGATGTAAGCGTTGATTGTTCAGAAAGCGATGGCAAATTACTTAAAGTAAATTGTCTGGTAAATTTCAAACAGCTAATAAATGCTGGGATTGATTGCAACGTCGTGTTTTCAAAAGGCCTTCCAAACAACCAGCCTCAAATCAAATAACTAACCAACTAGTCAGCCAAACATCCAGTCATCCAACCAAGCAACCAACCAGCAAACCAAACAGCCAGGCATCGAACCAACCAGCCAATCATTCATCCAACCAACCAACCAGCCAACCAATCAACTAGCCAGTCAACCAACCAACCAGCCAGTTATCAAATCATCCAACCAGCCAGCCAACCAACCAGCCAACCAACCAGTCACCCAACCATGCAATCAGCGAACCAACCAACCAACCAACCAGCTAATCAACCAACCAGCCAGTTATCAAACCATCCAACCAGCCAGCCAACCAACCAGTCACCCAACCAACAAACCAGCTAACCAACCAACCAGCTAACCAACCAACCACCCAGTCATCCAACCAACCTGTCATCCAACCAACCAGCAAACCAACCAGCCAACCAGCAAACCAACCACCCAGTCATCCAACCAACCAGCTAACCAACCAGCAAACCAACCAGCCAACCAGCAAACCAACCACCCAGTCATCCAACCAACCAGCTAACCAACCAACCACCCAGTCATCCAATCAACCAATCAACCAACCGTTGTCCACAAATAGATCAACCAACTTTTCCTTCAACTTAATTGGAATGATGGTGCTCATCCAACAACAATCACTTGGCCATAAGAACACAATGCATACCAACAAGAAACCAACTTCCTCTTTGCTCAGCCTTTTCCTAGACCCCCAGGCCTTAATATCAAACATAGGCATCCTATTCCACAGGCCACCTCAGACTGAAGAAGTCACCGCCGCGTATAAATAAAACGCCCCGCTTCATATTCCCCCCCCCCCCCCCGCCTGGTCAGAAAACGCCAGATCTTGACCCCAGCCAGTACTAACAACACTGGGCGTGAGTAACCTAAACACACGTGGGTAAACACCAGGCAGGGTTATCACGTGTGCTGAGATTGGTACCACCAGAGCCGAGTACTTGACGGCTGGTTCTCGCAGCCTACCGGCGCTTGAGACGAGCCGGCTCTTGTATCCAGGAGAGGGTTTTAGACCTTTAGCTGACATTCTTAACGCGGTTCGGGTCTACTGCAGACCTGTTGATAATGGCACGTGGGAACGAGGATCCACGGGGGCAGGGAGTGATCCTCGGGGAGTAATTGGAAAGGGTTGAGGAGGGGTGGAGAGCGTAGTTGATCTAGTTCTTGTTTGTAACTGTTGAGTACTTTCTGTTTCAGTTTCCGAGATGTTATTTATTTTATTTTATTTATTTATTTTTTTTTTTTTTTTTTTGGGGGGGGGGGGGGGGGGGAAGGTTCATTTACTCGTTCTGAACCCAAGCATAGTCCATACACGTCCTAGTACTTTAGTGCACTACATTTATTTTTGAGTGTGGAATTGATTCCCCTATACCAAATGTCGCTCACCATCATGCGAAGCCACCTCGACTTCAGAGGAAGTTGTAATTTACGTCTCCAAGTCAAGGACAGGAAGTCAACATTTTAGTCCAACTGACCAGTGTAGGGGTTGAACCCGCTACGACGGCATCAGCACAACGGATGATTGGGAACGAGGGCTTTTATTCACTCGGCCATACTGACCCTCTCAACCCAATTGAATAGCGAAAATCACAACTTATATCTTAACATAGGAAAAACAAAGATAATGCATATAGATAAAACTACTGTGGAGAAGGAAATATATGTTAATAAGGAAAAATTGGAGGTGGTGGACAATTTTGAATATCTTGGGTCATTGATTACCAACAACGGTGACACAATGAAAGAAATTAAACGAAGACTATCAATTGCGCTTTAAAGACTAAAACAACTGAATAAATTATGGAGTGGGACAGACAGAACTACACAAATTAGATTTTTAAGAGCATGCATCTTTCTCATTGCAACATACGCCTGTGAGACCTGGACACTTACTAAACAAGCTGAACAGCGCATAAATGCCTTTGAATATAAATGTTATAGACGAGTTCTAAGAATATCATGGATAAAGAAAAGAACAAATGCATCCATACCTAAGGAGCTGAATATTGAAGAAAGTTGGCTTTTAAAGACGATAAAACCAAGAAAATTGAAATATTTTGGTCACTTGAAACGTCATGAAAGTTTGGAGAGAACAATAATGGAGGGGTATATGCCTGGGAAGAGAGGAAGAGGAAGGCCAAAGAGAATATGGGTGCAGGACGTGGTGAATGACCTCAAGATGGGTGTAACGGACGCGGGACATCTTGCTTATGATCGAGAGATTTTCCAGAAGGTTGCTATGGGAGCGAGATTCTGCAAAGGACATGATACTGAATGAATGAATACTGATCCTCATTTCCGAGATATGGTGCTGTTTATTACGAGAGCAAGAGGGCGCCCGAAAAGAAAAGACATTAACGTAATCAAAGACATCGTACAGCCACTGGAATTTACACTATCCAGTGCCACCTATGGGGTGCTGGAAGGTAAACTGTTCCTCCTCATGACGCTAGGAGGCAAATATGCAAACTGATGATGATGCTGTTTATGGTCCGCTTTTCTTCAAAACCAAGATCTTGTAGAAAGTCAGTATTGTTCGTTTTCTTGTTTCATGATATTCTAAGAATGTTTATGTATCACTTATGTTCAAAGGTATTTTTTTTTTAAATTAATTAATATACCTGGAAGCAGTTTCTTGCTATGTGATTATGGTGAGCCATGCGCATCATTTTTGGCCAGCACGAGAGACACCAGCTGTGCAGCAATGACATACCTCCTTGACTTTCCAACAATGGAACACAGGATCAAGATCTGGAGAGTTCGTGCATACTTAAAAATAAGTGCAGATGAGCAGCACCCTCTGCATGACGCTATATTCAGAGAAAAGGGTGACAGGTTAAAGAGAGGCAAATCATGGATGGGTCGGGCGGAAGATGTCGTCAGACAGGTCTGCAGTCTTACCAGTATCAACCCCGGCAAGGAATGGGTGCCGGTGCCTCCAGATTTTAAGTGCATTTTCACCTGCATCATCACACTCGACAGACGATGCAGAGAGCAGAACCCTGCCGCTGTCAATGCAGAGGTCAACGCGCTCATCTATGAACACTCAGATAGCCCCGAAGTGCTCATCTATACAGATGGATCTGTTGTAAAGCAGCAGAGAAGTGCGTGGGCATTTACAGCCCGTTCAGAGGGCCGAACCGTTCAAGAATCCAGTGGTGCCCACTTTATGACCACGAGCAGCATGACGATGGAGGTGATGGCAGTTACACAGGCTTTCATATGGCTGGAATCACAGCATTATACCAAAGTGTGTGTACTAAGTGATTCAATGAGCATGATTCAGAAGGTCGAAGCTGGATCTGTACGTAGACAGTGGACTAAGTCGCTGCGGAAGTCTGTTGTCCGTAAAGTCACCTTCATCTTCGTCCCGGGACATGCGGGAGTCGAGTGAAATGAACGAGCTGACAAACTGGCTGGCTCTGCACCCCCTGTAGATGGCCAGCCCATGGATCGTGCCGGTGTTATTAACGTCCTTAAAGATATTGCGAGAACAGAGGACTTTGACGTCAGTGAATCCACATCGCTGTCCAGGATGAAAGACTTGGGTGTAAGAATAGGCACTGCCAGGCGCGAGAGGTACATCGGAAAAACGAGGTGCCTCGTCAACCAACACAGAACTGGCACTATTAGCCACCGGACGCTGATGCATATGCTGGGGGGAGGATCTGAGCACCTATGGACCTGTCCGGGGTGCAATGAAGATACCCCAACTGATAACTGATAACTGATAATTGATATGATGAGCTAGAGTTATTCGTGATCGCAAAATGGTCCATGAATCCGGCCCGTGTCTCGCCAAAAAAAAAAACGCATGTTCTCTCAATTTTCACTGTAATTTTTTTTAAATTTCGTAATGTGCACATATGTTTTTCGAGTTTTTTCATCCTGATCTGAAAAGTCTAGATATCCGATCCACCCTTTTCTTATTTTCTAAACATCCAATCGACCCACAGAGTAACTTGAACCACGTTTGCTAGAGTTACAAGTGAATGTTCTACTCCTAACCCTCCTCTTGCTGCCCTGACTACATCTAATATACACTCACTGCACTGACTACATCTAATATACACTCACTGCACTGACTACATCTAATATAGACTCACTGCCCTGACTACATCTAATATACACTCACTGCACTGACTACATCTAATATACACTCACTGTACTGACTACATCTAATATACACTCACTGCACTGACTACATCTAATATACACTCACTATACTGACTACATCTAATATACACTCACTGCACTGACTACATCCAATATACACTCACTGCACTGACTACATCTAATATACACTCACTGCCCAGACTACATCTATTATACACTCGCTGCCCTGACTACATCTATTATACACTCGCTGCCCTGATTACATCTATTATACACACACTGCCCTGACTACATCTATTATACACTCGCTGACCTGACTACATCTATTATACACTCGCTGCCCTGACTACATCTATTATACACTTGCTGCCCTGACTACATCTATTATACACTTGCTGCCCTGACTACATCTATTATACACTTGCTGCCCTGACTACATCTATTATACACACACTGCCCTGACTACATCTATTATACACTTGCTGCCCTGACTACATCTATTATACACTTGCTGCCCTGACTACATCTATTATACACTTGCTGCCCTGACTACATCTATTATACACTTGCTGCCCTGACTACATCTATTATACACTCGCTGTCCTGACTACATCTATTATACACTTGCTGCCCTGACTACATCTATTATACACTCGCTGCCCTGACTACATCTATTATACACTTGCTGTCCTGACTACATCTATTATACACTCGCTGCCCTGACTACATCTATTATACACTCGCTGCCCTGACTACATCTATTATACACTTGCTGCCCTGACTACATCTATTATACACTTGCTGCCCTGACTACATCTATTATACACTTGCTGCCCTGACTACATCTATTATACACTTGCTGCCCTGACTACATCTATTATACACACACTGCCCTGACTACATCTATTATACACTTGCTGCCCTGACTACATCTATTATACACTTGCTGCCCTGACTACATCTATTATACACACACTGCCCTGACTACATCTATTATACACTTGCTGCCCTGACTACATCTATTATACACTTGCTGCCCTGACTACATCTATTATACACTTGCTGCCCTGACTACATCTATTATACACTTGCTGCCCTGACTACATCTATTATACACTCGCTGTCCTGACTACATCTATTATACACTTGCTGCCCTGACTACATCTATTATACACTCGCTGTCCTGACTACATCTTCTTCTTCTTCTTCTTCGTTCATCCGGAGTTTTTTTTTCGGATGTGATTGCGTTGTGCCTGTTTACAGCAGAGCTGCGTTCTTGCGCCGTTAGGCCGACACATCCGACTTCTGCGGGCATTTGTTGACCGGGTTAACCTTCCCGGGGGTTTCTTAGGACGTTTGACTCTCACTGTTGTGGTGTTATCCCCCATCCCAGCTGGTCCATATAGAACGGCCAAAGATCCTGGTCAGCCCTCAAGGGAAGGCAGGGGCAGACCATGGGCATTCCCCGCCATCCAAGGAGGCTTCCATACTTGCAGAGCCGATACATAGCGCTCTGGTACTGGGCTCACCCAAGGAATCGTCACGTCCTGCACATGGCTGCTTAGCCTCACTTCCGTATATTGGGCCTTCCGTTCACCATAGGCTGTTCTTCCGGAAACCAGAAGTATGCAGTCTGCAGATGACATCCACACAGTGAGCTTTCGATTCGGACTTTCCATGTAATGGATTTGCTATCCAAGCAATATTCCATTTCGTGCCACTAGGACACTTTTCCACCTTTTATGAAGCCCACACAATGGGCTTTTGATTCGGACTTTCCACGTAATGGATTTGCTATCCAAGCAATATTCCATTTCGTGCCACTAGGACACTTTTCCACCTTTTTAGAAGCCCACACAGCGAGCTTTCGATTTGGACTTTCCACATAATGGATTTGCTATCCAAGCAATATTCCATTTCATGCCTCTGGGTCTTCATGCACCTTTAAATGTCAACTTGTATGTAGTTAAAGTAAGCTGCGGTCAACTTGAGCTTGTTTATATCTCCATAGAGCTTGTCCTCAAATGAAGCAGGTGTGGGCCAAAATATCTTTCTCTGTTCTGCATACGTTGGGCAATCCTGCAGCAAATGTTTTGCTGTCATTTTTCCAGCTCTACAATTACATTCATCGGTATCTCCTATCTTTAGTTTATTGAACAAGTGGTATTTCAGCCTGTTATGTCCTGTGCGGAGTCTGAAGATTGCTACTTGTTCTCTTCGGTCGAGTTTGTAATATGCATCATCCTTCTGATGGCCTGGATGCTCAGATTCCCATTTGGTTCTATAAGTGCTTTTTATCAACCTCTTTGCCTCATTATAGGTTATGCCTATGTCAGGCTGTGGTAGTCGTCCGCCCTCTTTTGCCAGTCTGTCAGCCTCTTCATTTCCAGGTATACTGCAATGTGATGGGATCCACTGTATTACAACTTTTTTGGATTTCTGGCATAGACCATGGAGTGCTGCTCTTAGGTCAGTTAGTTCTGTGCTGTTATTGCTCTTGAGTATTGAGACAGCTGACTTTGCATCTGTGAAGATAGCTATTTGCTTCTCTTTATTTTCCTCCATCAGGAGCATTTCTGCTGCAGTTTTCAAAGCCTCTACCTCCGCTTTGAAGTTACTTGAAAATTTTCCAGTTGCCAATGAATGTGTTTTTTTCACTCCATTTTTTAAATTTAGGAGAATTCCTCCTCCTCCATTCTCTATTGAATTTTTGGCTGATCCATCTGTATATGCATGGGTCCAATTCCTGCTTGGGTAATGTTCTTTTATGTAGTTTAGGGTTATTTCTCTTCTTTCGGTTTCATGCTGAGTGTTCTTTTTCTCAATACCAGGAATGTTTTCTATCATCTCAGGCAGTTGCTGCTGTCTCCAAGCTGGGAACTTGTGTGCATTGTGTATGGGCTTGACTGTTGATATGTTAAGTATAGGATCTGCCCTAATCCTTCGTTTTGCAGTTTCTACAAAGTTGCTACGCTTCAGTCTTCCCTTTCCAAAACCATTAAATCTGTTGTACATAGGGTGGTCTGTCAATCTTCTAAATTTTTCTGCTTGTTGCTGGGCTCTGCTATCTCTTCTATCCTGCATTGGTTGTAAACAAGTGATCTTTTCTAGTTCATTAATAGGCTGCACTGACTACATCTAATATACACTCACTGCCCTGGCTGCATCTAATATACACTCACTGCACTGACTGCATCTAATATACACTCACTGCACTGACTACATCTAATATACACTCACTGCCCTGACTACATCTAATATACACTCACTGCACTGACTACATCTAATATACACTCACTGCCCTGACTACATCAATATACACACACTGCCCTGACTACATGTAATATACACTCACTGCCCTGACTACATCTAATATACACTCACTGCCCTGACTACATCTAATATACACACACTGCCCTGACTACATCTAATATACACTCACTGCCCTGACTACATCTAATATACACTCGCTGCCCTGACTACATCTAATATACACTCACTGCTCTGACTACATCTAATATACACTCACTGCCCTGACTACATCTAATATACACTCACTGCTCTGACTACATCTAATATACACTCACTGCCCTGACTACATCTAATATACACTCACTGCCCTGACTACATCTAATATACACTCACTGCCCTGACTACATCTAATATACACTCACTGCCCTGACTACATCTAATATACACTCACTGCCCTGACTGCATCTAATATACACTCACTGCACTGACTACATCTAATATACACTCACTGCCCTGTCTACATCTAATATACACTCACTGTCCTGACTACATCTAATATACACTCACTGTCCTGACTACATCTAATATACACTCACTGCCTTCACTACAACTAATATACACTCGCTGCTCTTACCACATCTAATATACACTCACTGCACTGACTACATCTAATATACACTCACTGCCCTGACTACAACTAATATACACTCGCTGCCCTGACTACAACTAATATACACTCACTGCACTGACGACATCTATTATACACTCACTGCCCTGACTACATCTAATATACACTCACTGCACTGACTACATCTATTATACACTCGCTGCCCTGACTACATCTAATATACACTCACTGCACTGACGACATCTATTATACACTCACTGCCCTGACTACATCTAATATACACTCACTGCACTGACTACATCTATTATACACTCGCTGCACTGACTACATCTATTATACACTCACTGCACTGACTACATCTAATATACACTCACTGCCCAGACTACATCTATTATACACTCACTGACCTGACTACATCTAATATACACTCACTGTACTGACTACATCTATTATACACTCACTGCACTGACGACATCTATTATACACTCACTGTACTGACGACATCTATTATACACTCACTGCACTGACGACATCTATTATACACTCACTGCACTGACTACATCTAATATACACTCACTGTACTGACGACATCTATTATACACTCACTGCACTGACTACATCTAATATACACTCACTGCCCAGACTACATCTATTATACACTCACTGCACTGACTACATCTATTATACACTCGCTGCACTGACTACATCTATTATACACTCACTGCCTAGACTACATCTATTATACACTCACTGCAAGGACTACATCTATTATACACTCACTGCCCTGACTACATCTATTATACACTCACTGCCCTGACTACATCTAATATACACTCACTGCCCAGACTACATCTATTATACACTCACTGCCCAGACTACATCTAATATACACTCACTGCACTGACTACATCTAATATACACTCACTGCCCAGACTACATCTATTATACACTCACTGCCCAGACTACATCTATTATACACTCACTGCCCTGACTACATCTAATATACACTCACTGCCCAGACTACATCTATTATACACTCACTGCCCAGACTACATCTATTATACACTCACTGCCCAGACTACATCTATTATACACTCACTGCCCAGACTACATCTATTATACACTCACTGCCCAGACTACATCTATTATACAATCACTGCCCAGACTACATCTATTATACACTCACTGCCCAGACTACATCTATTATACACTCACTGCCCTGACTACATCTAATATACACTCACTGCCCAGACTACATCTATTATACACTCGCTGCCCTGACTACATCTACAATACGCTTGCTGCCCTGACTACATCTATTATACACTCGCTGCCCTGACTACATCTACAATACGCTTGCTGCCATGACTACATCTACTATACACTCACTACCCAGACTACATCTAATATACACTCACTGCCCAGACTACATCTATTATACACTCGCTGCCCTGACTACATCTATTATACACTCGTTGCCCTGACTACATCTACAATACGCTTGCTGCCCTGACTACATCTATTATACACTCACTGCCCAGACTACATCTATTATACACTCGCTGCCCTGACGACATCTAATATACACTCACTGCACTGACTACATCTAATATACACTCACTGCCCAGACTACATCTATTATACACTCACTGCCCAGACTACATCTATTATACACTCACTGCCCTGACTACATCTAATATACACTCACTGCCCTGACTACATCAATATACACACACTGCCCTGACTACATGTAATATACACTCACTGCCCTGACTACATCTAATATACACTCACTGCCCTGACTACATCTAATATACACACACTGCACTGACTACATCTAATATACACTCACTGCCCTGACTACATCTAATATACACTCGCTGCCCTGACTACATCTAATATACACTCACTGCTCTGACTACATCTAATATACACTCACTGCCCTGACTACATCTAATATACACTCACTGCTCTGACTACATCTAATATACACTCACTGCCCTGACTACATCTAATATACACTCACTGCCCTGACTACATCTAATATACACTCACTGCCCTGACTACATCTAATATACACTCACTGCCCTGACTACATCTAATATACACTCACTGCCCTGACTGCATCTAATATACACTCACTGCACTGACTACATCTAATATACACTCACTGCCCTGTCTACATCTAATATACACTCACTGTCCTGACTACATCTAATATACACTCACTGTCCTGACTACATCTAATATACACTCACTGCCTTCACTACAACTAATATACACTCGCTGCTCTTACCACATCTAATATACACTCACTGCACTGACTACATCTAATATACACTCACTGCCCTGACTACAACTAATATACACTCGCTGCCCTGACTACAACTAATATACACTCACTGCACTGACGACATCTATTATACACTCACTGCCCTGACTACATCTAATATACACTCACTGCACTGACTACATCTATTATACACTCGCTGCCCTGACTACATCTAATATACACTCACTGCACTGACGACATCTATTATACACTCACTGCCCTGACTACATCTAATATACACTCACTGCACTGACTACATCTATTATACACTCGCTGCACTGACTACATCTATTATACACTCACTGCACTGACTACATCTAATATACACTCACTGCCCAGACTACATCTATTATACACTCACTGACCTGACTACATCTAATATACACTCACTGTACTGACTACATCTATTATACACTCACTGCACTGACGACATCTATTATACACTCACTGTACTGACGACATCTATTATACACTCACTGCACTGACGACATCTATTATACACTCACTGCACTGACTACATCTAATATACACTCACTGTACTGACGACATCTATTATACACTCACTGCACTGACTACATCTAATATACACTCACTGCCCAGACTACATCTATTATACACTCACTGCACTGACTACATCTATTATACACTCGCTGCACTGACTACATCTATTATACACTCACTGCCCAGACTACATCTATTATACACTCACTGCAAGGACTACATCTATTATACACTCACTGCCCTGACTACATCTATTATACACTCACTGCCCTGACTACATCTAATATACACTCACTGCCCAGACTACATCTATTATACACTCACTGCCCAGACTACATCTATTATACACTCACTGCCCAGACTACATCTATTATACACTCACTGCCCAGACTACATCTATTATACAATCACTGCCCAGACTACATCTATTATACACTCACTGCCCAGACTACATCTATTATACACTCACTGCCCTGACTACATCTAATATACACTCACTGCCCAGACTACATCTATTATACACTCGCTGCCCTGACTACATCTACAATACGCTTGCTGCCCTGACTACATCTATTATACACTCGCTGCCCTGACTACATCTACAATACGCTTGCTGCCATGACTACATCTACTATACACTCACTACCCAGACTACATCTAATATACACTCACTGCCCAGACTACATCTATTATACACTCGCTGCCCTGACTACATCTATTATACACTCGTTGCCCTGACTACATCTACAATACGCTTGCTGCCCTGACTACATCTATTATACACTCACTGCCCAGACTACATCTATTATACACTCGCTGCCCTGACTACATCTAATATACACTCACTGCACTGACTACATCTAATATACACTCACTGCCCAGACTACATCTATTATACACTCACTGCCCAGACTACATCTATTATACACTCACTGCCCTGACTACATCTAATATACACTCACTGCCCTGACTACATCAATATACACACACTGCCCTGACTACATGTAATATACACTCACTGCCCTGACTACATCTAATATACACTCACTGCCCTGACTACATCTAATATACACACACTGCCCTGACTACATCTAATATACACTCACTGCCCTGACTACATCTAATATACACTCGCTGCCCTGACTACATCTAATATACACTCACTGCTCTGACTACATCTAATATACACTCACTGCCCTGACTACATCTAATATACACTCACTGCTCTGACTACATCTAATATACACTCACTGCCCTGACTACATCTAATATACACTCACTGCCCTGACTACATCTAATATACACTCACTGCCCTGACTACATCTAATATACACTCACTGCCCTGACTACATCTAATATACACTCACTGCCCTGACTGCATCTAATATACACTCACTGCACTGACTACATCTAATATACACTCACTGCCCTGTCTACATCTAATATACACTCACTGTCCTGACTACATCTAATATACACTCACTGTCCTGACTACATCTAATATACACTCACTGCCTTCACTACAACTAATATACACTCGCTGCTCTTAACACATCTAATATACACTCACTGCACTGACTACATCTAATATACACTCACTGCCCTGACTACAACTAATATACACTCGCTGCCCTGACTACAACTAATATACACTCACTGCACTGACGACATCTATTATACACTCACTGCCCTGACTACATCTAATATACACTCACTGCACTGACTACATCTATTATACACTCGCTGCCCTGACTACATCTAATATACACTCACTGCACTGACGACATCTATTATACACTCACTGCCCTGACTACATCTAATATACACTCACTGCACTGACTACATCTATTATACACTCGCTGCACTGACTACATCTATTATACACTCACTGCACTGACTACATCTAATATACACTCACTGCCCAGACTACATCTATTATACACTCACTGACCTGACTACATCTAATATACACTCACTGTACTGACTACATCTATTATACACTCACTGCACTGACGACATCTATTATACACTCACTGTACTGACGACATCTATTATACACTCACTGCACTGACGACATCTATTATACACTCACTGCACTGACTACATCTAATATACACTCACTGTACTGACGACATCTATTATACACTCACTGCACTGACTACATCTAATATACACTCACTGCCCAGACTACATCTATTATACACTCACTGCACTGACTACATCTATTATACACTCGCTGCACTGACTACATCTATTATACACTCACTGCCCAGACTACATCTATTATACACTCACTGCAAGGACTACATCTATTATACACTCACTGCCCTGACTACATCTATTATACACTCACTGCCCTGACTACATCTAATATACACTCACTGCCCAGACTACATCTATTATACACTCACTGCCCAGACTACATCTAATATACACTCACTGCACTGACTACATCTAATATACACTCACTGCCCAGACTACATCTATTATACACTCACTGCCCAGACTACATCTATTATACACTCACTGCCCTGACTACATCTAATATACACTCACTGCCCAGACTACATCTATTATACACTCACTGCCCAGACTACATCTATTATACACTCACTGCCCAGACTACATCTATTATACACTCACTGCCCAGACTACATCTATTATACACTCACTGCCCAGACTACATCTATTATACAATCACTGCCCAGACTACATCTATTATACACTCACTGCCCAGACTACATCTATTATACACTCACTGCCCTGACTACATCTAATATACACTCACTGCCCAGACTACATCTATTATACACTCGCTGCCCTGACTACATCTACAATACGCTTGCTGCCCTGACTACATCTAATATACACTCACTGCCCAGACTACATCTATTATACACTCACTGCCCAGACTACATCTATTATACACTCACTGCCCAGACTACATCTATTATACACTCACTGCCCTGACTACATCTAATATACACTCACTGCCCAGACTACATCTATTATACACTCACTGCCCAGACTACATCTATTATACACTCACTGCCCAGACTACATCTAATATACACTCACTGCCCAGACTACATCTATTATACACTTGCTGCCCTGACTACATCTATTATACACTCGCTGCCCTGACTACATCTACAATACGCTTGCTGCCATGACTACATCTACTATACACTCACTACCCAGACTACATCTAATATACACTCACTGCCCAGACTACATCTATTATACACTCGCTGCCCTGACTACATCTATTATACACTCGTTGCCCTGACTACATCTACAATACGCTTGCTGCCCTGACTACATCTAATATACACTCACTGCCCAGACTACATCTATTATACACTCACTGCCCAGACTACATCTATTATACACTCGCTGCCCTGACTACATCTATTATACACTCGCTGTCCTGACTACATCTATTATACACTTGCTGCCCTGACTACATCTATTATACACTCGCTGTCCTGACTACATCTTCTTCTTCTTCTTCTTCGTTCATCCGGAGTTTTTTTTTCGGATGTGATTGCGTTGTGCCTGTTTACAGCAGAGCTGCGTTCTTGCGCCGTTAGGCCGACACATCCGACTTCTGCGGGCATTTGTTGACCAGGTTAACCTTCCCGGGGGTTTCTTAGGACGTTTGACTCTCACTGTTGTGGTGTTATCCCCCATCCCAGCTGGTCCATATAGAACGGCCAAAGATCCTGGTCAGCCCTCAAGGGAAGGCAGGGGCAGACCATGGGCATTCCCCGCCATCCAAGGAGGCTTCCATACTTGCAGAGCCGATACATAGCGCTCTGGTACTGGGCTCACCCAAGGAATCGTCACGTCCTGCACATGGCTGCTTAGCCTCACTTCCGTATATTGGGCCTTCCGTTCACCATAGGCTGTTCTTCCGGAAACCAGAAGTATGCAGTCTGCAGATGACATCCACACAGTGAGCTTTCGATTCGGACTTTCCATGTAATGGATTTGCTATCCAAGCAATATTCCATTTCGTGCCACTAGGACACTTTTCCACCTTTTATGAAGCCCACACAATGGGCTTTTGATTCGGACTTTCCACGTAATGGATTTGCTATCCAAGCAATATTCCATTTCGTGCCACTAGGACACTTTTCCACCTTTTTAGAAGCCCACACAGCGAGCTTTCGATTTGGACTTTCCACATAATGGATTTGCTATCCAAGCAATATTCCATTTCATGCCTCTGGGTCTTCATGCACCTTTAAATGTCAACTTGTATGTAGTTAAAGTAAGCTGCGGTCAACTTGAGCTTGTTTATATCTCCATAGAGCTTGTCCTCAAATGAAGCAGGTGTGGGCCAAAATATCTTTCTCTGTTCTGCATACGTTGGGCAATCCTGCAGCAAATGTTTTGCTGTCATTTTTCCAGCTCTACAATTACATTCATCGGTATCTCCTATCTTTAGTTTATTGAACAAGTGGTATTTCAGCCTATTATGTCCTGTGCGGAGTCTGAAGATTGCTACTTGTTCTCTTCGGTCGAGTTTGTAATATGCATCATCCTTCTGATGGCCTGGATGCTCAGATTCCCATTTGGTTCTATAAGTGCTTTTTATCAACCTCTTTGCCTCATTATAGGTTATGTCTATGTCAGGCTGTGGTAGTCGTCCGCCCTCTTTTGCCAGTCTGTCAGCCTCTTCATTTCCAGGTATACTGCAATGTGATGGGATCCACTGTATTACAACTTTTTTGGATTTCTGGCATAGACCATGGAGTGCTGCTCTTAGGTCAGTTAGTTCTGTGCTGTTATTGCTCTTGAGTATTGAGACAGCTGACTTTGCATCTGTGAAGATAGCTATTTGCTTCTCTTTATTTTCCTCCATCAGGAGCATTTCTGCTGCAGTTTTCAAAGCCTCTACCTCCGCTTTGAAGTTACTTGAAAATTTTCCAGTTGCCAATGAATGTGTTTTTTTCACTCCATTTTTTAAATTTAGGAGAATTCCTCCTCCTCCATTCTCTATTGAATTTTTGGCTGATCCATCTGTATATGCATGGGTCCAATTCCTGCTTGGGTAATGTTCTTTTATGTAGTTTAGGGTTATTTCTCTTCTTTCGGTTTCATGCTGAGTGTTCTTTTTCTCAATACCAGGAATGTTTTCTATCATCTCAGGCAGTTGCTGCTGTCTCCAAGCTGGGAACTTGTGTGCATTGTGTATGGGCTTGACTGTTGATATGTTAAGTATAGGATCTGCCCTAATCCTTCGTTTTGCAGTTTCTACAAAGTTGCTACGCTTCAGTCTTCCCTTTCCAAAACCATTAAATCTGTTGTACATAGGGTGGTCTGTCAATCTTCTAAATTTTTCTGCTTGTTGCTGGGCTCTGCTATCTGTTCTATCCTGCATTGGTTGTAAACAAGTGATCTTTTCTAGTTCATTAATAGGCTGCACTGACTACATCTAATATACACTCACTGCCCTGACTGCATCTAATATACACTCACTGCACTGACTGCATCTAATATACACTCACTGCACTGACTACATCTAATATACACTCACTGCCCTGACTACATCTAATATACACTCACTGCACTGACTACATCTAATATACACTCACTGCCCTGACTACATCAATATACACACACTGCCCTGACTACATGTAATATACACTCACTGCCCTGACTACATCTAATATACACTCACTGCCCTGACTACATCTAATATACACACACTGCCCTGACTACATCTAATATACACTCACTGCCCTGACTACATCTAATATACACTCGCTGCCCTGACTACATCTAATATACACTCACTGCTCTGACTACATCTAATATACACTCACTGCCCTGACTACATCTAATATACACTCACTGCTCTGACTACATCTAATATACACTCACTGCCCTGACTACATCTAATATACACTCACTGCCCTGACTACATCTAATATACACTCACTGCCCTGACTACATCTAATATACACTCACTGCCCTGACTACATCTAATATACACTCACTGCCCTGACTGCATCTAATATACACTCACTGCACTGACTACATCTAATATACACTCACTGTCCTGTCTACATCTAATATACACTCACTGTCCTGACTACATCTAATATACACTCACTGTCCTGACTACATCTAATATACACTCACTGCCTTCACTACAACTAATATACACTCGCTGCTCTTACCACATCTAATATACACTCACTGCACTGACTACATCTAATATACACTCACTGCCCTGACTACAACTAATATACACTCGCTGCCCTGACTACAACTAATATACACTCACTGCACTGACGACATCTATTATACACTCACTGCCCTGACTACATCTAATATACACTCACTGCACTGACTACATCTATTATACACTCGCTGCCCTGACTACATCTAATATACACTCACTGCACTGACGACATCTATTATACACTCACTGCCCTGACTACATCTAATATACACTTACTGCACTGACTACATCTATTATACACTCGCTGCACTGACTACATCTATTATACACTCACTGCACTGACTACATCTAATATACACTCACTGCCCAGACTACATCTATTATACACTCACTGACCTGACTACATCTAATATACACTCACTGTACTGACTACATCTATTATACACTCACTGCACTGACGACATCTATTATACACTCACTGTACTGACGACATCTATTATACACTCACTGCACTGACGACATCTATTATACACTCACTGCACTGACTACATCTAATATACACTCACTGTACTGACGACATCTATTATACACTCACTGCACTGACTACATCTAATATACACTCACTGCCCAGACTACATCTATTATACACTCACTGCACTGACTACATCTATTATACACTCGCTGCACTGACTACATCTATTATACACTCACTGCCCAGACTACATCTATTATACACTCACTGCAAGGACTACATCTATTATACACTCACTGCCCTGACTACATCTATTATACACTCACTGCCCTGACTACATCTAATATACACTCACTGCCCAGACTACATCTATTATACACTCACTGCCCAGACTACATCTAATATACACTCACTGCACTGACTACATCTAATATACACTCACTGCCCAGACTACATCTATTATACACTCACTGCCCAGACTACATCTATTATACACTCACTGCCCTGACTACATCTACTATACACTCACTGCCCAGACTACATCTATTATACACTCACTGCCCAGACTACATCTATTATACACTCACTGCCCAGACTACATCTATTATACACTCACTGCCCAGACTACATCTATTATACACTCACTGCCCAGACTACATCTATTATACAATCACTGCCCAGACTACATCTATTATACACTCACTGCCCAGACTACATCTATTATACACTCACTGCCCTGACTACATCTAATATACACTCACTGCCCAGACTACATCTATTATACACTCGCTGCCCTGACTACATCTACAATACGCTTGCTGCCCTGACTACATCTAATATACACTCACTGCCCAGACTACATCTATTATACACTCACTGCCCAGACTACATCTATTATACACTCACTGCCCAGACTACATCTATTATACACTCACTGCCCTGACTACATCTAATATACACTCACTGCCCAGACTACATCTATTATACACTCACTGCCCAGACTACATCTATTATACACTCACTGCCCAGACTACATCTAATATACACTCACTGCCCAGACTACATCTATTATACACTTGCTGCCCTGACTACATCTATTATACACTCGCTGCCCTGACTACATCTACAATACGCTTGCTGCCATGACTACATCTACTATACACTCACTACCCAGACTACATCTAATATACACTCACTGCCCAGACTACATCTATTATACACTCGCTGCCCTGACTACATCTATTATACACTCGTTGCCCTGACTACATCTACAATACGCTTGCTGCCCTGACTACATCTAATATACACTCACTGCCCAGACTACATCTATTATACACTCACTGCCCAGACTACATCTATTATACACTCACTGCCCAGACTACATCTATTATACACTCACTGCCCTGACTACATCTAATATACACTCACTGCCCAGACTACATCTATTATACACTCACTGCCCAGACTACATCTATTATACACTCGCTGCCCTGACTACATCTACAATACGCTTGCTGCCATGACTACATCTAATATACACTCACTGCCCAGACTACATCTATTATACACTCACTGCCCAGACTACGTCTATTATACACTCACTGCCCAGACTACATCTATTATACACTCACTGCCCAGACTACATCTATTATACACTCACTGCCCAGACTACATCTATTATACAATCACTGCCCAGACTACATCTATTATACACTCACTGCCCAGACTACATCTATTATACACTCACTGCCCTGACTACATCTAATATACACTCACTGCCCAGACTACATCTATTATACACTCGCTGCCCTGACTACATCTACAATACGCTTGCTGCCCTGACTACATCTAATATACACTCACTGCCCAGACTACATCTATTATACACTCACTGCCCAGACTACATCTATTATACACTCACTGCCCAGACTACATCTATTATACACTCACTGCCCTGACTACATCTAATATACACTCACTGCCCAGACTACATCTATTATACACTCACTGCCCAGACTACATCTATTATACACTCACTGCCAGGACTACATCTAATATACACTCACTGCCCAGACTACATCTATTATACACTTGCTGCCCTGACTACATCTATTATACACTCGCTGCCCTGACTACATCTACAATACGCTTGCTGCCATGACTACATCTACTATACACTCACTACCCAGACTACATCTAATATACACTCACTGCCCAGACTACATCTATTATACACTCGCTGCCCTGACTACATCTATTATACACTCGTTGCCCTGACTACATCTACAATACGCTTGCTGCCCTGACTACATCTAATATACACTCACTGCCCAGACTACATCTATTATACACTCACTGCCCAGACTACATCTATTATACACTCACTGCCCAGACTACATCTATTATACACTCACTGCCCTGACTACATCTAATATACACACACTGCCCAGACTACATCTATTATACACTCACTGCCCAGGCTACATCTATTATACACTCACTGCCCAGACTACATCTAATATACACTCACTGCCCAGACTACATCTATTATACACTCGCTGCCCTGACTACATCTATTATACACTCGCTGCCCTGACTACATCTACAGTACGCTTGCTGCCATGACTACATCTACTATACACTCACTGCCCAGACTACATCTAATATACACTCACTGCCCAGACTACATCTATTATACACTCACTGCCCTGACTACATCTAATATACACTCACTGCCCAGACTATATCTATTATACACTCACTGCCCAGACTACATCTAATATACACTCACTGCCCAGACTACATCTATTATACACTCGCTGCCCTGACTACATCTATTATACACTCGCTGCCCTGACTACATCTATTATACACTCGCTGCCCTGACTACATCTACAATACGATTGCTGCCATGACTACATCTAGTATACGGTTGCTGCTATGACTACATCTACTATACACTCGCTGTCCTGACTACATCTATTATACACTCGCTGCCCTGACTACATCTATTATACACTCGCTGTCCTGACTACATCTATTATACACTCGCTGCCCTGACTACATCTACACAATGCTTGTTTCCATGACTACATCTACTATACTCTTGTTGCCATGACTACATCTACAATACGCTTGCTGCCATGACTACATCTAGTATACTCTTGCTGCCATGACTGCATCTACTATACGCTTGTTGCGCTGACTACATCTACTATACGCTTGTTGCCCTGACTACATCTACTATACGCTTGTTGCGCTGACTACATCTACTATACGCTTGTTGCCCTGACTACATCTACTATACGCTTGCTGCCATGACTACATCTACTATACGCTTGTTGCCATGACTACATCTACTATACGCTTGCTGCCCTGACTACATCTACTATACGCTTGCTGCCATGACTACATCTACTAAACGCTTGCTGCTATGACTACATCTACTATACTCTTGATATTATGACTACATCTACTATACTCTTGCTGCCATGACTACATCTACTATACGCCAGCTGCCATGACTACATCTACTATACTCTTGCTGCTATGACTACATCTACTATACGCTTGCTGCCCTGACTACATCTACTATACGCCAGCTGCCATGACTACATCTACTATACGCTTGCTGCCATGACTACATCTACTATACGCTTGCTGCCATGACTACATCTACTATACGCCAGCTGCCATGACTACATCTACTATACGCTTGCTGCCATGACTACATCTACTAAACGCTTGCTGCTATGACTACATCTACTATACTCTTGCTGCTATGACTACATCTACTATACTCTTGCTGCCTGACTACATCTACTATACGCTTGCTGCCTGACTACATCCAAGATAGCCATCTGCCACAAACATGAATTCAGCCTCTCTAAACATGCTGAGAACAGCGTTCACCAAACAGAACATTACAACAGCTGCAGACACATTTTGTGCGTGAGTGTGCATGCGTGCGTGCGTGCGTGCGTGTGGGTGGTGTGTGTGTGGGTGCGTGCGTGTGTGTGGGTGGGTTGGTGTGTGTGCGTGCGCGCGCGTGAGTGTGTGCGTATGTGTGTGTGTGTGTATGCCTCAGCCCAACCATCTTCTTCCTCTGATTAAAGTACTTGAATCTGCTGGAAGGTGTACGGCCTCGCCATAGGTGAACCAAAATTATAGGAAACGAATAGATTGCTGTCGGGGTGAGCATTGACTCGCGGGCCAGCCTTACCTTCGCAAACCGTGGGAATATGTCCCTCATAAGAGACACCTATCTACTGTAGTAAGCACATTCTCTGACCTACATCTGGTTATATCTCCTGGTTCCGTTGAAGACTTCTCCGGGATACTAATTTGTGTGCGTATGTTTTTTTTTTTCCTTCCTTTTTTTAAGATTTATTTTTTCTTCAGGGTGCGACTTGTAAATTTGTAAAAAAAGATGTTGATTTTACCATGAGCAATTCCCCCAGTGTAAAGTTTCAGTGTTTGAACCAGTTTAGTTTATATACGCACACCCATACAACCCATGCACGTACAATTATCCATCCGCACGCACACATATACATACATCTGCTAGCCCTGTGAGCATCAATGAGGATTTGTCAAACTGACCAGTGCCGGCCAGGTCGATGTGGCATGAATGTGGTCTTCTGCGATCACGCGTTTACTACTAGTAAAACCACTACTACTACTACTACTACTACTACTACTACTACTACTACTACTACTACTACTACTATACTACTACTACTACTACTACTACTACTACTACTACTACTACTACTATAATACTACTACTACTACTACTACTACTATAATACTACTATTACTACTACTACTACTACTACTACTACTACTACTACTACTACTACCACTACTACTATTGCTGCTGCTACTACTACTATTTAGTACTACATACGAAATGTTCAAAAATTTATTCATTTAGTGCATTTAAACACATAGGCCGCAAACAATATATTGCACAATTCTTTGCCTGGCATTTCGCCGCATCTCACCAGGTGCATACTGCGGACAGACAGACAGACAGACAGACAGACAGACAGACAGACAGACAGACAGACAGACAGACAGACAGACAGACAGACAGACAGACAGACAGACAGACAGACAGACAGACAGACAGACAGATGTTTACTTCTGTAGACAGCTAGGCAACATATACATTGGATATATGAGAAGAGAGTGAACCAAATGAGAATACAAAAGGTGGGGGGAGGGGTAGAGACAATGTGAGAGACATAGACATAGAGAGACATAGAGAGACATAGAGAGACATAGACATATGGAAAGAGACAGAGATCAAAGAGAGAGAGAGAAAGAGAGAGACAGACGAGAGACAGAGAGAGACAAGAGACACAGCGGGAGACAAAGAGAGACAAGAGACACAGCGGGAGACAAAGAGAGACAACGACAAGGGGTGAGAGATAGACATATAGAGAGACACAGATAGAGATACGAGAGAGGCAAAGAGAAACAGAGAGGAGGCAAGAGATAGACATAAAGAGAGACAGAGAGACGGAGAGAGCGGCGAGAGAGAGAGAGACAAAGAGAGACAGAGAGAGACAGAGAGAGGCGAGAGAGAGATAGACACAGGGTGACACACACACACACACACACACACACAGACACAGGTGCAGAGAAAGAGAGAGAGAGAGAGAGAGGGAGAGAAAGAGAGAGAGAGAGAGAATTAGAGAGTGAAGATATAAAGTTAAGAAAACTTATCTAAACAAACCAGTCCTACACGAGAAACATATTTATCTCCCCTCAGTGGGTGCACAGCATTTTACCTAGAAGATACTCATTACCTTAAGCTGCCTCCTCCCATCCTGCCCCATCCTCAATCCCCCTCCACTGTCCCACCTCAAGACTACTGACTCCTCAGACCTCATGCCAGGCACCTTGTCCCTGGAAGTGAAAGTAGGGCAAGAGATGATAATACTCCAGTCTCCGCACATTTCCACCTACCTCATTCTCTTGGTCCGACCAGACATCCCGTATCTCGGCTCATTTTCTACACCTCTCAGGAAGCTTGTTTGTGTGTGTGTGTGTCGAGCGCTTATTTCGCGAGCAAGCAAATCGCTACCATGCCTGGATCCAAAGCTGAAAAGCGAATGAAAGTTAGGTCAAAATTGCTATGTTAACTCTGTTCGTACATATTCTTGTTATTTGTGTTGTTGTTGTTGGTGGTGGTGGTGGGGTGGCTGGTGTTGTTGTTGCCAATGGTGGTGGTGGGGTGTTGTTGCTGTTGGTGGTGGTGTTATAGTTGTTGTTGTTGTTGTTGTTGTTGGAGGTGGTGGTGGTGGCGGTGGCTGTTGTTTTCATTGGTGATGTTGTTGTTGGTGGCGGTGTTGTTGTTGTTGTTAGTGGTGGTGGCGGTGTTGTTGTTGTTGTTAGTGGCGGTGTTGTTTTTGTTGTTAGTGGTGGTGGCGGTGTTGTTGTTGTTGTTGTTAGTGGTGGTGGCGGTGTTGTTGTTGTTGTTTTTGTTGTTGTTGGAGGAGGAGTTGGTGTTGTTGTTGATGGCTGTTGTTGTCATTGGTGATGTTGTTGTTGGTCGTGGTGGCGGTGTTATAGTTGTTGTTGTTGGAGGTGTTGGTGTTGGTGTTGTTGTTGTTGTTCGTGGTGGCGGCGGCGTGGCTGTTGTTGTCATTGGTGATGTTGTTGTTGATGGTGGTGGTGTCATAGTTGTTGTTGTTGTTATTGTTGTTGGTGGTGGTGGTGTTGGTTGTGGTGGTGTTAGTGGTGGTGTTGTTGTTGGTGGTGGTAGTGGTGTTATTGTTGTTGTTATTGTTGTTGGTGGTGGTGGTGGTGGCGGTGGTTGTAATGATGATGGTGATGTTATAATTGGTGTTGTTGGTTTTGATGATGGTGTTGTTGTTGCTGGTGGTGTTATTGGTGGTGTCAGTGGTGTTGTTGTTGATGGGGGTGGTGTTAGTGGTGGTGTTATAGTTGTTGTTGGTGGTGGTGGCGTAGTTATTGTTGGTGGTGTAGCTGATGGTGTTGTTGTTCTTGTTGTTGTTGGTATTTGTACCTACGTCATTCTCTCCTATTAAATACTTCATCTCTTGTCGCAGTTTCTAAACCTCTTATAGAATTCGATACAATATTACCCCGTTGTGAATTTGTATAACGAAGATACACACAAAATGTTGCACCATTTTGACCTGGCATACTTCGCCGTGTCTCGTCAGGTGTTTACTACAGAAAAAGATCAACATATAATGAAGTAACGTAACAAATCCTTTCAACCGAAATAAACAAAACACGTATTCATATATTTAAATTCTATCACAATAGTTTTAGAGACTATCAAGTCTTTTTGCTTACATAATTGTGGTTTACCTGAGTGAATAGTAGACGCTTCGATATAACTTTATTAACTTTTGGTTATAAGTAGTGAAAAGCACACTGAAATTCTCTTCGATTGCAACCTATCCAGGTTCTATTAAAAGCGTGTTATTGTATATTGTGCGATACATTGTTTGTATGTTCATTATTCAGATATCTGCGGAAGATAATCACCTTTAAACTGTCATTATGATGTCGCTGTGTTCGTCAGCACCGTGATGTCACGTAGTTAACACTCTTGACATCCTTAACAACAATATTGACAGGTTACAAGACAATGGCATGGTTAATGTAATTTCTATCACACTTTTAAGGTTTTCATTTGAAGCCCTCTCGTATTAAACATCACAGTTGATGGGAAATGACAGTGAACAAACGAAGGAACTTTATTTTCAAAGAGTTAAGTAGTCATGGAAAGTATGGTCTCTAGAAGAAGAGACGAAATTCCACTAGCTCAAATATGGACACAAGATAATGCAGTCACCATTGGCATTACAATCACCCTTGGCATTCTAATGTCTATAAACACCGCTCCACTTAGAGTATTGTTGTTAATGTTTTGATGCCAGTTTTCTATCATGTTTATTAGGGCCGTATGACAAGAATATTTTAGCCGAAACCCTGACTAGTGATGTAAAGTATGGTCCTAGAAGAAGAGACGGGATTCCGCTAGCTCAATGATGGACACAGGACATTGCAGTCACCCTTGGCATTAAAGAGCGTGAGACAGAAGAGCTGATCAAGACGGGGGAAACTTGTCGTTGAGTCGTGATGAGATCCACTTGGACAAAGGACCTACTATACTACATGCTGGAACACTTAAATGTCTTGGGAATTAAAGGGACCCGGTGTGACACTAACACATCACCCAAGGATAGCCGATTGGTCTATAAAGATATGGATCTTTAAAGATATGGATCTATAAAGATATGGATACAGCACCATATGCCAAAAGCCTTATGAGTGTAAAAGAGTCATTTAACTTTCTATCCTCTCCCGTTCGTTATGCCGTAGTGTTGGCACTGAATCCCAGCGACCTGGCGCGTTAATCTTCTGTCTGTCTGTCTGTCTGTCTATCTGTCTGTCTGTCTGTCTGTCTGTCTGTCTGTCTGTCAATCGCTTTATCTATGTATTTGTCAGTCTGTCTGCCGTTATGCCTGTCAGTCTGTTTTTCTATCTGTCTGTCTTGTTGTCCGCAGCAGTCTATACATCCTTCAACCCATCTAGTTTCTAAGTCTGCAATAGAAAATATACACCCTGCACTTCTTTCTGTATAGTTTTATCATACGTACACCCCAGTGTACAGGCTATTGGATCGACAACCGAAACACAATGCCCAATTAACCTGAGACTGCTACAGACTACTATGTTAATAAACCAGTGCGCTTACCACAAGGTTCACACAACTGCTACCATGTCGGTTACTGCTTGAATTATTATACAGAAGTGGTTAACAGTTAACCCCAAGGTCGTTGACCTCGTTTCTACCCCGACTAGAACCGGCGAAGGAAGTCAGGGATTTTGTCCATGTTCCCTAGACCGCCTTCTGTCTTCAATTTGTGAGTCATGGATTCTTGACATCTGGCTGTCTATTTGCCGGTATGTCAGCCTGTCTGTTTGTACGTTCGCCCGTAAGTATGCCAGTCTATTTATGTTTCCATCCATCTATCCATATATCCACCAACCCATCCCCCACCCATCCATCCACCCATACAATCATCTATCTATCTATCTATCTATCTATCTATCTATCTATCTATCTATCTATCTATCTATCTATCTATCTGTCTGTCTGCCTGTCTGTCTGCCTGCCTGCCTGCCTGCCTGTCTGCCTGCCTGCCTGTCTGTCTGTCTGTCTGTCTGTCTAAAAACAAAAGACTACCAACTCGCCAAAATTAAAAAAATTATTGATGAGGACACAAGGAAAATATTCTATACTTCTCACATACAGACACATTTTGACTGCTGCTCTACAATCTGGGACGGTTGTTCCAATTCAAGCACCAAGCAACTTTACTCACTCCAGAAACGGGCCATGGGTTTAATTTATGGCAAACATTTATCTGACAATCCTAGTCTGTCTGTCTGTCTGTCTGTCTGTCTGTCTGTCTAACCATATATATATATTAATCTACATACGCATTCATTCATTCATCTGCCAGCAAGCCCGTTGATCTAGCCACATTTCCGTCTCCATTTCCCCCCACTTCGCAATGATATTTCATTCCTACTTCTGGAACTATTTCACATCTTAATCCACAGTATCCACCCGATTCCTTGTTTACTCTTCCGTAGTCTCTTACCCCAAATTTATCCAAATTAGTGCCCCCCTCCCTCCCTCCCACACCCTCCCTCTTTCCTATTCATCCCATTTTAGACAAAGATCTGCCTTTATCGCTGTCGAAATTCGTTGCATGGCACGATGTATTTGATTCAACAGACCTCCAGTTTCCGTTGCCACACTGCATATTCTTATTCTCCGATCGTTGCATTTATTGCTTTATCTAATATGTATTATTTATGAATCTCGAGAATACAGGACGGATATGTGAAAAGAGCATTGATTGAAGGTACAGTTCTCTGAAGAAGAGGCGAGAGTCGACCAGCGCTAAGGCGGACGCGGGACGGCGCAGACATCTTCGATGGAAGGGTGCATGAGGAGGAAGAAGTGGCAAGGTATCGTTAGAAGGAAGGGTGCATGAGGCAGAAGAAGTGGCAAGGTATCGTTAGAAGGAAGGGTGCATGAGGCAGAAGAAATGACAAGGTATCGTTAGAACGAAGGGTGCATGAGGCAGAAGAAGTGGCAAGGTATCGTTGGAGGGAAGGGTACATGAGGCAGAAGAAGTGGCAAGGTATCGTTGGAGGGAAGGGTACATGAGGCAGAAGAAGTGGCAAGGTATCGTTGGAGGGAAGGGTACATGAGGCAGAAGAAGTGGCAAGGTATCGTTGGAGGAAAGGGTACATGAGGCAGAAGAAGTGGCAAGGTATCGTTGGAGGGAAGGGTACATGAGGCAGAAGAAGTGGCAAGGTATCGTTGGAAGGAAGGGTGCATGAGGCAGAAGAAGTGACAAGGTATCGTTGGAAGGAAGGGTGCGTGAGGCAGAAGAAGTGGCAAGGTATCGTTGGAAGTAAGGGTATGACGCAGAAGAAGTAGCAAGGTATCAAATCCTTGGACAATTTGGCATCATGGCATGGGGGAACATGAGTGTCAGAAATTATTGGCAGTACACGAGATAGAAGGTTGTGGAAAGATATGATCGCCAACGTCCCACGGCATGGACTATAAGAAGATTGGCAGTACACGAGATAGAAGGCTGTGGAAGGATATGGTCACCAATGCCACACGGCGTGGACTATAAGAAGATTGTCAGTACACGAAACAAAAGGTTGTGGGCAGATGTGATCACTAGTGCCACACGACAAGGTCGCCCCATATCGCCAGAAACAGGTAACGTGCGAAATCGCTTTGCTATTAGATCTGTATATTAAACATTGACTGGGTTACTAATTTTCATGGAAGGAATGGGTTTAGACATTGACTGAGATACTAATTTCCATAGAAGAAATTAGTTTAATCACAGACCGGTTAATAATTTTCGTGGAAGGAATGAGTGCAAACATTGGCTCGATTAAGACAGAAAGTGCCTGGAAACGAAAGAGTTAAACTACTAACTGGGAGAAAATAGGTCAATGTCACAGCAGTTAGCAGTTAAAGGAGCTATGGAATAAAATACTGCCGCGGTTCTTAAGCCAAGTCTGTTTCTCAAAAGATACTGAACTCTTGACCTCATTCTACAGTGCCGGTGGCAAGTACCCGGTCATTTGTTAACCTCAATACCTAGACATTATTCCTGTCCGCGCTCCACTTTCATGGTTCTTTGGGGGATATAGTATTATTTGGTATTTATGTGTACACCAGTGTAACGTGGGGAATAGACAGATGAATCTTCTTCTAGGTCTTCTTCCTCTTCTTGTTCTCGTTCTTCTTGTTCTTGTTCTTCTTCTTCTTCTTCTTCTTCTTCTTCTTCTTCTTCTTCTTCTTCTTCTTCTTCTTCTTCTTCTTCTTCTTCTTCTTCTTCTTCTTCTCCTCCTTCTTCTTCTTCTTCTTCTTCTTCTTCTTCATCTTCTTCTTCTTCTTCTTCTTCTTCTTCTTCTTCTTCTTCTTCTTCTTCTTCTTCTTCTTCGTCTTCTCCTCCTCCTCCTTCTTCTTCTTCTTCTTCTTCTTCTTCTTCTTCTTCTTCTTCTTCTTCTTCTTCTTCTTCTTCTTCTTCTTCTTCTTCTTCTTCTTCTTCTTCTTCGTCTCCTCCTCTTCCTCCTCCTCCTCCTCCTCCTCCTCCTTCTTCTTCTTCTTCTTCTTCTTCTTCTTCTTCTTCTTCTTCTTCTTCTTCTTCTTCTTCTTCTTCTTCTTCTTCTTCTTCTCTACAGCATCATCCGTCTCATGCTCTTTTCATCTACCAATGGAGAATAGGTCTACAATCAACTAACGATGAGGTAGCCAAGCTCAGGCCAACCTTCCACAGACACCACCCTACGACATGCATGGACGGGTACAGTGTTTCTAGTCTCTGCATTTCTTACAGGCCTCCCTAACGCACAGACAACAATAGACATACTTAGTACGCAGTACCACTGAAAAGATGTTTAAGCGTCTTTATCTCCGTATAAAGATTCTCAAAAAGCCTAACACTTTAACATGCATCACTAATATCACATCGGAACTGTATTTCGTGGACTGTGTGGGTGAACATCTAGGAAACATCCAGATGGGAAAATGACAGCCGATTCCATCAGAAATGAACTGGGTGTTTTGTGGGGGACTATTGTGTTGACATTCTGGCGGCATTATGCACAGTGTATCTGTGCGGGCTGTTGTTTGTTGAGGCTCCTGTCTTTTCCACTTTTCACATTGGGCAGTGGGGAGTGTTTTGTGTGATATTCACTGGCACAGGAATGGAGCATAATGGGGACAACCCGTTGCTGTGAAGTTGGAACTGCGACTAACTAACTAACTAACTAACATCGGAAATTCCCATAGATACTCCATGAGAGGATGCCGAAACGTCTGAATATTTATTGTTACGGTTAGGGTTAGATTCTGCGGCTTAATGATAATGAACGCAGTTTCACAATCGCGACAAAATGGGTTCGGAATCAGCCCCATGAGATTTTCAAGCAGATCGCTTTGCTTTAATTTTCACTATGATATGAGCGTTGCCATTCAGAAATCAGTGGCAAACTGCTGGACGTCAAAATGCCTAGATCATCACAAAGGGCAATAAATTATGACGTCATTGAGATGTGCTGTAACGGACATTCTAGTTTTTTTTTTTTTTTAAGTATCCAGCCAGTTAATCACGTATCTACTCCGTCCTCTACCATGATCCTTCCTGCTAGTGATACATTGGAACCGTGATTCCACTAGTCGTAGTATTCCATATGTAGTAATCTATTTGGGTTTATTCGTACAACAAGCGATCATCTACAGTGAATGTTGTGTCTAACGACCTCTGCTTCAGCATTCATATTGACAGCAAGCGATTTTTTTTTTAATTTGTTGCCTCCGCTAGCTTTGAACTCAAGCGTCGTCCACGCTTACGGTGCAGTGGACTGGCTGTTGCTTGTGGATGAACTTTTCCTATTACCTTTGTCCTTCTCTATCAGGCAAACCTATTCCGACTTATGAGGTACTTGTACCAAAGTCCCCTAGTCAAGGACACGAAGTGAATGTGTTATTCCAACTGACCAGCATAAGGATTTAATTCGCTTTCTCGGCATCAGCACACCGGATGTTAAAGAACAAGTGATCTTATCCATGCGGTCATGGAGACCTCCGAGGGAAACATAAAGATCATTGCTCACAACCACTTGTTCGGCCTGGACAGCAGAGCCACAAGAATATTTCAGAAAAATGGAAACCACAGTCGTAGAGCATAATTAACGGTATTTTTTTTTTTTTTTTTTTAGCATATCCTTTTACAGGACTTAGCTGTCAACACCAGCATCTTTCAGCTGTCTGTTGATCTCTTGCCAAGATTACACTCAGTAGTTTGCCATTGCTTTCTGAGCGGCCGGCTCACATACCCCGTAAGTTACCGATGCGATTCGAACCACTGCTGATTTGAACCGTCATCACGTTACCTGACGAGAGTATACGAGATTACGGAGAAAAGTCATAACCTCTAAGCCACGAAGCCGGTATGCCCATTGTAAATACTGCAGCTCATGGGAGATCTATTAAGGAAGTTAACTGTTCAAACATTCAAGCAAAAGCATGTTTTCACAAAAAGAAGAATATTCTCTGCAATCTTTGTCAATCTCTGACATCTTTGTCAATCTGTAATTTTGTCAATCTGTGTCTATCTGCAATCTTTGTCAATCTGTGTCATTCCGCAAACTTTGTCAGTCTTTGTAATCTCTGCAGTCTTTGTCAATCTTTGTCAATCTCTGCAATCTTTGTCAATTTTTGTCAATCTCTGCAATCTTTGTCAATTTTGTCAATCTTTTTTAATCTTTGTCAATCTTTGTCAACCTCTGCAATCTTTGTCAATCTTTGTCAATCTTTGCCAATCTATGCCAATCTTTGTGAATCTATGTTAATCTTTGTAAATCTCTGCAATCGTTGTCAATCTGTGTCAGTCACTGTCAATCTTTGCCAGTCTTTGTCAATTATTGTCAATCTTTGTCTATCTTTGCTAATCTTTGTCAATCTCTGCAATCTTTGCCAGTCTTTGTCAATCTTTGTCAATCTGTGTCAGTCTTTGTCAATCTCTACAAATATTGTCGTTCGTTATAAACCTGTGTCAATCACTGTCAATCATTGTCATTCTTTGTCAATCTCTGCAATCTTTGTCAATCTTCGGCAATCTTTGTTAATCTTCGGCAATCTTTGTCAATCTTTGACAATATCTGAAACTTTGTCAATCTCTGCAAACTTTGTTAATCTCTGCAAACTTTGTCAATCTCTGCAATCTTTGTCAGTCTTTGTCAATCTCCGTTGCTGATAAATTCCTGTAAGCCATTTTCCGGAGAGGTAGTAATATCTGGGTTAGCGCCCCTCCCCGCAACAGGCAGAACAGATGTGAAGTTCGTGAAGGAAATACAACTGCAGAAACAGATCATTACCGCTAGAAAAAACAAAAGAGAGAGTGAAAAAGAGGAAGAAAAAAGACAAAGAAGAAGAAGATGATGATGGTAATGATGATGATAATGATGATGATGATGATGATGATGATGATGATGATGATGATGCAGAAGAAAGAAACAAAGATGTAGTAGTAATACTAGTAGTAGTTGTTGTAGTAGTAGTAGTAGCAGCAGCAGCAGCAGCAGCAGTAGTAGTTGTTGTTATTGTTGTGGTTGTAGTAGAAGTAGTAGTAGTAGTAGTAGTAGTAGTAGTAGTAGTAGTAGTAGTAGTAGTAGTAGTAGTAGTAGTAGTAGTAGTAGTGGTGGTGGTGGTGGTGGTGGTGGTAATAATACTAGTAGTAGTAGTAGTAGTAGTAGTAGTAGTAGTAGTAGTAGTAGTAGTAGTAGTAGTAGTAGTAGTAGTAGTAGTAGTAGTAGTAGTAGTAGTAGTAGTAGTAGTAGTAGTAGTAGTAGTAGTAGTAGTAGAAGTAGTAGTAGTAGTGTCGCGGAATTCTTAGAGTTGTCGATCGCTGAAAGACTGTCGCGCCATTCGTCTACAGGCAGACGCCATTCTTTGATGTTGGGGACAGACTGTCCTGATGAGAGTCGGCAAGATCTTTTGTTATGGGGGAAAGATTTCTCCAGATCACAAGCCGGCAAGGCTTTATGGAGTACCGAGAACAATTCCCCAGATCAAAGCGGGACAGCCGGCCGGTTGTTTACATCGAGTCGGAAAAGGAGAGAAAAAAATAGTTTCTCGACGCCTTGTGTCTAGTAAGATTTGTGACGTCATTCAGACACAGTTTTAAAACTGTCTGGACAAACACCTTTGGCGGGAGTCGACCAAATGTTGTGAGGCAACAAGGACGTGTTTGATGTTCCTGTTCTGATTATGGAAAGAGACCACGGTGTCTTATGTTGATTTACATCGGCGGAAATTTGTCCATTGTGTGATTTAGTGGTCTCGATTTCAGACGGGAATAAATATATGGTATTTAATTAAACAGACCCAAATTAGATTATTCTTAGGAATCGAGTGTAGTAATGTGCGTTGTGAGAACTTATTATAGGAGTGTCGGCAGTTATCGCGTTGCTTAAACTAGCTAGTGTGAGATATCAATTAACTCAGTGAGTTAAGAACAAGGTGGAGGGATGATATTCGGGGAGATTGGGGATGGTTGTGGGGGGATAAGGGAGATGTCAAATGGTAGGATCTTCCAGTAGGGTATCTACTGGGTATCTGCGCTTTTCCCTTAGTCTTTCCTTGTCTTACCATGACTCAGACCGATGTGATGATCTCTTCTGCCTTATGCCAGAGTTTAGTTCTCTGTTAAATATCTGAGTGTGGTCGTCGGCCTACACTCACCTAATGAAGGTCGGAATCGGGTTGCTCTCACCGGGTGTTCTCTCTTCAACAGGTTCCAATATGTTTTCCAATAAAAGCTAGCAGACAAGTCATAGAAGAAGATTATGGCTCGATCATTGAAGGCAGTTTTTACTCAGCGGCCTTTGCACTGGGCCCATAATCCTGTGGGTTTGCAAGAACCTGGCCTCTACTGAGCAGGAACCGATGATCATCTAAGATTGATTCCTCCGTGGTAGTTATCAGCATAGTAGAGTGAAGATACTTACAATACCACCAGTAACAGGGACAATAGTATTTATATAGAGAAATTAACAATTAACATTGCGTTTTCCAAATGGTGAATTCCTGTGAGAAATTGTCACGGGATACTGTGAGTTCAGTGATTCCCTGATAAACTGGAATATAAAATCACTTGCAATGTATGAGGATGGAAAATTATGGACCGTGAGTCAGAATAATAATCGAGCCTTCAGTCTTGAGCGAGGACAAAGTGAAGGTTTTTGACCGAATGGTATCGAAGTAAGATACATTTGTGAGGGGTCATTGACTGCCGATCTTATCGGACAAGCAACGGAGACGTGGAGACATCGGGTTGTGGAACACACGAAGACGTGGATCAAAGCGTTAAAACTTATTGATATACGAGAGTTGGGGAAAACGGGGAGTAGCGGAGAAGACGAGACGGAGCGGCAACGAACGAATACGTGACTTCACAAACCTTTGATGGGGGAATCACGGCAAAGTTGATTGTTGATGTATGAACATCAAACAAGAACGGAGAATTTGAGCCCAGGTATAAATCGTAGAAAAACTGGTTTTTCTGTTTAATGTGAGACCAGCGATTCCATCTGGAAGGAACGGTTCTATGTGTCCTTTATAAGAAGAGAAATATGAGTCCCTTATTGTTTAAAGGCGATGGGATATTGGTGCTGATGTGCTTGTGTATTTCGATTCACGGACTAACATAGATTATATAAGGTAGTCTAGCATAGGGAACTAGGTGTCTGTGCTTGGCTGTTACCATTTCCTTTTTTTTTTTAGCTAATAGTTTAGACGTTAGTGAACTCATCTGTCTTATGTCAGAGTATCTTTCGGAAGTGTCTTAGTACGGCCGGGAGACATGCTCTCACATAAGAATTAGTCTGAAGCAGACTAATATCACATGGCTATATATCACCCACAGGTTCCACGAAAACTCCTGACAGACTCAGAGAAGATAAATAAGGCACTTCACTTGTGCAGAGGAGGCACTTCACCAGAACAACTTAAACATGGCCATTCAATAATCGTGGGCCGACATAAATAAGTGAACTCTGTATCCAGGTTTGGAAAACCATGGAAAGGACTTCCATTCTATAAAAAGAGCGACATAGGCTAAATATATTTGCACTGTAGACTAATATAAAGAAACAATGGATAATTCAGAAACAGTTTACATGCCTCCAAAATTGTGGTAATTAACTAAATGGAACAGTGTGTAAAACATTTATAGTAGATCTAGAGACAGTGATAGACAGTAGTGATGTGTTTTCAGTGACGGATTGTACTACCTTCCAAAACGGGATATCTGTCAAAGTCCGAGACTTATCGTAATCGCATTATTGTATGGTGATGGGACGTTGAACCTTATTTCAATATTGGATTACATCCAGACTCAAGTGGAGCGGAGCATTCAGGGTGAGAGCTGTCCATCTATATGTGATGTATTGTTGCATGGCCGTATGAAGATGGGAGAAAGGATACGGCACATACAAATTCCAGAGTCCTATCTCGCACTCACAATAGCAGACACTACCAACTACATATACACATTCAATACATACAACTGACATAGTTTTCAGCAATAAATATTTTATTAATTGTTGGAGGAAACTGTTGTCGCAGTATGTTATGAAGGAATAAGAGAGAGAGAGAGAGAGAGAGAGAGAGAGAGAGAGAGAGAGAGAGAGAGAGAGAGAGAGAGAATAGAAGACAGAACGGAGGAGTGTAGACAAAAGTCTGTCAATAATTCCCAAGTATAAGGATCTTAAAGGTGTGCTTGTTGATTCCACTTTCCTCCAGGGACGACAAGCGACAGAAATTAACAATTAACATTTTGTTTTCAAAGTGACAGTAAACATTTAATTTACTGTACAAGGATTATCAGATCACAGAACTTTTAGTCCTCCTGGGAGGACTCTGGTACTTTCACTGAAACCACAAGTAGCCTGACTATGGAAGTCATGGCAGTAAGTAAAGCAATAACATGGCTCCAGACACAGACATTCACTAGGGCTTGTTTCCTTAGCGACTCAATGAACATGATCAAGAGGATAGAGGAGGGGTCGATCCGAAGAGAATGGTTGCTGCCTCTGGAGCGGTCTCGGCTGGCAAAGATTAGTTTCATCTTCGTGCCAGGGCATGCGGGAGTACAAGGAAATGAGCGGGCTTACAAGCTCGCAGGTGAGGTTACTGTGGAGGACGGACGCGCCATGGACCAGGCTGACATTCTGAATGCTCTACGAGAAGTGGGACTTTTGCGTGAACAAAGTGATGACTGTGAATCTACAACCATGGCCAAACTGCGAGAACAGAAAATTAAAAGAGGGGTGGCCAAACGAGAACACTACGCAGGAAGCCAAAGAAGATTGATAAACCAATACAGAACTGGCGTCGTTAGCCGCTAAACGCTGCGGGATTTGCTGAGGAGGGGATCAGAGCACTTATGGGCTGAATGGTTCGATGTGCAATGAGGATGATCTGCCGACTAACTAACTAACTAAGAACTTTTAGTGACATATTAGTTACACTGTGTGTGTCGGATTCATGATCAGTATCGGACTACATCCACCATTGGTGACCAGGCATCCGGACTATCCAAGAGCCACTGGAAGAAGTCGACACCTGGCCGGAGAGACGCACCATTTGGTGAGGTCCTACTGTACTTGATCTATGGTGCTGTTGTGTGGCCGGTACTGTGATGAAAGCAGGCTTTGCTCTAGAGCTGTTCGGTCTGATTCTGCATACTCCCTAGATTATACGACAGACATTCTACACACACACTTTGCACATACCTGACACTTTTCTTTATTAAATTAATTTGTCATTTTGTTGGAAGCTAGAGTTGTGTAGTATGTTTTAGAAAAGAAGGAGAGGGGGCATGGTCCAGTGGTAAGAAGAAGAAGAAGAAGAAGAAGAAGAAGAAGAAGAAGAAGAAGAGAGAGAGAGAGAGAGAGAGAGAGAGAGAGAGAGAGAGAGAGAGAGAGAGAGATCCAAAGACTGATGGGGTTTTGTGGACAGAGATCCAGAACCTCAAGATAATGATATGGAGTTAAAAGAATGTGGGTGTTGATTCCCCCTCACCCCTGGGACGACACTTATTACGACAAGTAGTAGTAGTAGTAGTAGTAGTAGTAGTAGTAGTAGTAGTAGTAGTAGTAGTAGTAGTAGTAGTAGGAGGAGGAGGAGGAGGAGGAGGAGGGGGTGTAGGAGTAGTAGTAGTAGTAGCAGCAGCAGTAGCAGCAGCAGTAGTAGTATTAGTAGATGTAGTAGTTATAATAATAGTATTTAGTAGTAGTAGTAGTAGTAGTAGTAGTAGTAGTAGTAGTAGTAGTAGTAGTAGTAGTTGTTGTTGTTGTTGTTGTTGTTGTTGCTGCTGCTGCTGCTGTTGAGCCTTGATACTGCTGTAATTTTGGAACCTCTGTAAATATACCAACACCACGTTGTACCTCAACTCTTCTACAATTTAATAACGTATACAAATAAGTATACGCAGGGACACCACTCTCTCTCTCTCTCTCTCTCTCTCTCTCTCTCTCTCTCTCTCTCTCTCTCTCTCTCTCTCTCTCTCTCTCTCTCTCTCTCTCTCTCTCTCTCTCTCTCTCGCTACAGTTTTTCTCATTTCCCATACTCCTCATAATTTATGTACTGTTAAGATCATAACGGCAAAAACAGCGAATTCATATTAAGATTCTCAGGACCGATTACGAAACAAAACACCAGACAACCAATGATACAAAACTTCCTCTGCACGCCCGCGTAACGACTGCGCTAGTTATGCGAAAGTTAAAACCATCAATTGCCAGATTTCAATTATGATAAATCTTAATTACTCGTCGTGCGTACGAGATTTTCATTACTCAAATACGGGACAGGATCAGCGGATGGGAAAAACAGAAACTTGAGGTTTGCGCTGTTTTTCCTGGTTTTATGAATTCAGGGTTTCCGGTTCGTTTGTTTACTTTCAACGAATATATACTTACTGTATCTGTGATAATACTCGGGTTATGGGATTCATGATAGTATAGGGTTAGACCTTTGTGTTTGAGGTTTTGTTTTATGTGTTTGTTGGGAATATGTGACGGGGGTGGCCACGTGGTTCCTGCGCTGGTCTCTAATATGTGGAGAACTATAATATCCCCTCTGACGTGTCTCCACCTTGTCGTGGTAGAGTGGCTTGCGTGTTCCAATGACCCCAAGAGTTATGCCGACCATGTCGGAGAGGTCATGGGGTAGGAACCAGACCGAGAGAGACACATCTGCTGCCTTGCAGGTAGACTGGGGACATATTCAAAGGCTAGTTATGAGCGCATCCATTGCACTCAAAGTCCGAATCAGGCGCACGATGCCACTACATTCTTGGTCCAGACACATATTTTACGGCTCTCTGCTGAGGGATATGGCTGACCGCCTCTAAGTCAATATTCCCCGGATGTGAGAGCCGGGACGATACTCACCCACTGCTAAATGAGGTGAGATACTGAGCCTGCTACGTGCTTAATCCAAACAAATGTTCTACGGCTCTCAGCTGAGGGATATGAGAGATCCCCCGGCCGAGAGGGCCTGGGCATTCGTTACTCGCTCTCTGCTGCATGAAGGTAAAATACTGAGTCGGCAGCGCATGCAGCCTACCCCGTGAGCGTTACTAAAGTGTAAAAAAGCGTCCCAGTCGCACGCAATGGTTACGATGCAAGCCTGTATCTAAACTCATTGAGTGAGCGTAGTCAAAGGTGGAAACACCTCTCATTAACACGAAATGGAACTTATCGCTAGCGAATCCATTACATGGAAGTGCGAAGCAAAAGCTTTCTGAGTGAATGTCGTCCTATAAAAACGAAATGGAACGTTTGGCTAGCAAATCCATTACGCGGAAGTCCGAAGTGAGGGCTTGCCGAGTGAATGTCGTCTCATTAACACGAAATGGATCATATGACTAGCGAGTCCATTGCGTGGATGTACGAAGCGAAAGCTTGCTGAGGGGATGTCGACTGCATACTGACCGTTTCTGGTTTGCGTGGGAAGCGGCCAGTGGCGAATGAAATACCCAATACATGGAAGTGAAGAATTAAAGCAACCATGTGCAGGAAGTGGTGATTTCTTTCGTGAGCCAAATCCCAGAGCGCTATGTGCCGGCTCTGCAATTACAGAAGCCTCACAGGATGGCGGGGAATGCTCATGGTCTGCCACTGCCTTAACTTGAGGGTTGACCGAGATGCATTTGGCCGTTCTAACTTGACCAGCTGAGATGTGGACGACACCACAACAGAATGTCCCTCGAAACCCCCCAGAAAGGCTAACCTTATTTTTTTTTTTTAACGCCCACAGAAGACGGATGTGCCGGCCGTAAGGTTTCAAATAAATTGGAATAACGCAAAAACGTCCGAGTGAAATGTCCCTCGTGCCCGGAACAGCTCTGACTATCTTGTCTTCCAGCACAGCGTCCAGCACACGTCCGAACCGAAAGCTCGCTGCGTGGATGTCGTCTGCAGACTGACCGTTCCTAGTTTGTGCGGGGAGAGGCCTGTGGTGACGAAATGCCCAATACATGGAAGTGGAGAATTAAAGCAGCCATGTGCAGGACGTGGCGATTCCTTGGGTACCATAGCTCTATGTATCGGCTCTGCAATTATGGCAGCCTCCTTGGATGGCGGTAAATGCCCATTGACTGCCCCTGCCTTCCTTTGAGGGCTGACCGTGAAATCTTCGACCGTTGTAACTTGACCAGCTGAGATGTGGACGGCACCACAACAGTAAGAATCCCAAAGGACGTCTAACCTGCTTTTAAAAAAAACGCCCGCAAAAGTCGGGTGTGTTGGCCTAAGGGTTTTGGCCCAAGGATGCATAACGAGACACACCGCAATTACGCCTGAAAAAACATTCCTGATTAACGAAGAAGAAGAAGAAGAAGAAGAAGACGAACCATAATATGCTGAGAACTATGATATGGGGAGAACTATAATATGTGTGTAAGCGGGATATGATTGATACAAGCTGTTTTATTATATTGCTCATTGGGAGCAAGTCGCCGCTGATCGCGTTGCACGGAGGACAAAGATCAGAAATGAAATTAAGGCAAATGAGAACATGATTGCAGATAGGTCAGCCATCACGCACCATGAGACGTTAGATGGTACGTGATTGTGGAAATGACCATGTGTCACATGCATTCATTGTGCACGATCATTTACCTCGCTAATTGGGCTGACCGGTCATAATCGCTCCGCCATGGGTTGTAGTTATTATGCCTGTTTTGAAGCACTATGTAACAAACTATCAGTAAGGTTGATTTATTTGGTTATTTCGGGATTTGAAATTTAAATATTGAGCACAACCCACTACTGGCAACGCTGATCGTATTCTAGTATGAACCTAAGGCCTATCCACGTCAATATGGAAGCACTAGACTCGAGTTTCGCCCTCGTTTGAGCTCGTCAGTAGTGCATATCCCTGACCGGATCCGGAAACAAGCCCCGAATCACTGGCGTGTGAAGCGGGTGTGTAACCACGCGGCACACGTTGGACACACAGCCAAATTATCATAACAGAATATCACAACGTCACCCATCGTAGGCTATGCTCAAGATTGCCCAATCGCCGCGACTGACGTCCGTCAATCGATGTGGATCCGAAACGATCAGGACTTCTCACTGGCAAGGAACACCAGGCCTCCTAAATCCAATGAGCAATAATCCGGATCCGGTCAGGGATATGCACTACTGACGAGCTCAAACGAGGGCGAAACTCGAGTCTAGTGCTTCCATATCAGTAAGGTGTCAACTAATATGTGAGGGACCATAATGGGTGGAGAACTATATGTAGAGAACTATACTATGTAGTCAACTATAATATGTAAATAACTATTATTAAAATAAAGCTCTACATCAGTATTATCCGACAGGCATGATCGATCATGCTTCTCCACAAATTGCTATCTCCTATCTCTGTATCAATTCATGTGTTGACTCCCTTCCGTGCTATGACACACACGGCCAAGAATTTCATCTCACTGTCCTCATATATCCTCATTTCCACAAATCATCTACATAGAGGATCACTTTTGAAACGGAGTTAAAGCGGAGTTAAAAGCCAAGAGGTTCGACTTCACTGCATCGGATTTTATCCGATCTATCTCGGTCTCTCTCCGTAGATGGGCTAGAAGTGTTGCACAGGACACGAACTCCATAATGCCGGCGATATCCCTAAGCCCCCCCCCACCCCCCCCCCCCCCAGAAAAGCTCTCCAATCGAATAACGGAGCCATGAGCCATGAAGCAATCCCACGACTTTCTGAACGCTAGGCGAACGGTGAAACCACTTTGTGATGAACTTCATATCAGGTGCCTAAGGGTGAAAAGGGGGGGGGGAGGGTGGGAGGGAGGGCGGGGATAGTAAGTAATGTATCTAAAGGACCCTCTATGCGCCTTGAGGTCTAATAGGCATATGGTGCCTGTCCCATATTTTTATAACCCATTCGGCATTCCACCGACGCTGTGGTGAAGAGGTTAAAAACGGGATTTGCAATCCCGCATACCACGTTCCAAAGACAGCTACGGGAGATTTGAAAGCAGATTACCTTGCGCATGTTTTTAAATAATAGTATGAGCGTCGGTCATTTAGAAAGCAAGTGGCAAACTACTGATCGTAAACTTGCCTTGTAAAACACAAATAGCCGAATAATGCTGGGGTTGATTGCGACGTCCTGTAAAAGACACAACTGACTTTTTTCATCGGCATTCCATGAGTGATGTAATCATTATCACAGTGGGCGCCTTTACTTCACGAGATATTTAAAGGGGTGAAATAAGCATGGTAAATTCACAAGTGCAGGACTAAATACACGGAGAAATTTTTCATCACAGAAGCCAGATTTCCTTACCATCAAAACTTATTTCTTCTACTTTTATGAATGCAATCAATATTTGTGAATTTCCGGTCTATGAACGCAGAAGAAGAAGAAGAAGAATTTCCGGTCTATATGGCGTATAGGCCGATGAGCTGTTAAGGCCTCTGTGGTGATTTTGCTTCTAGTTACGGGTTTCTTACAATTTTCCTCATTTTGGACTGGTAGTACGTGGTTCCATAACCCAGCTACTGAGTTAAGTGCTTTGAGCAACCCTGTGAGCTGTGGATTGCATGTGGAATGCTTTGCATCTGTCCGGAGTTGTTTGCAACTGCAATTTCAGAATAATGGCTGGCAGCCGGTTGCTGAACTAGTTGGTTCTTTCCTTATGCAGTAATGTGCGTGCAACTGATGTTTTTCTAGTGACTGCCGCTTCCATCGGCGATGTACTGTAATTTTAGTCGCAGACTGTTACGTTGGCATTCTGGCCGCGCCCTTATGTGTGTATTTCTGTGCGTACTGTTAGTTCACCAGGACTGCTGTCTGTTGCAATTTTTACATGAGGCAGTGATGAGCATTTCATGTGATATTCACTGTCACAGGAACGGAGCAGTATGGGGTGGCCCTTTGCCAAGAAGTCGCAACCGCGACTAACGACCAAATTAAAGCGATTATTCCCATCGAATTCCAACAACGGTTCATATTTGGGTAGTGCCTGCCAGCGAAATCCAACAGTGGCTCTTGTAAAACATTGTGTCTTTTCTCTGCTTATCTGATCAGTCCCATTGAATGCATTAAGGCGTGATGGGTTTATGGTCAGTAAAGTAAGTAAAAAAAAACCTCTCTTACACGCCGTTTTGGGTTTATGGTGCTAGACATATATTTTAAAGGTCAATCGACACTCTAGGGCTGATTTAGTAAATAGTATTCCGGTTGTCTTTACTTTCTAAAGCATTTTATGGTATCAATTCTATACCTGGCAGAGCTGGTCGATTTTAAAACGGGCTCTAACTATATTCAATCAATTAATCAAGTGCCGTCTTCATGGTGAAGATGTACTGCAATGATTATATATATATATATATATATATATATATATATATATATATATATATATATATATATATATATATATATATATATATATATATATATAGTACGTTCTGTGACTGGCTTTGGTTTTTAAAACTGCTGTGTCATCATCCCTTGATCATATATTCTGTCCGACCATCTTGTGGCATTGCCTTATACAAGACCATCTCCTGGTTTTGTATTATGTTCCATCATCTATGGATGTTATTTTTTATTGGAAATTCACGTTATACTTTATTTTTTGCTAAACCTTTTAACTTAATCTTTTCCCCCGACCATCACTTGGTTTAAACTTTTGTTCCACCAACTCTTAAAGTTATCATTTGTTCCACTACTCTCTTATTGTTATATTATGTTCCACCATCTCTTAATGTTATCTTTTGTTCCACCATCTCTTACTGTTATCTTTTCTGCCACCATCTTTTAATGTTATCTTTTCCCCCACCATCTCTTAATGTTATCCTTTGTTCCACCATCTCTTTGCGTTGTCTTTTGAAGCTATCATGTTATCAACCATCTCCCGATGTTTATTTATTTAATGTATCACGATCGCTTGATGTTATCATCGTATGTATAGTCGCTCAACCGCTATCACGCTGCAGATTTACAACCTACATCTTCCAACTTTTATGTTGTCTAGTGCTTCCTCTAGTCTCTTACATCTTTCTTCTATTTCTATTAGCGCTAAACAATACATGTGTGGTTATTTATGATTTATCTTAGTGGACTCACGGAGACCCCAATTTATATTTCTGTGTAGTACAGATTTACGGGTATCTCCACACGGATACACCTTGCTTTTCTTACCTTCGCCAGGTAGACTGTTGTATTCAGGCATCCGTCTGTTACTCAGCGTTCTTGAAAACACGAGATAACTAATCAGGAACTGTTTAAACCAGCACACGCCGTGAACATTCAGTGTCTGCACACTCCATCATCTGTTGAAAGAGAGAGTGAGACCCAATTAATTTGCCTCTAGGAAAGTAATGTTTTCTAGTTGCTAACACAACACATGCATTTCTTCTTCTGCGTTCATCCGGAGTTTTTTTTTTTTCGGACGTGATTGCGTTGTGCCTGTTTACAGCAGAGCTGCGTTCTTGCGCCGTTAAGCCGACACATCCGACTTCTGTGGGCATTTGTTGACCGGGTTAACCTTCCCGGCAACACTTGTATTTGTATTTAAACAGTTAGCTCCACATCCTTTACAGGACGTCGCAGTCAACTCCGGCATATTTTGGCTGTTTGTGATTTGCCGGGAATATTTTACGTTCAGTAGTTTGTCATTGCTTTCTTAACGACTGATGCTCATGTCATCGAAATCAACGCAAAACGGTCTGCTTTCAGATCGTCTGTAGTTGATTTCGAATGCTCGACTCGGTGTGTCGGGGCATTGTGAAACGCGGTCACTGACCCTAACCCACACCGGCTGTATTTGTATTGATGTGTAGCAAATTAGCATACATTTTAATATATAACATTATACATCCGGGTTTCAAGTTACTCGCAGGCGATTTGGGAGTAGATAGCTTTGCGTTGGTTTTCAAATTGGTATGTGCGTCGACCATTCAGCTTTGGCCACAGTCAGTCTCTCTCTCTCTCTCTCTCTCTCTCTCTCTCTCTCTCTCTCTCTCTGTATCTTTCTCTCTGTTTCGCTGACTGTATGCATGTCTGACTATGTGTGTGTGTGTCACTCACTGTCACTCAGTCTCTGTCCCTCTCTTCTGTCTGTCCGTCTCTCTGTATCTCTCACTCTGCCTGTCGGACTTTCTGTTTCTGTCTGTCTGTCTGTCTGTCTGTCTGTCTGTCTGTCTGTCATATTTCTCTATGTGTGTCTCTCTCTGTGTCACTCTACCTCTGTCTCTCTCGATCTGTCTGTCTCTCATCCAATACATCGACGCATCCATCCACCCATCATCAGGGAGAGGGATGTGTGTGAGTTGGGAAAGTGTGGTTTTGTGCGGGATGTGTGTGGGTAGGTGCGGGGTGATTGGATTGTCGGGGGGATGTGTGTGTGGGTGGGGCGGTGTATGTTTGGGGGATGTGTGTTTGGCTGGGTAGTTATTGGTGTGTGGGTGGTGAGGATATGTGTGTGGGTGAGTGGGTGTGTGGGTGATGGGATTGGTATAGGAATGTGTGTGTGGGTGGGGGGGGTGGGTGGGTGGGGCATATATGTGTGTCTGGGTGTGTGTGTGTGGGTGAGTGGGGGATGTGTCTCATAATATGGTAATATGCATTGTTTATGTTTACAACATTCATTTGACGATGTTTTTTTTTTTCCTATGTGAATGTATCATGCACTATGATGATCGAAAAACGAGTGATTGGAAAGGCCGAATGTAAGACGGGCCTTGGTGCCCAATTTGTTACCCTTTGAAAATAAAGTTTGTTCGTTCGTTCGTTCGTTCTCGCTCTGTCTGTGAATCTCAATATCTCTGTCTCGCTGCGTCTGTCTCCCTCTGTCTGTATGTCCGTATGTATTTGTCTCTGTTTCTGTCAGTCTACCCCTGTCTGTCTGTCTGTCTGTCTGTCTGTCTCTCTCTCTCTCTCTCTCTCTCTCTCTCTCTCTCTCTCTCTCTCTGTGCATATCTCTGCTGTCTCTCTCTGTCCCTCTGGTTCTCTCAACCTCTCTCCACTCCCCCCTCCCCCCCCGCCCCCCCCCCCGTTCCATATATTTATCCTATTGTACACCCTCACGCCCTACTGCGCCCATGAATTCCCCTATCTGTTATTACAACCAAACCGCTAACCCACCTTCAACGCCATATATGGGCATTTGAGTTGTGACTGTGAGAAAACAACAACAGCAACAGTAGATAGAACACGCGACAACAAAAGCATAAACATACCCATCAAGGCCTGACAGAAACAGCCAGCATCTGTTTTCGCTAGATCTCGAACGCATTTCTGTTCCGACCATAAACTATGACGTTTTTTGTGTGTGTTTTGTTTAAAAGCTCGTGTTACTTGTCAAAGTTTCGTTTCGACGTGTTCGTGTCTTTTACTTAATGTGAGTTACTGAGGTCCCGAGGGACGCGAGCGTGGGTGAGTGTGGCTGCCGTCAATAGATTGATCAGTTACGCAAAAAGAGAGATAGATATGTTTTTATTTAACATGGTCTCGCTTTGAACTCAATCATAGTCCATACAGGTGTTATTTCGTTCTTCTAGTGCACTGGATTGATTTTCACGTGTGGATTAGCTTTGTCTATTATCAGTGTGCCTCGTCATCAGACGAACCTACTCCGAGTGCACAGGTATTTGTAATTTGCGACCCCAAGTCAAGGATGAGAAGTCAACATTTTAGTCCAATTGATCAGATGGATAAAAACTGTCATTTACTGCCAATATAGTACCCTGCGGTGTATGGCAGAGGGGTCAGATGGATAGATGAGTGTGTGGATACGTGGGTGACTGGTTGTGTGGATTAACGGGTTGGTGTGTGTTTGGGTTGATGGGTCGATGTATTGGATGAATAGGTCGATGAATTGGATGAATGAGTCGGTGTATTGGATGGGTGATTCGATGTATTGGATGAATAAGTCGATGTGTTGAATGGATTGATCGATGTACTGGATAAATGGGTCGACGTATTAGATGGATGGGTCGATGTACTGCATGGCTAGGTGAGTGGGTGGGTATATGAGTGGGTGGGTGAATTTTAGATAGATGGATGTGCTGTACGACTGATGGATAGGTGGATGTATGGAATTGTGGATGGGTGGTTTGGACGCATTAATAGGTGGATGAGAAGATGCAGGTAATGAGATATGCGGAGACAAATGAACAAACAGATGAATACATGCTACGAATACAGGTGTGTGAATGTATGAATGAGACGATATAAACATACCACACACAGACCGACAGAGAAACAGACTGAGAGACAAGCAGATAGACAGGGTGGTTGACGGATGAAGAATTATATACAGACAAATAAAGACATAGATGCACAGACAGATATATTTTCAGATAGACAGGTATCATCAATCAATGTCTTTTGAAGCTAGAGCAGTAATTCTCAACCTTTAGTGGCCCATGCACTCTTTTACCATATGTTCAGAACGTCATTCCCCCCTTTTCTCATTCCCTCCCTATAAATTCCCCCTGTCCTTACACAGTATACATAAAAATGGAAGCTAAATTTAATAACACATACTAGAACACGTCTAGACGTCTACATAAAATGTGATTTGCGGGTCTGCTTATCTTATAAACCGAATTTCAGAAGGGTCAGAAGTACTGAACCGTAAAGTATGGAGGGAAAAACAATATCAAGTAATCGGTTCTTGTATCAGTGGGACCTTGAAATAATCTTAATTCCCCCCCCCCCCTTGAAACCCTAAAATTCCCCCCTGGGACGGGGGGAGGGGGGCGAATTCCCAACAGGTTGGGAACCACTGAGCTAGAGAATCAAGTGCGCTTGTATCTACCATTTTGTTGTCTAGACACACTCTTGTTTTCTGGCAGCTGCAGTAGCGCAGTCTCCAGCACGCTTTACCTCCCGCCTGGTGGACTTGTATTCGAATCTCTAAGATATGGATTTTTTTGTTTTTTAATTGAACTAAGCTTCCGCGGATTGGAAATAAAACAAAAACATTCTGGGCTCTCAAGTAGAGCCAGCCTACAAAGGTTTTCAGGAAATTTCTTGGGAAGTACAGGCGGGGTGCGGGGTTGTGATCGCATCAGCCAGCCAGTGCCGATTGGTCTTGAAAAGTGAGAATTGTATGGATATTTTTCCCTGGCCGCGGGGCGCGGGGGAATGAAAAGGGTGATAGGCTAGTAGGGAATGCACCTCTTGGCGGCAGATTGCCTATGGACAAGGGGGAGGTGGTCGTGCGCTTGTGGGACCAGGTGGAGAAGGCGAAGGAACAGACTGAGAAACCGTATGAATGAGTTTGCAGGGGATCGGCAGGGATTCTGGAAGAATCTCAAAACTGAGAGGGAAGACCAGGAGAACTTTTAATCAGATAGCAGTGGGAACGATTAGTAGTATGACTCTTCGCTTTCTGTTGAACGAGGGAACGGAGCACGTATGGGAATGTCCTGAGCGCAGTGATGTCGGTTCTTAACTCAACTCAACTAGAAAAGCATAAATCTACCACAGTATGTCTAATACACCTTAAGGGTCCCTTAATGTTACTGTTTAGGGAGCTTCAGGGTCGACAAAATCTAAATGAGTACCATAATGTGTACGGGGAGTCTAGACGGTCTGTTGGATATTGATCATATCACCCAGTGGACAGCAAGTAATCTAGTGACGTGCCTCACGGCAAGCCGCTGTACAAGCTATATGGGGTAGAACACAGTGCAACGAAGGGATCCTCTTGCTTTTACACCCCTTAAACACCTGATGAAAACATACCTGTAAGTAAACGACACGTTTATACGCCTGACCACCACATGAAACTAGAACATTATATACAAATGTAAGAAAGAGATAAACAGCTTTCTTCGTCATGTGATGAGAAGAGAGACATTGGAGAACATCGTGACGACTGGACAGATCAAGGAGAAGAGAGGCAGAGGCAGACCAAGAGAAATTATGCTGAATGGGTTAAGACGGTGGTATGGAGGAATATCGTCAGATGATCCAGAACACCAAATATCGAGATCTGTGGATGGACACAAAAGTCTACGCTAGCTGGCGGGGCACTTGATAATGATGATGACGACCAAAAGGGCATATGTTCCTAGACCGATATTACATAGACATATTTCATAAACCAATATCTCATAGACCGATATTTCATAGAGCAATATCTCATAGACCGATATTTTATAGACCAATATCTCATAGACCGATATTTCATAGATCAATATCTCATAGACCGATGTTTCATAGACCGATATTTCATAGACCGATATTTCATAAACCGATATTTCATAGACCAATATCTCATAGACCGATATTTCATAGACAGATATTTCATAAACCGATATTTCATAGACCAATATCTCATAGACCGATATTTCATAGACCGATATTTCATAGGCCCGTCTCCCTTGTCTAGGAGTTGAGTCTTTCTCCGTAATCCCGTATATCCACGTGAGGAACGTAACCTGCGCGAGAATCGGTATCGGTTCTCGCCGCGTTTGTAACTTACGGAGTATATGAGCCGGTCGCTCAGAAAGTAATTGCAAATTACTGAGTGTAATCTTGCCAAGAAATCAAGAATCAGCTGAAAGATGCTGATGTTGACAGCGATGTCCTGTACACGATGTGCGAAATTTAAAACAAAACAAAAAAAGATATTTCATAGACCGATATTTCATAGACCGATATGTCATAGACCGATATTTCATAGACCGATTTTTATATACCGATATGTCATAGACCGATATTTCATAGACCGATATTTCATAGACCGATATTTCATAGACCAATCGAGTGATGTGGTCAGTCTGTCGCCCGAGACCTGAACGTTCCCAGACATTTCAGGTAACCATTCAATCCCAGACATTTCAGGTAACCATTCAATGCTGAGTCGAACTGTGATCCCAAGCCAATTGAAAAATTTAAAGGTTTAAACACATTGAGATGATTTGTAACGGCCAAAGGGCTATAACCGCGAAAAATGTTGAAATTAGTCTTTCCCTAATAAATTGGTTTGATCGATTTTATTTTACAGTCATAGCTGTCTGTGGTTAAACCCTAGGAGTAGCAAATGCAGTTTTCTGATATTAGTACAGATGTTTGATCAACCAGGCTCGTGAAACTGGTTTTAATAAGCGAAAACGTGTCTACAATTTCCCAGGGGAAGTAATCAACTTCAAATCTGCCATTCGTCGTTTCTTATTACGCATGTTCTTAAACATCCGGCGTGCTGATGCCGAGGTAAGGGGTTCAACCCCCCTTTATCGGACAGCTGGACTAAAATGTTGACCTGTCGTCCTTGACTTGGGGACGTTAATTACAAGTGACGCTGAAGTCGGAGTGGGGGAACTGATGGCAAGGGGCACTGTTTATTAGGGAAAGCTAACCCACACGCAAAATTCAGTCCATCACTACTATAAATAGTATTATGGACTACGCTTGAGTTCAAAGCGAGCAAGCGCAAAAAAAAACAAACAAACAAACAAACAAACAAAACCGATTTTAATTTTCTAGCCAATTTTACGTTTAATCTATAATGGGTTATCTTTCTTACAGTTTGTGCTCGCAAAGGAAGTAAACATTCTGAGTTTGTTTAGCAATTTCATGCTTGTTCATTCTGAGTGTAAGAAAATTGGCTAATTCACACGCCTATTAATCTAGCAGCTCTGGGCTCAAATCTAATCTATACGGGGGGTCGTTCAGGAAGTATCCGGATGGTGTCAGGATAAACCTAAGACAGTAATGATTACGTTTAGTAACTGCACCAAGAGGAACGGCTGGCCGAGTGGCTATAATGCCGAGTTTTTTTATTTGGGTGACCCAGGTTCGAATCCTTGGTAAGGTGTGAAATTTTTTTTCTATCGGGGGCAAAAAGAAAGCCCTAACCTCCGCAGTTCGCAGCAACTACACTAGCCAGGCGGTCTTAATTATTCAGGCTCAAGATATCCCTGTCCTACACAACAAGGCACTATAGACAGCAGATGACAGTAAGTAACTACTCAAAATTAATAGTAAACATCTGATCACCTGGTGGTGGAGTGAGCAAAATTTCAGCAGTTTTTCCGGGGTTTATTTTTCAAATAAACCATTAACTCCAGTGCAGGAGCAGCGTGTTGTGGAGAAATTGTTTGGTGAAAGAAGGTTTAAAACACACTGATATTCACCATCACCTGTCATGTGTGTCTCTAGAACAGGCTTCAGCACGTTCATTGATGTTTGAGTGGTGAAATTCGAGCGAAAAGTGTCGTTACGAGTGAAGCCATACAGTGTCAAAAAGTTGTTTCGAACGATCAACTAGTTACTGTACGCAAAGTCGTAATGGTTACTGACATAATCAAAAGTTCTGCACACATTATCATCAATAATTGCACGTCCTTTATTATTACGACACAATCACCACAATATTTGTTGGAAGTTAGTGACATACTAGGCAATCTTACGCCCGCGGCTATTTTCGAACGCTGTATGATGAAATGGAATATTGCTTGGCTAGCAAACCCATTACGTGAAAAGTCCGAATCGAAAGCTCACTGTGCGGATGTCACCTGCAGCTTCATTCTTCTGGTTTCCGGAGGAACAGCCTATGGTGAACAGAAGGCCCAATATACGGAAGTGAGGTTAAGGAGCCATGAGCAGGACGTGACGATTTCTTGGTGAGCCCAGTACCAGAGCGCTGTGTGTCGGCTCTGCAATTATGGAGCCTCCTTGGATGGCAGGGATTGCCGTGGTCTGCGCCTACCTTCCCTTGAGGACTGACCGGGATGTCTTCGCTGTTCTAAATGGGCCAGCTGGGATGGGGGAGAACACAACTGTCACACGTTTCTCTTCATGATAATATCACGAAGTTCTCACGATGATACTGTTCATGATATTGATGATAAGTTTTGTGTGATGGTCGTTGTCTAGGTAACGATACTCATGGTGTGTCAATGGAGATATCTGTCTTGCAATGTAACTCACCCCCGCAGTGCATATTCACCAGGCATGAAACAAGATTCCGTTGGCGCACATAATCCTTTATTACAAAAATAAGACGGACAAACGGAACAGGTTTATACATCCAGGAACATAACGTAATCCATAGAATAGAAATATCCTCACAATTCTAACCAGCACACATCTATGCCTTCTCACGGCTGGCTTCTAATCTCAATCCACAAGACAGGTAAACCAGCTACTATCCACGGCGGGGTCTCCCACAATACAACCCACACATTGGGTTGGAGCCACTGCTCAACTATAGAACCCACTCTGGGTTTAGGCCCACACTCAATACAGAACCCACTCTGGGTTCAGGCCTGTCTTCACCACTCGAAGAACAACACAACACCGAGCTCTCTCTTAAACGACCTGACCCGCAGTCGGTCTCTTCTCTCACTGACTTCCAGTCTCCTCACTTCACACAACACACCACTCTCTTTCGACCCATCCCCCCCCTGGGGATTTCCACTCATATCCGCCCCATTATTTCTGAGGGTTGATTGTTTTCCTCGTAGCCAGGTCAGTCAATTTACTGTGTCCCACTCTCATCTCCATTCTTCCTCCTGCCCGGTCACTCAACTCAATGTCAGTGACCCAGGCTTATGTCATTACCCCCCTCTTAAAAGAAAACTTCGTTTTCAAATATTGGGAGACTAAAACTTACTAAATATGTGACCCAGACATATAGCCTGGGTAGCCCTAAGTATGGCTGCACCTTACTCTAGCTACCACCCTAAATGATACCTCAAATGCTCATAGTACACTCCCATATTCCCCACACATAAATACAAACAACTTTCTATCTTGTGTACCAATGCATGAACTAATACATCACATAATAATAATACATCACACAATAATAATACATCATAGGAAAGCATTATACTTATGTAACCACAGGTCTCTTACTACTTCACGACCACACAATACTATTTGTGTCCCGACCCAATATCAGGTGGTTCTGTTCTTTCATTAACCCACCTCTGATTCCTGTCGATGCTGTGTCTACCTTTCATGTACCCATGACTCATGGTACCTCTACAATTACAACATCTGTTTGCTATCCCTAGCCCTGGGTCAGTAATGTCGCGAAAACTCTTTTGACCTGACTCAACTTTCCTATCTGCATATTGCACCGTTACACTTGAGTCTCTGTTTAGTCTGAACTCTTTATTCAATCTTGGCCCATTTATCTGGCACCTTGCTTTATGCTGCATACGCCTTATGCCTATGTGCCCTGCACATGCACTATCCTGAGCTGTTCTAGTATATCGGTCTCTATGTACTAAAGGTACTGCTCCTTGCCCACGTGCAGTTCCACTATCTGACAAGCGGCGAGTGAGAACATTGTTCTTCCTCTCGAAGCACCATATACCTTTCTTTGACTGCCTATTTTCTACTCTCCTACACCCTTGGGAACATTTGTTCAGAGTAGTATCTTGTCTCTGGGATTCACTAGCACTATATTTGGGATCCATTCTCATCTGCTCAGCTGTACTATCCTTGTCCTGAGTTCCTGTGTCTACTTCAAGTGCCTCTTCTACCTCAGCTATACTCTCTAATTTAGGTTCTCTTGTGGTAACTACCTCGTTACTGCTTACACTATATTTTTGGTCCCAATAAGCTACTTCCTCTTCTGTACAATCTTTAACTCCTATAACATTTCCTATGATCAAATCAGCCACTGGTGAGTCCAAAACACACGCTGTCACTCTTCCAGTGATATATGGTGTTTTTACTGTTATTATGGCTACTGGGTAGAACTCTACTGTGCCGTTGAATGTTATGCATCTAATCTTTTTCCCTGTATAATCCGAGGGATCTATTAAACTTCTCCTCACTCCGATAGACGTACATCCGGAATCCCTAATTGTTAACGCTGGTCTATCATTAACAAATCCCTGATGCAACTTCAGACTTCCTCCTTCATGCACTGCTGATCCTGCTTTTACTGTATGACCACATATTAAGACTGGCTGACCATCTTTTTCAAAAAGAGGTTTGCACCCACTACAATCTTCATTGTTCAGCGTCTCAATTACTTGCACTGCATTTGAGTGCTCTGTTTCTCTCATCCTACATTGATGGCTGACATGCCCCTTCTTTCCACATTTGAAACAGATAATCTCCCTTTTACTGCTGTTCGTTGGTCCATCTGATGGTTGTGCATCACACTCTGCTGCCTTGTGTCTCCAGCTCCCACAATTCCAACATCCGGCATAATTTGGACGTCTCTGAAAGTTCCCTCTTCTATATGGGTACCGTCCTACTCTACCAACATTGTTTCCTCGGAAACCATTATCTTGGAGTTCTTGCTGCTCACCTTTCTGTGCTGAATCCACACTTTTCGCCCTTGGTCTGATGACTGGATTCTGGTCCTGTTTAGTGTACGCTGCACAGACTATTTCCTCACTCATTAGTTTCCCAATAGAACTGTTAGGATGTGCAGTCATATAGTTTTGCCCTAACTGAGACATTGTGTCTATGTCCTTTGGCTTCCGTTCCTCAAAGAACGCCACTAAATTAGAATTGCATGCAGATACTACCTTGTCTCTTAACATTAGATCTACTAATTTATTAAAATCTTTCCCTACTTCTGCAAGCTCCATCCATTTGTTAAATGTATTCTTTACAGTGTTAGCAAAGTCTGTGAAATCTTGATTTGTCTCTGGCACTAACTGTCTAAACTTTGTCCTATATCCATGTTCAGTTAGTTGGAACTTAGTCAGCAAACGTTGACGTAAGATAGTGTAGTTGTTCCTTTCTTCTACCGGTAAATTGAACATGGTGTCTAGTGCCTTGCCCGTAAGCAGCTCCCCTAGTCTAATAGCATACTGTTCTTCGGGGATGCCTAACACTTTCGCACTTGCTTGAAATCTGTCCAAATAAGATTCAAGGTTGTCTCGGTCCGTAAAGTATGGCAGTTTTAATCTCTGTGACGACTGCGAAGGTTTTCCGCTTTCCTCACTTTGACCCTTTGAAGATAGTTCTAGTTTTCTGAGAGCAATTTCAGCTTCCATCTTAATCTTCTCTTTCTCAATTTTCACCGCATTTGTGTGTTTTAACTTTTCAAGTTCCATTTGTGTCTCTCTCTCTTCCTGTAGACGCTTGTTTTCTATTTCAGCTAGTTTTACTTGTGTCTCTTCCTGTAGACGCTTGTTTTCTATCTCAGCTAACTTTACTTCCTGTAGACGTTTGTTTTCCATTTCAGCTATTTTTACTTGTGTCTCTTTCTCAGCTAACTTTTCTTCCTGTAGACGCTTTGCCTCGCGTTCATTATGCCTCTCCTCTCTTTCCGTCTGTTGTTGTTCTTTTGCTTCGGCATACTCCTGTAACTCTTTACCTTTCAGGCCTATTCTTTCACCTGCTTCAATATAATCCATTAAAGTAGGCATCTTGTACTTGTGGACACGTTGCTGTGAATCAGCCAACTATAAATGTACAGACTCTGCTGTTAGTCTTTGTGTCACTTGCCTAAGTACACCCGCACTCCCTGTGTACGTAAATCCGTAGTGCTACAATATCACTCTGTACTCACCCAGTCACTCTATAAGTACTAGGTAGTGAGGGGGGAAGTATCACCTATACTCCCTTATATCTATATATCTATGACCAAAAGTTCATAAAGTCCCTGAAAATATTGTTACACATACATATAAATACGTATACAAACAAATGGATGATAACACTAAGTGATGACTATCCAACGCTAGACTTCACAAGCTGAGTACACGGAGACGATGATGACACAGAAATAAACCACAGTAACAACCACAAGCTTGTGTAGAGACATCCACAGTGCGCGTAAAATAAAAATATAAATTGACCAAGACCACTAGACAGCAGAAATGACGAAAGATCACAATAAAAACATATATCCGAACACAACAAATATTATATGTAAATATAACGAAAAGAAAGAGAGAAAGAAAAAGAATATATACTGAAAATATACACAGATCTGACGTCAGACAACTCGGCTCTAGATATTGGTTAAGACTATTTCAATGCCCCTGCACGATACGTCAACTCATTAACGTTTTTCTTACAAAAATATCGTAAGCACCAGAAAGACAAATAAATTATTGTGCTGTATCCCGACTCTCGAGAAACACCCCAACAAATCCCCTACTCTTGACAAACACTGGACCACATACAAGTAACAGCTTAACAACCGAAAACAATATTTATAAGACAATGAGCAGCAAACAGAATGTCCACATCGTTGGCCGATAAATATGTGCCCACTAATCCGTCGCCAAAAGTTCTTTTTATTCAATGTCTACGACGCTAGATTTCAAACCGACTTCTTGTTTTGTTGAGTGGTTATTGAATTCACGTGGTGATCAAAAGTTCCAACTGTCGACAAAAGTTGAAGATGATAGTGATATCCGTAACGTTATTGTACTTTCTCTGTACGTGGTAATAATCCAAAGTGTTCTTTCGATTTGTTGTTACTCTCGTTGCGGAGATGGCGCTTCGCTGTATCATTAATGTTATGGATTTCCCAAAAGAAAAGACCAAAATAATGGCAATAAATGTTCAACGCTTTCACTCTGTACAGTCAGTTCTTTTTGGCAACTGTATGCAACTATGTACGCGGAGATGCCACGTCATCAATCGTTGACAAAATGTTTGCTGATTATAAGGTAATGAACACAAAGGGCTTTTAACAAAGCCGAACATAAAGTCTAGTTTCACACAAAAACAGCTTGTTTATCCAGTTCCACTATGGAACATCTCAGTAACTTTCCACTGTCCACGGCCTTGGCCTTGCCGGACACCTCAATTTCTCTTTATCTCTCAGTGAAAAATTCCTCCGTAAAACAGTTTTCACACAAACTTGACAGCCCCACCCGGCTGCGGTAGGGGTAACGTTACTATCCCCTTCAGTCAACTGTCCGTCAAATTAGCGACTGCCAATTTTTCTCTGTTATCCAAACATGTACTTCCCCAGTACCTGGACGCTGGTGTACCCACCCGTCCTATTTACTGCGTCGAATAATCTTGACCAGTCAACTTGCAACAACACAGTGCGCTTGCCTCCAGCACACACACCTGTCAATTATCTTTGGTTCCCAATCCTGTCATTATCACCGACAGTGACGTCCTACACACACCCACGCTGCCCTCGCCACTCTGGATTCAACACTCGTCTTTAATTTCAGCCCTCCTGCCTGGTATCAAATTTACCTGTCACCGTAATGGACTCTCCCGGTTAGTCTGTATGGCGTGTCTTTATCACCGACTTTTGTGCTGCCGCTGCACCCCCATTCGCTTTAGCGATATGGTTGGGTCCAAATCACCTGTAGTGGACTTCACTTGAACTGTCTGCTAGCTTGTGATTTCCGCCGCGTACCCTCCCCGCGCGCTGACAGTTTTCTTTTTTTCGATGTGGCGTCTTACACACACAAAAGAATTGCTGTTAATCTCGTGACGCAGTACTGTCTAAATTGATGGCACGAAGACACCGATAATAACTCCTCTCTTTCAGCGAAGAGCCCACAAATATCTCAGAATGACAACACTGTCTATAATGTTCTTGACCGTACGTAGCCTTCCAGATACTCCTTACTAAGTGACGAGCGCCCAGATGTTCTTGATCGGACGAGCTCTCAGATTGTCACACGTTTCTCTTCATGATAATATCACGAAGTTCTCACGATGATACTGTTCATGATATTGATGATAAGTTTTGTGTGATGGTCGTTGTCTAGGTAACGATACTCATGGTGTGTCAATGGAGATATCTGTCTTGCAATGTAACTCACCCCCGCAGTGCATATTCACCAGGCATGAAACAAGATTCCGTTGGCGCACATAATCCTTTATTACAAAAATAAGACGGACAAACGGAACAGGTTTATACATCCAGGAACATAACGTAATCCATAGAATAGAAATATCCTCACAATTCTAACCAGCACACATCTATGCCTTCTCACGGCTGGCTTCTAATCTCAATCCACAAGACAGGTAAACCAGCTACTATCCACGGCGGGGTCTCCCACAATACAACCCACACATTGGGTTGGAGCCACTGCTCAACTATAGAACCCACTCTGGGTTTAGGCCCACACTCAATACAGAACCCACTCTGGGTTCAGGCCTGTCTTCACCACTCGAAGAACAACACAACATCGAGCTCTCTCTTAAACGACCTGACCCGCAGTCGGTCTCTTCTCTCACTGACTTCCAGTCTCCTCACTTCACACAACACACCACTCTCTTTCGACCCATCCCCCCCCCCCCTGGGGATTTCCACTCATATCCGCCCCATTATTTCTGAGGGTTGATTGTTTTCCTCGTAGCCAGGTCAGTCAATTTACTGTGTCCCACTCTCATCTCCATTCTTCCTCCTGCCCGGTCACTCAACTCAATGTCAGTGACCCAGGCTTATGTCAACAACAATGAGAGTCAAACGTCCTAAGAAACCCCCGCGAAATTTAACACGGTCAACAAATGCCGGCCTAACGACGCAAGAACGCAGCTCTGCTGTAAACAGGAACAACGCAATCACGTCCAAAAAACAACAAAAAACTCCCCGGATGAATGCAGACGAAGAACGCGGTAGGTGGGATTGCGAAGAGCGCTGGCTAACCTGTAGTGCTAGCCACATAATTTCACATCAAACGGCACTCGATGGGTGACGCGGTCAGGGTCAAGCGGCAGTCTTTAAAGACAGCACATAAACAAACAAACAAACAAACAAACAAACAAACAAACAAACGAGACCCGAAGCAGAAATCTATGATGTGTTGGAACCTTGATATTTTGTAGGCCTTAATTCACCGGGGGATGGGGGGGGGGGGATTGAGGAGGTGGAATAGAGAGCCAGATTTTCTCTTTCTTGGCGATCGACCTACATAAAATCCTATCATAAAATACCTATCATAAAATCTCCTCATGCCGATTTCAGGATGGGGCCTTCATTTGGCACAGCAAATGAAAATTAAAAGAAAGCCAAACTCGAAGAAGATTTAACAACATTACTATCGAGCCAACCCGTTCCGTGTCAAAGGTGTTACGGACGCAGTTCGTAATCCCGTATACCCGCGTTCTTCTTCGTTTAACCGGAGAGTTTTTTTTCGGACGTAGTTGCGTTGTGCCTGTTTACAGCAGAGCTGCATTCTTGCTCCGTTAGGCCGACACATTCGACTTCCGCTGGCATTTGTTGACCGGGTTAATCTTCCCGGGGATACCCGCATTCGAATTGGTATGGGTGCCGGTGGTTCATAAAGCAATGGCAAACTACTGAACGTAAACTTGCCCAGCAATCACGAACAGCCACACAAAATTTCTAGGGTTGATTGCTACGTCCTTAAAGAACATGAAACTAACTATCGAACCAGCAGCTAAACGTACAAGCCACTACGCCATCGCGGCTTGCATTTACAAGGGTAAAGGTTGCTCTTGAAAAGATATTGCCGTTGGAGTGTGAAG